>OY992878.1:74141271-74526271 GCA_963921405.1 Cepaea hortensis
CTGCATCTATAACACTCCCACGGAGTCACTGGTAATACAGTTCTCGAACACAACCGAGTTGGAGACAATCTTCCTGGACTGGGCTCCAAGTATTGGTTACTTCGATGAACTAAATAGTCACGGACCAATCGAATGGTCTGTCACTCATAGCACAGTCCCACTGCAGAACCGATATGGCATTGACCAATTCAATGGTCTCTTACAGTCACACTTTGTAGGATCAGATATGGCTACTGAAAAGTTCCTGAGTCCTTCTAGAACACAGTTGATAATCTGGATACGGAAACAGTACATGAATAGAATCAGACATCTATTTTACGGAAACAATTCAGGTTGGACTATAATCCATAGTCCCTTCCACCGGGTTACACTTGACACACGTCCATACTGGTGTAGTTCTTCTCAAGACCTGCCACTCGAGCTGTCCAAAGAACCATTCAAGTGTCTGAAGATTAGTTACTTCTGCGTTTAGGCAGAACCCCCGTCAAACCAGACGGACCGGTGTTCCCTGTCGAGCATGATTACTCAACATGCTGAAATGTTCCTGGCAAACACAGAGTATCTTCTATGTTAAACGATCACAAACCATCACTTTCCACACGTGCACCTTCAGGGCAGTTGTATGTCTTGAAGCAACCTTCACGCATGGTGAATCACATTGGGTACCTGGTGTGATGGAGTCTGGCGTGATAAGTAAAGCACTGAACCCTTCGCTCTGTCACACGAAGTGGTTTCCTGCCAACAACAATTATAGTTGACTGGTTCCTCAACAGGCAAACTCCTGAAAAGGAAGAGCGACCGGTGAGAGTATACTGGCCCAAACATTAGTCCACATGCATCCTACCAATAACTACTCAACTCTCAGTCCTGCTAGTTAGTTATTCATATAACCAAAGCATTATCTCTATATGGAGAGTAGTAAAGCATGTGTTCACCAATGTCAGCTGGCCTCACAGAACAGCCCGTCAAACAGAGCAAGAAATCAGAATGACGAGTCTGATCATTGGTCTCACCTATCCCTAATCATCTACCAGTCGTCGCTAACGTCAGTAATGATACAAGGCTGTTATTGTTCTAATTTAATCGAACTAAACAAATAGGTAAAGAGTCCCTAGACTCGTTCCTAACATCATCAATGTACATTAAAAAACATAAACTTGATCAATATACCATCCCTCGGGATATAGGAATAGTACATGATCACATCCAATATGTACACAATCCTGTTTGCTGGTGGGACCACCTGCCCACGCCACAGCAAACTCTTCTTATCAGACTCTGCCTTAGAGTCAAGAAGCCTTCTTGAGAATACATGTTCCCCCCATGTTCCAAGGGTACTGTTCCAGTTCTGTCCTCCCAAGTGGTTTAGCCTTGGCCTGGACTGAACTTCATCGTTGGTTTGGTCTACCAACACATACTTTCATAACTTGCTTTCACATCCCCATATTCTATATTTCCCCAGTCTCATACAGCCTCCTGCATCCTTCCATACTTCCAGCACCTTAGCATTCTCTCGCACTAGCGCCAGTATGAAAGAAACAGGATAGCTTAGACAAGATTTCAGAACGCATATTTACATCGCGACGGCACGCAGTGTTATCACGCGTCGATCTATTCGGCGTTCGGAATTACCCCAGGAAGTATCACATGCCATGACCTAATATATATACACAATGTCACATCAGATATATATAGATATAGCACCAAAGCCACTTACCTTTCCACAGAAATCCGCTGTTCCACACAATGAATTCACAATTAAGTTACTACACAATAGTTACAGCATTCCTGGTGGCACAGAACTAAGTTCTTCCTTTACTTAGTAACTAAGCACATTTTTGTCTGAATCTCCACCTACCAACTTACCTGGTTTTCTACCCGTTCTTCTGGCTTCAGCAACTGACTGACATAATCTAAGTTTCCATCCGGCACAAGTAACTAGGTTTTATTCTAACACAGCAACCTAATAGATGCAACGATTGGCAATATATGGTACATATATTTGGAACCCAAATCGCCCACATCACATTACGGCGTTCCTAACAGCTGATGCGCGAGCACATGGTAAACAAACACACGCTTAATTGTCACCGGCGTTATCGATCGGTTTGCTAATTAGTATGCGAGGGCATCCGCATAGGTAATGAGGTTAGAACAATGGCGTGTGGAACACACGTACAAAGTTAAATGATTTAACCCAATATCTACCTGCATGGTGAAACCAGCTCTCCAGTCAGCTTCCGAACTGTTCAAGGGCTTCTCAGCTTCCTTTTCATAACAGTCAGCCGAATCATGGTTGAGGTGAGACGCAACACAAAAATGGCTCACATTCAGGCCAGCGTCTGTTCTCTTCGAACAAAAGTAAGTGAATGGCTGGTTTAGCCAATTTCCCGCTTCGTGCCAACTCGATGCGCACAAGAAGCGAGTACTTCTTGAGAAAAGATACTTTCTCGGGAAAACGTCATTCCCCGCCTAGAGTTTCTAGATCTCTCTGCACGGGAATCTAGAGCGATACCCAGCATCACGGGTTACTCGAATTCCGGTGTTTCGAGACGATTCTAGATAATAAGTCCTCCATCGGCTTCCCTCAGTCTATTTTTAGCTGGGAAAGTCCCCGATGACGCGCCAAAATAGTGCGGGAACTTGACGACCCAAGACAGATAAACGCGTTTCGTCACATAGGCCCCCACTTTAAGAGGATCGACCCCGTCGTTCCACTTCTACGCAGAAGCTGTCTATGTCGTTCGTTCCTCCTTCTAAGAGACCGGATGGCGGGTGAGGAAGTCTAACCCGTCAATATTGTATAAAATACTTTTACCACATTCGGTGGGGTGACAAGCTATTCAGTATCACGGGTGATCATCGCCTACTCCGCTACTGCGATCGGGCATCTCGCAGTGTCCTGCGGACCAGAGCTCCCGTCTCGACCTGATTTAACGATCGTTCCTGCCAGAGTTTACTGGACTTCTGCAACTCCAGCTTCCCCTTTCGAGGACCCAGCTGGACTGCAGTCGGTCGGATTGAGGGACCACGGGTCTGTGTCCGTTCCGACACAACCCACTTCTTCTGACCACGGTTCTCAGTGTAGCTAGCACTGCTGGTGTTCCTTTGGCCGGTCATGTTCCCCCGAGCACCGGGCTGAACCGAAGAAGGTACCTGCACATACATATAGGACTGCCTATGGTGTGACAGGCTTTCCGCTACCTGACCTGAACCCCGAACCGTTATTTCAGCGAATCTCTGCGCCCTTGGGCTGGTGGACTTATCATCGGGCTTCCCCTCATAGCGCATGAGGAGACTGGAATGGAAAGTAGTAGACTTTCCCAGGATCACCACTCCATAGTGCTTGTGGAGCCCCACTTTATCCACTAGGAATGGGCCCTGCCACCCGATTTCGAATTCGTTCCCCTCGATTGGGAGGAGTACAAGAACTCGGTCTCCAACCTCTAAGGATATCTTCGTCTTCGTCCGTTTCTCAGGTGTGCATTTACGGCACTCCGGACAAGACCTAATATACCTGCGCACGTCGCCTGTCATTCCCGGCCACCAATAGTACCGGGATAGACATTTACTGGTTGTCCCTACAGTCAGATGTCCGGTTGGGGACCTGACATGTACCGTTCGCAGCAGATTAGCTCTGAAGCTCTCAGGAACCAACTTACGTTCCCTCTGCCTTTTCTCTGTCCCAGTCTGAATTAACGGTGACTGGTTATCAGAGTTGAACTTACCCTGAGTTAACGGGTTTTCATTGTTGGGCAACCATTCCGAACAAGGACACTCCGTCGCATCCTTGCTCCGAGCATTACTCATTCTATCCGGGTGAGGATTTCGGAGACTTACCTTTTCGAGACCCTCTTCCTCTGTATCTCTGACCTGCCTAGACTTATGGATGCTAGGGTGTTCTGGTTCGCCCAGAAACACGTACTTCCGGCCTAGAATTAGGGGATAGAGAGGATCCGGTACAACTGCCGCCTGAATGCGTCCAGTAACGTACTTGCTCCGAATCTCCACATTGGCAATCGGGCAACGTAACGCCACAGCACTCCTACTGGCTGGCTGTATCTCCATCATCTCCCCGGTGAGTTGCTCTGGGCCTGTCAGGTGGGATGCAATTACAGCTGAAAATTGCAATCCTGTGTCGTAGAGGCACGACACCTGTTGCCCATTCACTTCAACTTCCTCAACCACTGGAGGTCGTCTAGTTTCTCCATTCCCATCAACCGACTTCACTTTCCTGCAAGATCTATCCCTAACCTCTGCAAGACAAGCAAAGTGAAAGTCCTTGGGCTTACTCCTACACTCACTCGTATTGTGAGTGCTGGACTTGCAGAATTTGCACCAACGTTCACTCCACTTCCTCTTTGGAGAACTAGGTGGGCTATTCTTACCTTGGTTGACGTTAGAGATCTTCTCTAAAGAGCCTACCTGTTTCTTTGGTTCATCAGAACCTTGGGTCTTCTTTGACTTCCTCTTTGACTTACCTTGATCCGGATCTTTCGATCTCGGATCTGTTGGACTGGTGTCCCCAGTCTCGCCATAGACTTCAACGCATCTTTCGGCTAACTTGGTGACTATATCCAATCTCTCAGCCCCATTCTCACCTAAGAAGTTTCGCAAGGGTTTAGACATTTGCATTCGCATCTGATCTACAACCATCAACTCCCGCAAACTTTCATACTCCTCATTAAATCCGGCCAAGGCCATCCATTTAAGAAGGTATGAGTTCAATCTCACACTGTATGCTGAAAACAGTTCACCAGGTTCTCGCTTCGCCGTTCGAAACTTCCTTCGGTATGAGTGCGCTGTGATCTCGAATCTCTTCAAGAGAGCCGCTTTCAATGCCGGGTAATCATTCTGTAACCCCGGTGGTAAGCGTGCATACACCTCATAACCTTCGGCACGGAGTCCCTGGGAGAGTTTCAAACACCATTTCTGTTTGTCTAGACCCATTGCAATAGACATGGCTTCATACTTCTCTAAGTATTGGTCTATCCGTTCCTTCTCGGGTTCGAACGGCTGTAAAGGCCATTTCATAGCCTGGTAGTCACGTCTACTGGTTGACTCTGAGCCAGGAGGTACACCTCCTCCCATAGCTCCATCAGTTACACCTGTAGCAGGCACTTGTGCCTCAAGTAGCTTCATTCGATACTCATGGTCACGTTTTTCTTTCTCGGCTTCCAACTCAAGCCGTTTCATTTCAGTATCAGCCGCTATCCTCTTTTCCTCCAGAGCCACTTTACTGGCTTCCAGTTCTCTTTCTGCTCTCCTCCTCTCTCTTTCCTCTTGGCGAAAATTTCTTTCCACCTCTTGGACATAGGATTTCAAAGCCTCTCCTTCAAGACCAGACTTACGTCCAGTTTCCTGAACTTTGTCCAAGTCTATCTCTTGGGTAGACATGTTGACTATGATAGGTGGGTACTCAAGTATGTGTGGGTGAAGCAATACAATGAATCAATAATCACTAGTACTAACTAATCACCACAACACAAATGTCCGTCAGACAGTTAGGAAATAGGTAGAAGTAGTAGAATCTTATGTAGACTGAAGTAGAGGATAAAGACAAAGTCCCTATCCCTATGTGAGAGGTCTACAACACACAAAGATCTTGGAATAATCCCGGACGAGCCCCCACTCTGTAACGGAGTGTTTCGGGTTCACCTTGGGTAGTGAGAGTGAACCACACCCGAGGTGTCTCTAGCACTCCCGTGTATTCTAGCCCCAGGGGTTGGACGAGCAGATACACTTTTTTTTTCTCTGTGGTTGATCTCAGGTTATTTAGTTACGTCTACACACCCCTCCAGATTCTAGACCCCCACTAACTACCTACACCTGTTGAACAATGAACACTTAGGCATCGTCCGAGACCACACTCAATCATTATACAAAGAGCAAGTCAACTTACATAAAGTTTATTCTACCCTTGAGAATATAGAACTGAAATGAACATCCTGATAGAAGAATCTATTTACACAAATAGAAGATAGAGTAGAGACAGAATTAGAGATGTAGGTGTCTTCATCGAGTTGAGAAGTAGATTGGATGCAGATGTCCCGTCCAGTCGGTCCGCCACTCACCCGGCTTCCTTCCAGTGAGATGACTAGAACCTTGGAGACCACTCCGTCTCCCGAACGTGGAACCACAACAATAGAGTCACTGCTGGACCACACTTCACTGGACCAACTGCATCTATAACACTCCCACGGAGTCACTGGTAATACAGTTCTCGAACACAACCGAGTTGGAGACAATCTTCCTGGACTGGGCTCCAAGTATTGGTTACTTCGATGAACTAAATAGTCACGGACCAATCGAATGGTCTGTCACTCATAGCACAGTCCCACTGCAGAACCGATATGGCATTGACCAATTCAATGGTCTCTTACAGTCACACTTTGTAGGATCAGATATGGCTACTGAAAAGTTCCTGAGTCCTTCTAGAACACAGTTGATAATCTGGATACGGAAACAGTACATGAATAGAATCAGACATCTATTTTACGGAAACAATTCAGGTTGGACTATAATCCATAGTCCCTTCCACCGGGTTACACTTGACACACGTCCATACTGGTGTAGTTCTTCTCAAGACCTGCCACTCGAGCTGTCCAAAGAACCATTCAAGTGTCTGAAGATTAGTTACTTCTGCGTTTAGGCAGAACCCCCGTCAAACCAGACGGACCGGTGTTCCCTGTCGAGCATGATTACTCAACATGCTGAAATGTTCCTGGCAAACACAGAGTATCTTCTATGTTAAACGATCACAAACCATCACTTTCCACACGTGCACCTTCAGGGCAGTTGTATGTCTTGAAGCAACCTTCACGCATGGTGAATCACATTGGGTACCTGGTGTGATGGAGTCTGGCGTGATAAGTAAAGCACTGAACCCTTCGCTCTGTCACACGAAGTGGTTTCCTGCCAACAACAATTATAGTTGACTGGTTCCTCAACAGGCAAACTCCTGAAAAGGAAGAGCGACCGGTGAGAGTATACTGGCCCAAACATTAGTCCACATGCATCCTACCAATAACTACTCAACTCTCAGTCCTGCTAGTTAGTTATTCATATAACCAAAGCATTATCTCTATATGGAGAGTAGTAAAGCATGTGTTCACCAATGTCAGCTGGCCTCACAGAACAGCCCGTCAAACAGAGCAAGAAATCAGAATGACGAGTCTGATCATTGGTCTCACCTATCCCTAATCATCTACCAGTCGTCGCTAACGTCAGTAATGATACAAGGCTGTTATTGTTCTAATTTAATCGAACTAAACAAATAGGTAAAGAGTCCCTAGACTCGTTCCTAACATCATCAATGTACATTAAAAAACATAAACTTGATCAATATACCATCCCTCGGGATATAGGAATAGTACATGATCACATCCAATATGTACACAATCCTGTTTGCTGGTGGGACCACCTGCCCACGCCACAGCAAACTCTTCTTATCAGACTCTGCCTTAGAGTCAAGAAGCCTTCTTGAGAATACATGTCCCCCCCCATGTTCCAAGGGTACTGTTCCAGTTCTGTCCTCCCAAGTGGTTTAGCCTTGGCCTGGACTGAACTTCATCGTTGGTTTGGTCTACCAACACATACTTTCATAACTTGCTTTCACATCCCCATATTCTATATTTCCCCAGTCTCATACAGCCTCCTGCATCCTTCCATACTTCCAGCACCTTAGCATTCTCTCGCACTAGCGCCAGTATGAAAGAAACAGGATAGCTTAGACAAGATTTCAGAACGCATATTTACATCGCGACGGCACGCAGTGTTATCACGCGTCGATCTATTCGGCGTTCGGAATTACCCCAGGAAGTATCACATGCCATGACCTAATATATATACACAATGTCACATCAGATATATATAGATATAGCACCAAAGCCACTTACCTTTCCACAGAAATCCGCTGTTCCACACAATGAATTCACTATTAAGTTACTACACAATAGTTACAGCATTCCTGGTGGCACAGAACTAAGTTCTTCCTTTACTTAGTAACTAAGCACATTTTTGTCTGAGTCTCCACCTACCAACTTACCTGGTTTTCTACCCGTTCTTCTGGCTTCAGCAACTGACTGACATAATCTAAGTTTCCATCCGGCACAAGTAACTAGGTTTTATTCTAACACAGCAACCTAATAGATGCAACGATTGGCAATATATGGTACATATATTTGGAACCCAAATCGCCCACATCACATTACGGCGTTCCTAACAGCTGATGCGCGAGCACATGGTAAACAAACACACGCTTAATTGTCACCGGCGTTATCGATCGGTTGGCTAATTAGTATGCGAGGGCATCCGCATAGGTAATGAGGTTAGAACAATGGCGTGTGGAACACACGTACAAAGTTAAATGATTTAACCCAATATCTACCTGCATGGTGAAACCAGCTCTCCAGTCAGCTTCCGAACTGTTCAAGGGCTTCTCAGCTTCCTTTTCATAACAGTCAGCCGAATCATGGTTGAGGTGAGACGCAACACAAAAATGGCTCACATTCAGGCCAGCGTCTGTTCTCTTCGAACAAAAGTAAGTGAATGGCTGGTTTAGCCAATTTCCCGCTTCGTGCCAACTCGATGCGCACAAGAAGCGAGTGCTTCTTGAGAAAAGATACTTTCTCGGGAAAACGTCATTCCCCGCCTAGAGTTTCTAGATCTCTCTGCACGGGAATCTAGAGCGATACCCAGCATCACGGGTTACTCGAATTCCGGTGTTTCGAGACGATTCTAGATAATAAGTCCTCCATCGGCTTCCCTCAGTCTATTTTTAGCTGGGAAAGTCCCCGATGACGCGCCAAAATAGTGCGGGAACTTGACGACCCAAGACAGATAAACGCGTTTCGTCACACATACATACATACATACATACATACATACATACATACATACATACATACATACATACATACATACATACATACATACATACATACATACACTTACACACACGTATACACCTACCCATTCAAAATATGCACACATACAGACATGTATACACACATAAACACGCATACTCGCATACGCACACATACACACACTCACGCACACACAAAAGCAAGCACACATACTCACTCAAGCACACACATACACAAGCACACATATACACACATACAAATATGTAAATCCAAGCACATATATAAACACACACATAGACACATATACAAATACACACGCATACACATATACACGCGCATGTATAAATACACCCACATACACACATAGACACGCATACACACATATACACTCTCATCTCATCATGTTCCTCTTGTACCTTGCGGTGTAGAGGTGAAGTATAAACATCGTGAGGTAGCCCGATAATGGGCTTCATATATCGATATTCCCATGGACTCTGCTATTCCATCCGTCCAACTTTTACGTGGTCGGCCTCTTCCTGTTTCCATCTGGTCTGCACATCAGTGCTTGTTGTGGTATGCTGTTGACTGCTAACCTACTTGCATTGCCAAACCATTTGACTTGCTGCTTTCTATTAACATCTAGTGCTGCTTTAATCCCCACTTTAGTCCTGATTTCTTCATTTCTGATCTTTTCTCTTCTTGATACGTTGAGTATTCTTCTCAGGAACCTCATTTCTGTTGTTGCGAATTTTCTTTTCTCTTTTTCTGTCATTGTCCAGGTTTGGCATTGGTAGCATAGAGTTGGTAGGAAGATTGTGTTGTAAAGTGCTTTCTTAGTAATTATTGATATATGTTTGTTCTTTAGTATTGGTGCCATTTGTCCAATGAGTTAATTTGCCTTATTGCACCTATTTTCGATCTCGTCTTATGATCTACAATTTAATGATATTATACTTCCTAGGTACTTGAAACTCTTTACTTGTTTCAAGGGATGTTCGTTTAAGTGAATTGTTGTTGTTTTTTCTTCTTTAGTTATAGTCATTATCTGTTTTGCTTGTGCTAATTTTCATGTTATGTTCCCTACACATTTAGTTTAGACTATTCATGTGGTCTTGTAATTCAGCTTCTGATTTTGCTATTAGTGCTTGGTCGTACGCAAACAGGAGTTCTCGGATGGTTAGATTTGCAGATGATTCTTCTTCTGTGTTCTCGTTATGCGATATTTTTGCTGTCTCTGCTTTGCTGGTTTCTTTACATATGTTGTCTATAGTTAGTTTAAGTTGAGTTTAGTTTAATCGATGGATCAACACCACGGCACACGGGTGTAACCCATAAGTGCTCCGTTCTCCTTCTAACTCAAACCTGAGTTTTGAGAAACTAATCTCAGTGCACGAACTCCGTAGCACCGGCGAGGATCCTGAAATACTTGGGTAGATTTTTAACCGGGCAGCGCCTTTAGGCTACTCTTTTTGATTTCCAACTGCCAATGGATATTTTACGTGCGCGACAATTAGCACGATCGTCCGATCTCACTACCCAGAGACCAGGGGAAATTTTATTACTAGAAGTCCACGTGAAAAAAGTCCCGGTCCTCACCGGGGCCTGAACCCGGGACCTCCAGCACTTGAGGAGGACACCATACCTCGAGACCACGCAGCCCCAATATGTTGTCTATATATGTTATGAACATGTGTCATCTAATAATCAACTATGCAAACAGACAAGTATGTTGACAGTATTTGCTTCAAGTGACGCTCGCGTCTTATTAACAATTTAACAAGCAGAGCTAACCAATCGTTCACATGGAACTGAGGTAGCCGGTATGCACAGAATGGTCTTGGCAAGGAATGCCAATTTTGGATATCGATGTTCATTAAGTTTCCACCACTGTAAAGGGTCAACCGATTCAGCAACTTTCTTATCCATTTCAGACTCAATTAGCTTAATACTCTCTTCATTTGGTTCACATATAGTTTCATTGTCAATGCCATTATCATTCGTTGCAGCAGTCTCCATCTGCTCATCATGAACATTAACTGCTATTTGTTGTTCAATACGTTACCAAGTTCTTTCTTTTGCAGCTTTTGACAAACACTTCAGGTATTTGTAGCGTGGATCAAGTGCTGTTGCAATCTGTAGTATTTAAATACTTGTCATATTAGCTACACGTTCACTAAAGTCATTAATACATGCTGCCTTAAATTTAGCTATGTAGCCCGGATAATCATCGCGTACAGTCATATGCTTTGTCAACAATGATAGCAGTGGCAATACACAGCTACATGAAACAAAATCTTGACCGCCAGGCAGGACCGTGGTCTGACAGAATAAGTCCAAAACTTTGACATTTCGAAATCTGCTCCCAATCTTAACCTGACACTGTTGGACCTTTGTATTGCTTCTTTTCATCTGACATGTAGACAGTTAATGCTTCTCTGACCTGTAGAAGACTCTGTATCATAATAAACATACTATTTCATCTTGTTGGTACATCTTGCTGCAGCTTACACAATGGTGACTCAGTGCAATTTTGCAACTCGGTTGTGTTTGCACTATGTTTAGAATGTAAGGCAATTTTTCGACATCCGGTTCATTTGTATAAGTGATGGGAGAGAAGTTTTCGATTAATCGTTTAAAAAAATTTATCATTAAAAAAATTAACGATTAATCGATTAATTAATCGTTAACTTCCACAGCCCTAATATATATATATATATATATATATATATATATATATATATATATATATATATATATATATATATATATACATATGAACAGTAAAGTCTCACTAATGACTGGTGCGGCACAGCGAATAATTCTATTACTGACACCATCTAGGCCATGCGAGTTTGTTGCTTTGAGGTTTGAGAGATAGTTATATACTTCTGCAACCTATATCAAGGTAATCTCAACGGGAATGTTTTTAGTGCACTTCTCCTCACAGAATGATGACGGTCAACCTAAATTATATAATGATGCTGGTAATGAAGACTTTCATCATCATCATCAAGTGCCGTTCCGATTGGCGTAGGCGTTCATGACTCTCCACAGATCTCTGTTCTTGGTTTTCTGGATTAACTCTGTCGTGGATATTCCTCCATGCCACCGTCGCAATCCATCTAGCATCATTTCTCGTGGTCTGCCTCTGCCTCTTTTCCTCTCTATCTTTTCAGTTGTCACGATGTTACCCAGTGCCTGTCTTCTCATCACATAATTTAATCTTTAACTTTATTTCTTCGTCTACGGTAGTTGATGAAGTCTTTATTTTTATGTGCTGTATCACGCTCTCTCATGATATCCAGAACTTCACTAGTGACCCATGGTCATGTATGTTGATTCTTGACACGAGCTTTGACAGGCGCTTGTTTATCAAACACACAGTAGAATGTCTTCGTCCAAAAAGCTAGTGCACTGTCCGGATCAGGAAGTTGGTAAACATGATCAAGTGCTGCATTTGTTAAGTCTTGTAAAAATAGCTCTTGGTTGAAAGCTTTAAAATTTCTAATTTTGATGCTTACATGTTTATTTTTAAGAGTCTTGAACCACATTTTTGACCATGTACAGCATACCGGGTAAGGTCACTAACTGCACTAACAGGCACAGAACATTCAATAATATTAACAGGACAGGTGATGTGATATATATATATATATATATATATATATATATATATATATATATATATATATATATATATATATGATCAATTACAGTTGAGAAGGTGTCAGTAACCCTTGTGGGATGGTTTATTAGTTGTTTGAAGTTGTATGGTAAGATGCTATCGTCCCGTGTCTGGTTGGAGTTACTAATATCTATGCTAAAGTCGCCTAGAATCATAATTTTTATACCTGTCAGGGTCTTAAACCTGGCTCGTTAACCTAACACATGTGAGACAGTACAAATACAACGTGATTTGACTTGAGACTCAACGACACGAAGTTTCGATGGATTTATTTACAGATCACGATCTAGAGATGATCATCACAATACATAAGTTATAACAATACACTTACAAGCACCCCACAGCTTACAATCAGTCTCACAAGATGTACAAGCACTCGACTTTCGGGCAACAGAACTACACAAGCCTTTCTCCCATCATACGTCCAGTCGAGTCCGAGTCCCAGAGCTGTCTCGCTATTTCTCGCAACGCGCCTGCCCACCTGAAGTGGCTTCACGAGGCCTGCGTGCGTCCTGCTTTGTCCTTGCCTGACCGCTGGCTGTCTCGTCAGCCGGCAACCTCGCAGGCAGGTAACTAATACTCGCCTGGCGGGCGAAACGATGTTACAGCATCCCCGCTAGGGACTATTTGCCTGGCGGGCGTAACGATGTCCCTGCATCTCTGCTGGCACTACATTAGACTCTGACAATACATGCTGTTAACACTCTTATCCATCGTTGTAGTGAAGCATTTATACCAGCTGTACCTGGCACAAGGATTCCGATATAGGCATAAAATGAGAAACGGATGCTGGCTGGCTGGCTTCACCTTTAACGAAACACCAGGATTCTATTTGGTTCCCATCTCTCTACCTAGCTCATGTATGGCTTCACGAATACCGCTTGTGTAAGGCGGTGGCACACGACGGGCAATAGTCTTGGCTAACTGGCTAAACTACATGAGTGAAGTAGGGGTAATATCCTACTAAGGGAATGTCCATCCCTTTACACAAAGGAGTGAGATGGTTAACAAGACTAATGAATCTGTATAGACCAACGGCTTCGAAATCGAAACAGCAAAGTGTGAGGCACACATGAGTCATGTTCAGGACACAATACATGGCTAGACATCGTGGAAGAGATTGGGACCTAACTTCGTAGAATCCCACAGATAGCAATGCGATCACAACAGAAAGAAAACAGCGATATTGGTAATTCTTGGCCCCCTGGAGATGAACCTGCTGTAAATATGCTCAGAGAAGAGACAACTCCTATAGTAAGTAAGGAAGTGTATAATGACGAATGCATCTCAAATTCTTTTGAAAGGGTGCATTCTGACAATACCAACCTGAAATGTAGAAGGAGAAGTCTAAGAATTGGTACGTGGGACATACGCACCAAGTATCAAGCAGGGAAATTTGATAACCTTATCTCAGAAGCAAAACATGAATTTGGACATTTTAGGTGTGTCTGAAACCAGATGGCCAGATGCAAATTATATCAGGAGAGACGACTACATAATCATTAACTCGGGAGGAGATCACCACGAGGGAGGAGTAGGAAATTTAGTAAAACGAAACTTTGAGAAAAGTATTAGTGGATTCTGATCTCATAAAGATAGTATGATACTAGTAAAAATTTAGGCAAGACCTTTCGACATAGTAATTCGTCGGACATATGCTCCAACTACTGATTATAGTGATGAACAACTGGAAGAATATTACTAAGACATACAGCAAACACTGAGAGTTGTAAAATCATCATAGTTCCTAATTGTCATGGTAGACTTAAACGCAAAGATTAGAGAAACTATATATAAGCGGATATTAGGGAAACATGGGAAACAGAAACGCACTGAGGACCGGCTGATACATTTTTTAGAAGAAAAAAAAAAGCTTATTATTTGTAACACATTTTACCAACATAACCCTGTCACAATATGGAATTCGATTTCAGACGGGTCAACTTGTTCCCCACTATGATTGACCCCATGGTGATTGGGTGTACAGCATTTTATAGAATGTGTGTATACTTTCTGTGTCAAAGTCACGCTTCGTCAATCTTTTCTTGTCGAGAAAATTTTAGCGAAATTTGAGTGAGCTTCACTATCCCGAGCAATATCATACCTGCACCTGTATATTACATAGAAAATTATAGGAGAAAATTGTGCTGTAGGAGAATCTTGGGAGATGTGAAGTGTCATTTATGCGTGGAACTTATGGGCCGTTCTCTAGGTCACGGAATTCGGTCGACCATACTTCCGGAGGGGCTAGAGGGCATTCACAGTTGATCTTCGAGACAGAGAGGTTGTCTGTACTTCAGTGCATTCAAAGCATTGTCGGGGGATCCTGCTAATGTTCTACACATGAGATCCTGTGGAGTCCTTCTGATATTCTACCTTTAAGGCGGAGAGGCCACATCAACTAAAAGTATTTCAAGCCTATAGTGATCAATAGTGGTGGTCCTCTTGATGCTATATCACAATCTGTTTCAGAATTGTTCCTATGTGAAAGGTAAATAATATTATTAGTTGTATGGATTGAATGTGTCTTGCAATATAGGTAGAGACCAGGTCGCCGGCTTCGTGGCTTAGAGGTTAGCGACTTTTCTCCGTAATCTCGTATACTCTCGTAGGTAACGTGATGACGGTGAGAATCAGCCGTGGGTCGAATCGCATCGGTAACTTACTGGGTATGTGAGCCGGCCGCTCAGAAAGCAATGGCAAAATACTGAGCGTAATCTTGCCAAGAAATCAACATACAGCTGAAAGATGCTGGTGTTGACAGCGATGACCTGTAAAGGATATGAAAGCAAAAGCGACCAGGTCAGTCAACTCACAAGTCTGTGTGTTGAAACTCAATAAGCGGCGGCATGAGTTCAGCCAAAAAAGGGAAATAATACAGTGAATCGGTTTTGTGGTCAGTCTGGGTGAGGCAAGTTGGCAATTGAATTCGATACCTAGTCCAGGAAGACTTGTTATATGAAAGTACTGTTTGTAAAACAGGATTCTTCTTACCTAAAGCTAAAATTTGAATACCATCAAGGTTGGGTTAGAGACAACTACTCTTTTAATCATCATCATGTGGTGTACAAGAGCCAAGACGGGTATTTCACGTCTAATGGAAATATAGAAGGGCTATAAGTTAGAAAGGGATACCGACCCAGGTCAGGTGTTATTTATCTAGGCGCATGGAATGTAGCTACAAATATCTTCATACATATTAAGGTTATCTAACCATAAAGTATTAAACGAACACGACACACACACACTTCTTGCTTTCTACTTTCCGTATTGTTTTGTTTGATGCATTTCCTCTTTTAATAACAGAGAAATAATCTGGCCAGGCGTGTCTAATTGGTACACTGCCTGTAATATAATCAGAATAGGAAGTTCTGAATGTTAATCTACACTTGTTTGGACTGATAAGGGAAGCCAAACTGTAGGGTCTATTGTATATATATATATATATATATATATATATATATATATATATATATATATATATATATATACATTATATACACCAGACTATCCATGTACAATAGGAGAGGAGTAGGAAAGCGACAGACACAAGAACACAGGCTCTTCTTTTGTTTGTCTATCTTTATTTAGGTTTTCAGGAAAGATTTACCAGCGCCGCTGGGGCATATTCAAGCAACCGTGGCCAGTATGGGAAATGCTTGTACCTGTTATCTTGATACTTATATCATCTTTCTGATGTAATAGACGCTGTTTGCCAGAGAGGCTATCCTTGCCACGATGATCTACCAGAGGCATAGGAGTTTAGTATCTTGCTGATCTACACAAGTCTATTGGAGATATGTCTGAAGTAAAACCCATGGAAGTATCTGAGGTTGGAAGAGCTGACGACACATACAATATCAGTCTATTATCGTGTTGTGATGTATTAATAACAGTTGAGATGAATTGGTACACCAGGTCTCTTCTTACTTGCGGAACCCCTATCGTTTTCATCTTTTACTTTTACTAAAAAATTGATTTAATTGATGTGCCACTGAGGAGAAGAATCACCTCCAATCAACTTACACAAGAAGGCTGGGCCATCAGTCTGATGTACTATGGCGAAGCCTAGATGATCAAGCTATCTGTAGTGGCAGATCACAGTCTGGTCGGAGAAACAGCCGGGCGGCCTAAAGAATGTTGATCATGACAATGCTCCAGTCTAGAGAAGTTTCGAGATTTCCAGGAGGATCGGATGAACAGTATTCTACCCACCTGTGTCTACATCACTTACACGCCACAAGACTGACAACACTCGGGTTGAAGGGTGAAACTGTCCTCCAGACCAATCTCACCAAGACTCAGTGTGTCTGACTGTTTTTCTAGTATTCGAATGGCTGTCCAGAATCCGAATCATCTTCATTAAATATTCTTAAGTTACTTGTCTTGAGACTGTTGTATTATACTCAGGTAGTTGTCTGTGTGTGTCCTAAGTTTGTCAGATAGGAAGGTAAGTCCGGGAACCGTCTCGGTGGCAACGAGTTAATCGGAGACAGAAGTTAATTTATAACCCAAGAAAAAAAAGTACCATCATCTAAGATCCGGGCCCTAAGCAATTTTATACTTGGAAAAGCCCTGGAGATAGAACAAACAACCAAATTCACTACATCATTATTAGAAATAGATTTATAAAGAATGTTAAAAATGCCAAAACATATCATGATGCTGATAT
The DNA here is from genome assembly GCA_963921405.1 of Cepaea hortensis. Lineage (NCBI taxonomy): Eukaryota > Metazoa > Mollusca > Gastropoda > Stylommatophora > Helicidae > Cepaea > Cepaea hortensis. The sequence continues at coordinate 74,158,496 of OY992878.1, forward strand.
CAATCCTGTAGTCTTCAGATTACAAATAAAACTTAAAAACACAGGAATAATGTCATCGATGACACCTCAAATAGGTATATCAGCATTGAAACAACCAGACATAAGTCAACTTTACGTGGTTGAAGTAAAAAAATAAATATAACAGACTAATCGTTGAAAACATGGAACAATATAGACGTGAAAATCCTGAAGATAAAATTAATTCAAAGTGGGAATGTGTAAGAACTAGTATTTTGTTTTCGCATATCCTTTACAGGACATGGCTATCATCATCAACATCTTTTAGTTGATTGTTGATTTCTTGGCAAGATTACTCTCAGTAAATTGCCGTTGCTTTCTGAGCGACCGGCTCACATACCCCGTAAGTTACTGAGGCGGAGAGAACCGCTACCAATTCTCGCGCAAGTCACGTTACTCACGAGAGTGTACGGGATTACGGAGAAAGTCGTGTAACCCCTCGACCAGGGAGACCGGCATAAGAACTAGTATGCAGATTGCAAATATCACCTTGCATGTGAAGGTAAATAAGAAAAGCAATTATGGGTAACCGATGAAATCTTGAGCAAAATAACTCAAAGGAAGAAATATCACAACACACTCTAGCGTACATATTAATAGACAGAGAAACACGTCCCATGTGCAGAGTTGCCAAAGAAGAGTTGTTGCAGAAGAAAATTGCAAAGAAATAGAGGATCTAGAAATAAAACACAACTCGAAAGAATGGCATGAATATATAAAAAGTTTTACAATATATTATCTCTTCTTCTTCTTCTTCAGCGTTCCGAGCCATTGAGGTTCTTTGCTGCAAATACAATCCGTCTCCATTCGCCTCTCTGGTGGACCTTCTCTTGCCAGTCGTTGATTCCAAGTGCTTGTAGGTCTGTACATATATTATAATTTTATAAATTATAATTGATAATATCGACAAATTATAAAGAAGGGAAGAATACACAGAAGAGTTATTCTGTGAATGAAGTGTCAATAAACCAAATTGTATAATACTCAATATGGACCAAACATATTAAAGGCTGTAGTACAGAGGGCTATTAAAAAGATGAAAGAAGGAAATGCTGCAGGACCTGACAAGATAACAGAGATGGTAAAATCCTTATCCAGCTTTGGCATTGACACTATCACGTAATTATGTAATGATATATATAATACTGGGTACATTCCCAAGGATTTGAAAACATCATTTTTATCACATTACCCAAGAAGCCAAGACCTATTGATTGTGAGGATTACAAAACTGTTACCTTAATGAGCCATATAACTAAGATACTACTCAAGGTCATTCGAGAAAGTATTCAAAATAAAATAGATGAAGACGTAGCTGAGGAACAATTTGGGTTACACAAAAACAGCGGCACCAAAGAAGCAATAGTCTGCTTGAGGATGTTAACTGAAAAATACAGAGAAGTTCACAAAAAAAGGGGAAAAAATAAAAAAACAAAAAAAAACACATATATATATATATATATATATATATATATATATATATGTATATATATATATATATATATATATATATATATATATATATATATGTGTGTGTGTGTGTATGTGTGTATGTGTGTTTTATAGACTACAAGAAAGCTTTTCATAGAGTACAACATGAAAGACTACTTACATGCCTTCAAGGCATATGAATAGACGGAAATGACATCAAACGTATTAGTAACCTGTACTGGAAACAAGAGGCGTCAATTAGATGTGGTGATAATTATTCGTCGCCAAAAGAGATTAAAATAAGAGGTGTACGGCAAGGATACGTGTTGTTCCCAATCCTCTTCAACCAATTCACAGAAAGAATTTTTAAACAAGTCAAAATGCCTGGATTTAACATCAATTGAAGCATCATAAACAATCATAGATATGCTGACAATACCGTGTTACTAGCATAAAGCGAGCAAGATTTATGAAACCTAGTGGAACAAGTAAACAGGCATAGTGCAGAATGTAGCTTAGATATCAGCATCCTAAAAGCGAAAACTATGATAAATAGCAATGGAAACGAAAGGTCTTCAATGAACATCAGAAAATATGCTACTACCTTTTTTGTGGACTATACAACTGCGAGGATGGGAGGGAATGGGGGTTTGGAAGTTAAATGAAACTGTATTGGACATTGAGGCTGTGACGGGATATGAACCGAGCTGGAAGATGAGACGGTTTTCCAATGTCTTACGATCACGTTCGTGGGATCAGCACGATTTGATCGCCGTGACCTGTATATCGGCCACGCCACAGTGGTCAAGACTGTTGAAATGCATGGATACCGGTTTCTGGGCGCCACTGTTGATATCAGAAATGTGTTGCCTAAGCCTGTCAGGCAGACGTGGACCTGACTTCCCTACATATCTCATGTCACAACGTGTGCAAGTAATCGCATAGATAACGTTGCGACTCGTACATGAGAAACCCTCACGAATGTGGAAAGTCGTCTAAGGAAATGTCAGATTCTGGGTTTCAAGTACATGTGGGCAGGTCTTACAACGCGATCGAAGACACACCACCGTGCCAGGAAGAGACTTGTGAGGTTAGGGTAGACTACTATGGACCAGCACAGCCCTGAGGTTACGATCCCGCCTGCATGCCATCAGGGGGGCCTCTGAGAAAACATCGTGAGTGGTCGGGTCTGCCTTGAGAATGAATAGATGTCTCAGGAGGATATTCTTGGCAGCAATATTATATGGATGGTACTATAGTGAGAGGACAGGTCTATTATTTCGTGGGTTAGGCCTGGAGAAGAGAGCCTCGGCACGACTGATAGACGACTGATGCGGTGAAGAGCTGTAGACAGAACTTTTTTAGGATAGCCACGAAGACGGAAGAAATTCAACATTTCGTGGGCATTTTGATGGAAGTCGTTATTATCTTGACAAAGCCGTCGGAGCCGTAAATTTGGAGAAAGGAATAGACCCATGACATGAGAGAGGATACGGGGAGGTGTTGAGAACGAATGCGTGCGAGTCAGTTGATTTATAATAAACCATCATGCATAGACCAGCGAAGCCTAAAGAGACTTGGATCTAAGACATTGACGGTCGACGAAGCAATGATGGAGGTGAGTCTGCTAATAGAATGAAAATCGGAGAAAAGGGTAATGAAGTCCTCACGATAAGACAAGGGCATGTGTGGAACACCAAAGCAGTCATCGATGTACCTCCTGTAGAGCTCCGGGAGCCTAACGGTGTATTGACTCCATACCTGGTGCTCGAGATAGCCCATGAAGAGGCAGGCATAACGCGGAACTACCTTAGTGTGACGGGACAGCCCCGGCAGCATCCGAATGACACAAGTTAAAAAGGAATTAAAGAGCCCACAATAATTTTCTATCATTCTCTAAAAGCATAAACGTCCACCAGAAAATGATAGAAATGCAATAAGATTGAAAACAAGAGGAAAATACATTTTGACCACGCACGCCCCATCATTTCTGTAATGCTAGGTCTGAGAAAGCTTTGATGTCCAGATCAAACGTAAAACTCAGACACCACGGCACCAGTCGGCGGGCGCTATCAAAGGTTGAAAACTCACTGTTTTCAGTTGATACATCGCGGAGCCAGTCAGTTGAGATTGACGTGTTAGTTTACAATCCTGTGGTGTTGGTATAGGGACAGATACCTAACACCTTAGTTCAACAGGACCTAACGTGTGAACCAGCCATGGCAGAATGGGAGATAAGAGGGTCAGCCAGACCCGTCTGAAATAACACATGCGGTAAAAGTCCAGACTTTGGGGAGCCGGGACGTCTGTAGTTGCCACCACAAAGGAGCAATTAGGACCAGATGCTTAACACCTCTCCGCAATACTACGGGGCAAAGTAGGAACACATGGCTGACACATTCCTGCCAGCAACCGGGAAGGCTTGTGTTAACAACAGATTGGTATGTAGTTATGACGCAACGTCTATTGCATCGCTAGCGAAGCATGTTTTATTGTTTCAGGCCATGGTGGGGCATCGGTCAATTTGATTGACAAATGAAACTACCGTCCACAGGAAAGGAGGAGGGGTGAAAAGAATTTGGCACTTAATCCATCTAGGTAAATCATCTTACATGGAAAAATAGGCGGAGTTAATGAAAATGGGACATATTAATTAACCAACCTGGAAACTAGCCAGGAATTGAATAGAATAAAACTACATGCATGGCCAGCAATCCTCAGACGCGTTTACAATAGCATTCTTAGGATACCTACTGGAGAAATATTAACATTTCGTTCTGATGGACTTCTGTACGAAGCATTATGACAGGATTTCCTAGCTATAACCCAGGTAATACCATTACTCTGATTAGTTTGTTTGCTAGTCCGAAGGCTTGTGTAGTTTCCTGTTTCTACATATTCTCCCGAACTTTACACTGGTGGATTTTCTTTGTACTTAATGTTCCAAGTCTAGCTTTACGATTTCACTGAGAACTATTTTCTTCTTTCATTCACCACTTGGTTGTCTGATTTGTTGTATGTGATAATTTGGAGAAATCCATTATCCAAGCTACATGAGCGTGTGGCTTATGCATGTACAGGAGATACATGTTGATTCATCCTGTATGATGTTAAACATCGGGGAGACTGACTACTTAGGAGAAATTCCTGAGAGCTACCAGTCTCTTGATATCGTCCAATTAACATTGATTATTTGGACCAACACTTTGAGTGCCTACCAAGATTGTGGTGAAACCACTTGGTTTGAGGAATGGCACCAGTTCACCTTGTCTGCATGATGTCTGCATGAGGACAGACATGACTTAGGACATTCAATATCCCAGACAGATTCAGGGAAGGCATTTAATGTTCGACAGGACTGTGCGACCAGCCCTTCCGACAAGACAGTATGAATGAATCAGAAAGGGAAAGAGTAAGTGAGGTGAACTTATATGGGAAACACCCCATTACATAAATGTATGTGATGATGTATGTTTTGAGCTATAGAGGTTCTAAATGGTTTTATTAATATATACATATATATATTTATTTATTTAGAACTGATATATTTTTATGTAACATGCCATCATCTATCATCATACCATCATATATTATGACTTGAATGTATGTTTATATGAATGTATAGACATATGTGTTTGAGATGTGTAGACGTAGATACTACCCATCTCCGTTCGTTTCTTTCCAGATCTCTTAGGAGCAATGGACAGTCAACAACCCATATCCGGAAGTGACTTAGCCTTGTGAAGGGACCACTTTGGACTCCTTCAATCTGACAGTGAACTGCGTCTCACTGGGGGAAGCATGACCTATGTGACCTCTTAAGTTACGTATACCATAGTATAATCATCAACATCATCATATGATCATCAAGACTAGAAATAATAAACACAGTTGTTGTATTTTAAAACTCAATTTGTCCGTATAATTCTAAATGTTTATAAATGTTTGTGTAGCGTAATCAAGTACACACATTTTGTATCATTTAGTGGGGGTTCACACATATTGTCCAGAAGTGGGAATCTATGTCCGGGAGGTATCTTGCCTATGCAGTCATAAGTAACCAGATTACGTTGCATGTCTTAACTCCTCCTTTCTCACTTCTGGTGATACCAAGTACAGCCAAAACTATATAGATATATTCTATCTTCAACGAGCCACTTCTTGGCTGTTTTCTTGAGTATCAGGGACAGTGTTTAAATCAGCTTAAAAGACACTTGTTCCACGTTTTCTCTCTGGGATTTGGGGTGGTAATTAGTCCTTTCTGACAGAGTTAGGGGACATTAAACTGCATCCAGAACTAAACACCAGTTGAAGAAAATGATTTTGGCTGAGTGGTTGCCCATCAGGGATCTAACCCCAGCCAGTTGGTGACATATTCGTATGCTCGTCCGCGACAGAATCCGGGAGTACACCCTAGAACATTTTGGTTCGCTAATGACGTATTGGTCTGCTCGTCCGCTATAGAATCCGGGAGTAAACCCTAGAACACTTTGGTTCGCTCGCAAGGAACGAACCTATTTCAAATCTATTGGTCTGGTATTATTCCGGTCTTGCCCATGGATAGAACCTAGGTCATTCTCACTTACATTCTTAGCAGCATTAGTTAGTTATAATTTATTTCTAATGTAATAAGCTTGCTTGATTGTAGGCAAGATTTTGACACATTAGGACTTCTCATCCATGATAGAATCAGAGAATAAATTCTAGACTATTGATTTTCATAATCCATTCTTTCATTCTTCACCCATTACATTTGCTAAGTATTAACTTAGGAATTTGTTTCTAGGGAAGTCGGTAGAATTTAAATAACTTGTTAAAAAGTTAATAATGGATAGTATCATATGAGTTAATTTACATCATTCACCACTGTAGAATTAATAATCACATTAATTAGTGATATTAATTAGTTTATTGATGCTTTACTTGATGATTTTTTGATTACATGCTTTATCATTTGATTTAATCATGAATAATTTGATAATGCTTAGTTAATTCAGTGTATGACGGACTGCTTTGCATCAACTTTCTCACTCAAATTACTACTATCATTCTCATAGCAGTGTCTGTTCCTCTTGTCACTATCCTGCTCTACTATAAATCTAACTAGCTCTCTGTAGGGTAATAATATAATTACTTACCTGAGCTTAAGCTGAGAAAAGATCATGGATGCACGCACAGATTTCTTAGAGTCCGCTAGAGGATGGGGCATAAGGCTCGGCTTAATAGGAGAGAAGCTAGAACTATTTATCAGAGATTAAATGGATTGGTGGGACAAAGAAGATGAACAAATGATGAAAAGACTTGCAGAATTAGAAGCAGATATGCGTCACAAAGCTGAAGAAGATGAGATTAAGAAGAAGCAAATTGAAATTCTGAACGTGGAGGAATCTACCAGCTCGATTGAGGAAAAGCCAATCACTCAAGCCGAAACTCTGATAGAAAGCGGGGAAGCTGACCGTCACAAAGAAGAGGCATGCATTCCTTCGCAAATCCCCATGGCTCAGAAAAACAAAAACTTGCGCACAGAAAGGCAGATGCTTCCCTCGCCTATTCCTAAAAATATTAAAAATAAACGGAATAGGAATAAATGTACCAAGCGTTCGGTAAACAGTCACAAACGTGATAAATGTTTACACCGCAATGAAAGCGGATTAGCTGGCTTGGCAACCCAGCAATCTCAGGAGCTTCCTAAGACTTCCCAAAGAAGAAAAATCCAGGAGGAGGAGGAGGACCTGAGGAAAACTATTAAAGAGATCGAATGCGAGACCTTACCCGACTCTTTTATTCCCTTCAGTTCAGAGAAACTAGGAGTGGACATGAATTCAACTGAGACCGGAATGGATGTAAAACAGGATTCCATTGTTTCTCACGGTGTGGCCACACTATTTGAAATAATTATCAGTTTGAATTACTTATCTCAGGTGGGATATGGCATTGAAAATGACATCCCACAACATTCACTTCTATTGGATTTGGAACAAGAAAACCAGACCAGGGAGAGAATACTTCAATTGGACTTGGCACAAGAGAGCCCGGCCATGGAGGAAAAACAAGACACGGAGGAGAATTCTTACGATGTCAGTATCTTGGAGTCTTTCACAAAGGTAATTCAAGATATACAAAGCATTCATGTAGATTATACTACGGACTCTGATTCAGGGACGATAAACATGTCTGCTATCAACAAAGAAGAAATTACTTCTTTGGACAAGATGAAGGTAATACCTATCATCAACACAGCTGAAGCTAACAGGGGATCACAAATGATGGACTCTGCAGCGGAACAAACCAGGAGCGGTTGGTATACTCAACACTCAGGATCTTGTTTACCTTTCACTTCAACCAATGTTGGATGGATAGAACAGCTGTTTATGTATACTTCTACAAGAAGTGATGCAAATTCACAGTTCTTGGGGAACCACAGGATTTCTCAAAGCTGGACAACTGCTACTAGCCTAATACTTTCAAACACAGATTCAAAATGGAACTCTGTTGAAGAGAAACTCACCTGGATAAAGAATTATCAAGGGAAGAAAACTCTTAAATCAGGAGGTAGTAAGAAGACGCCCTACCAAGAAAGAGGCAAGTATGAGTTGAATGCACATCATAAAATTATGATGTTTACCAAATTTCCTGCCAAAAGGAGGAGATTAAAGGATTTTATTATGATCTTTGGCCGACGGAGGAAAAGAAAATGGAGCAACATTACTGCGACCAATTCTTTTAAGAAAACACTGATGGCACTTCCTCTGCTTATAGGACAAGGGCCAGAAATTGAGTGGGCAATAACAGTCTCTCTGCGGCGCAGGAGAATCTTGTTATACATTTTGCAATTTACCGGCTGGGAAAAAGTAAAACCTCCAGAGGACAGGACATTACCGAGCAATAGCCCGGAAATCCGACACAACACCAGGAGCAAAGATTTGCAAGATTTATCCTGGGAGGATGGACATGGGATATTTCTTTTGACTCATAGAACATCCCACTGCCACAAGGAATATTGGGAACCCAGACTGTGAGGCAATTCTGGAAGAGAGAGAACTTAGACACATTCTTGAATGCTGCCGAGGCTCTGTTATAGGCTTCATTAATGAACCTACTTAAATTGGGGAGCTATGTGACGGGACAGCCCCGGCAGCATCCGAATGACACAAGTTAAAAAGGAATTAAAGAGCCCACAATAATTTTCTATCATTCTCTAAAACATAAACGTCCACCAGAAAATGATAGAAATGCAATAAGATTGAAAACAAGAGGAAAATACATTTTGACCACGCACGCCCCAACATTTCTGTAATGCTAGGTCTGAGAAAGCTTTGATGTCCAGATCAAACGTAAAACCCAGACACCACGGCACCAGTCGGCGGGCGCTATCAAAGGTTGAAAACTCACTGTTTTCAGTTGATACATCGCGGAGCCAGTCAGTTGAGATTGACGTGTTAGTTTACAATCCTGTGGTTGGTATAGGGACAGATACCCAACACCTTAGTTCAACAGGACCTAACGTGTGAACCAGTCATGGCAGAATGGGAGATAAGAGTGTCAGCCAGACCCGTCTGAAATAACACATGCGGTAAAAGTCCAGACTTTGGGGAGCCGGGACGTCTGTAGTGGCCACCACAAAGGAGCAATTAGGACCAGATGCTTAACACCTCTCCGCAATACTACGGGGCAAAGTAGGAACACATGGCTGACCTATTCCTGCCAGCAACTGGGAAGGCTTGTGTTAACAACAGATTGGTATGTAGTTAAGACGCAACGTTTATTGCATCGCTAGCGAAGCATGTTTTATTGTTTCAGGCCATGGTGGGGCATCGGTCAATTTGATTGACAAATGAAACTACCGTCCACAGGAAAGGAGGAGGGGTGAAAAGAATTTGGCACTTAATCCATCTAGGTAAATTATCTTACATGGAAAAATAGGCGGAGTTAATGAAAATGGGACATATTAATTAACCAACCTGGAAACTAGCCAGGAATTGAATAGAATAAAACTACATGCGTGGCCAGCAATCCTCAGACGCGTTTACAATAGCATTCTTAGGATACCTACTGGAGAAATATTAACATTTCGTTCTGTTGGACTTCTGTACGAAGTATTATGACAGGATTTCCTAGCTATAACCCAGGTAATACCATTACTCTGATTAGTTTGTTTGCTAGTCTGAAGGCTTGTGTAGTTTCCTGTTTCTACATATTCTCCCGAACTTTACACTGGTGGATTTTCTTTGTACTTAATGTTCCAGTTCTAGCTTTACGATTTCACTGAGAACTATTTTCTTCTTTCATTCACCACTTGGTTGTCTGATTTGTTGTATGTGATAATTTGGAGAAATCCATTATCCAAGCTACATGAGCGTGTGGCTTATGCATGTACAGGAGATACATGTAGATTCATCCTGTATGATGTTAAACATCGGGGAGACTGACTACTTAGGAGAAATTCCTGAGAGCTACCAGTCTCTTGATAGCGTCCAATTAACATTGATTATTTGGACCAACACTTTGAGTGCCTACCAAGATTGTGGTGAAACCACTTGGTTTGAGGAATGGCACCAGTTCACCTTGTCTGCATGATGTCTGCATGAGGACAGACATGACTTAGGACATTCAATATCCCAGACAGATTCAGGGAAGGCATATAATGTTCGACAGGACTGTGAGACCAGCCCTTCCGACAAGATAGTATGAATGAATCAGAAAGGGAAAGAGTAAGTGAGGTGAACTTATATGGGAAACACCCCATTACATAAATGTATGTGATGATGTATGTTTTGAGCTATAGAGGTTCTAAATGGTTTTATGAATATATACATATATATTTATTTATTTAGAACTGATATATGTTTATGTAACATGCCATCATCTATCATCATACCATCATATATTATGACTTGAATGTATGTTTATATGAATGTATAGACATATGTGTTTGAGATGTGTAGGCGTAGATACTACCCATCTCCGTTCGTTTCATTCCAGATCTCTTAGGAGCAATGGACATTCAACAACCCATATCCGGAAGTGACTTAGCCTTGTGAAGGGATCACTTTGGACTCCTTCAATCTGACAGTGAACTGCGTCTCACTGGGGGAAGCATGACCTATGTGACCTCTTAAGTTACGTATACCATAGTATAATCATCAACATCATCATATGATCATCAAGACTAGAAATAATAAACACAGTTGTTGTATTTTAAAACTCAATTTGTCCGCATAATTCTAAATGTTTATAAATGTTTTTGTAGTGTAATCAAGTACACACATTTTGTATCATTTAGTGGGGGTTCACACATATTGTCCAGAAGTGGGAATCTATGTCCGGGAGGTATCTTGCCTATGCAGTCATAAGTAACCAGATTACGTTGCATGTCTTAACTCCTCCTTTCTCACTTCTGGTGATACCAAGTACAGCCAAAACTATATAGATATATTCTATCTTCAACGAGCCACTTCTTGGCTGTTTTCTTGAGTATCAGGGACAGTGTCTTAAATCAGCTTAAAAGACACTTGTTCCACGTTTTCTCTCTGGGATTTGGGGTGGTAATTAATCCTTTCTGACAGAGTTAGGGGACCTTAAACTGCATCCAGAACTAAACACCAGTAGAAGAAAATGATTTTGGCTGAGTGGTTGCCCATCAGGGATCTAACCCCAGCCAGTTGGTGACACTTAGTACCCATGGCCACCCTGCTAATCTGGTCGAAATAGTTCCGATTAAACTCAAACAAATTGAAGTCATATCTAAGGTGAAGATGCGGTACTGACATTGATTGACATATTGACATTGAACATGCAACTAGAGAGTCGAATATATGCCCTGGAGATGTGGATATACAGAAGAATATGTCGTATTTCATGGACACAGAAACAATAAAATACAGAGGTTCTAGAAAAACTGGGAATGAAAAGAGAGTTGATGAAAGAAATTAAAAGAGGCAAGTGAAATATTTCGGCCACGTTAAAAACATAACACTCTTATAAAAACCGTACTGAAAGTCAAGGTTGAGGGCAAGCGAGCAAGCGGTAGACAACGATACATGTGGGAAGATAACATCAAGAGACAGACGAACATAAGCCTGACAGAATGTACAGTCAAGCGAGAGGACATTTTTGGAGTTCCATTGCAGCCAACCTTCATTGTGTACCCGCTCACTGTGTACAATAAGCGCATCTTCAACATGGTGCAAATCATATTCATTGCCTGCAGTTAATACTGCATCATCTTCATATCTTATACTATCAATGTTATGTCCTCGCACATCCTTAAATGTTGTCATAATATTTTCACTATACAACACAAACAGCATGGTCTGGAGACATGCATCAAAGGTGCACACCTGGCATCATTGGCTAGTATTGACCTACTTCATTATCAGTTGTATGGCAGCTTGTTTTTTGCAATATATATAGTTGGTTAGTTAGTTAGTCGCGGTTCCAACTTCACAGCAACGAGTCGTCCCCATCATACTCCGCTCCTGTGCCAGTAAATATCACACAAAATGCACCTCACTGTACCATGTGAAAAGTGGAACATACAGGAGTCTCGACAACCAACAGCCCGCACAGGTACACTGTGCATAATGCCGCTGCCAGAATGCCAATTTAAATCTCCTCCACAAAAATATACAGTTCATCTTTCGATGGAAGCGGCAGTCACTAGAAAACCAGCAGCCACACATTATTGAATAAGGCAAAACCAGTCCGATTTGTGACAAAGCCAGCTTTACAAGTCTAAGGTCATTCCCATATCATTGCCGTCAATTTTTACCAGGTCGACATGTCTTACTATATCGAAAGTCTTTGTATAGTTAATGATGCAAATATGTTGGTCTTTGTATAATTCTGTTGAATGCTCTATTAATGTTCTCATCAAATATGCAGCATGAATTTGAACCTTGCCTTGTAAAAATCTACATTGATCTCGCCCTGTTTCTGGCTGTTTACTCCTCATAAGACATTGCATGATGATTCTTAGCAAAATCTTTGTGATATGACTCGTTGTGCTAATACGCTTTTGTTGTTTATCACATTTTAAGGGCCATCATGTCTTCGAGATTACAATAAACATAGATTACATAAGTTATGAGTCATATCTTCAGTATCAAATATTGTGTCCAGCAGCTAGGCGACCTTGTATATTCCATATTCTTACAAGGCATTAATAATTTCAATTATAATTTTGTCTAGATCAAGCCTCTTGTCAATTATCATATGGTCAAGAACATTGTGTGTTTCCGTGTCACAATGGGTTGTCCTTTAATATTTAAGTAAATAGCATACTATCCCTATCATCATAATTGTAGTGGTCTTTTACTTATACTGACCATAGCCTTAAAATGTGTTCATTCTCCATTGCGACTTTGACTTCTGTTTTTTCCCAGCAACCGACTGATTTCTGTGCGTTTTTGTTAGTGAAGTAATGCACATTTGTGGGTGGTAATGTTCCTGCAATTTTCATCAAGTCATGCATACATAGTTTACTAATTTTAGTTTGAATCATCTCTTCATACTTTGCACTTTTTGGAATTATTTCCATAAGTTTGAGGATATCTCCAGCCATCAATTTCTTACGGCCTATCATCTTCAATGTTGGGATAGATGCACCCTGTATGACTATGTTCTTTAAAATTCCAATAGGATTACTTGATCCGAGAATGTATGAAATCTGTTAGGTATTTCTACATTTAATTTATGTGTTATCTCCTTCTCATTCTTCAGAACATACAGATTAAATGTCATTCTTTTTAGTTGTTGTAAACTTGACCTTCTTAGACTTTATATGTATATTTCATTTACCTAATCGACAATTACTGTAACAGTCCGTATTTGGTACATTCTTTGTGGCTTTTAAAGCAATTCAGAATAGTATGTTTCCAATAATGTAGTCACTTTGGCTTTGCATATTATTATCAGGCCTCTAACAAGTCCATATTCATCTTGGCTGTTACTGAAACAAGGTGATTCCAGCAATCATACCATCATCTGGGTCCATTCTGACGTTCGATCTTGGCTCCCGTTGAGCATCCATTCACCCCGTCTATCTAATATTCTGTGAATTATCGAATTTATGATCGTTCTAGTTTCCGTGTGAAACTGAGCAATGTGAAAATATTGTTGTTTTTTTCTTCAGGGGGTTGCATCCATCAAGACACTACATTGTGTGATGGCCAGTGTCTAGTTATGGCACTGATGACTAAGACGATAACAGCAAAGTGTGGATGATAATTAGAATACCAATAAAGAATGCACACGTAATTTTACATAATTTTCCAATAATAATGCACCTTTACCGTGCAAGTCATGTCAAATAAAATAATAGCAGACATGGCACACACATTACGTTCGAACATATACCATCTTGATATTGTATTAATTTTAAAAACTTAGTTTTGTGGATGCTCAGTAAATATCAGTATATGTTTAGAATAATCACCACCTCAGAGATGTAATAAAGGTGAACTTATATTCATGCGAGCAAATCGAAACTAACAAACTAATCATAGCTTTTCATAATATTAATATATTGAATAGTATAATATAATACATAACAGCGAACGCAAAATATATCTTATTATTAAGGTTGGCCCATGTACATTGTGGTGTGCAGGGTTAAGCCATCACATATTCTAGACCACGGTGTAATGAGGCAGCTTACATGTTCCTATAAGGAGAAATAGACTAGGAAACGTAATGAAAATGTGCATATATATATATATATATATATATATATATACACACACACACACACACACACATAATAGACTACAATGGCTGGGGCATATAGAAAGAATGGAAGACAATAGGGAAACAAAACTCGCTTACACTCAGGAAATAAATGACCGTAGACCCCGAGGTAGACCAAAGAAGACGGTGGAGAGATAATATATATACAGACCTACAAGCACTTGGAATCAACGACTGGCAAGAGAAGGTCAACCAGAGAGACGAATGGAGACTGCAGCAAAGAACCTCAATGGCTCGGAACGCTAAAGAAGTGGAAGAAGAATATATATATCCAATTAATTCGATCTAGAAACTCCAAAATACATTGGAAAAAAAAAAAACACACATTTTATAGAGAATAAACATCGTGTTTAATACTATTTTTTCCCCACTTGTCCAAACTCGCTCCATCTCCGTGCCTAGTAACACTATGTATGCCAATGTCCTCTTGCATTTTTCAAACCATTCTCTGCTAGCCTTAAAATCACTAAGTGCACTAGCACTCGCCCCAATCAACAGCCCGGCCTTTTAATATATTAGAGGCGTTCATTTGAAACCCGTTCCAATGACTTTATTACAAAACCATGAAAAAAAACATTAACAGGTGTGGTAGAATTAAACAAAGCATTCATTGTGAATGAATTATGCACCATGTGTTGGTCAAAAGATGTGGCCTTAGGCATTCAGGCAATAATTCATTGCTTAGGTAGGCGGCGAATGCCGCCCGCAAAAAAGGATTGTTGTTGCTCACTGAACCAAGTGTTTACCTCGTTCATTACGTCTGCATCTTTGTGAAATCGTTGCCCCTTGAGAGCTTTTTTTTAGAGGTCCGAACAAATGAAAATCACATGGTGACAAATCAGGACTATAGGCTGGATGTTGCAGTATTTCCCACTTCTTCCTTGCTAATGCTTCCTGCACAATCTTTACGACATGCGGACGAGCATTATCGTGCAACAAAATCACTCCACGAAAAAGCATGCCGGGTCGTTTATTCTTGATGGCTTTTTGCAGCTTGTCTAGTGTTTGCAAGTAGTGGGTAGAGTTGATGTTGACACCAGGTTCTTTAAAGTCGGTCAACAATAGCCCTTCATGGTAAAAAAAAATGCACTCAGCATAACCTTACCAGCATAAAATTGTAACTTGAATGTTTTGGCTTTTGGTGATCCAGCATGCTTCCATTGCATGCTCTCTCTTTTGCTGCTCCACTCAAAGTGGTGACACCATGATTCATCGCCTGCCACTACGCGGAAGAGAAATGCATCAACATTCACTCTGTAACGCAGCATGTCTCATGCGTTCCTATGTTTCGTGGTCGGTCAACATCCGTTGTACTCACTGTGAACACACCTTCCGATAATGCAGTTTCTTACGAACGACCTTTTGAATTGTCCCAATTGACACATCAATTTCTTTCGCTAGCGAACGTATGATTCGACAACGGTACATCTGTACTGCTGCATCAATTTCGGCGATGGTTTTTTCTGTTGCAACAATATGCGATTGACCCGGCCGTCGAAGATCTGTCGTGAATTAATGTTCTTTCCGAAACATTCGTGCTCATTCTGTCTCGTTGTCTTCGAGACACTTGTTACCGTACGCTGCCTGCATTCTTCGATGAATGATCACTGGTTGACATCCTTCAAATGAAAGAAACTGAATCACCGCACTTTGAGCTTCTTTAGACGGATTTTGGATCAGCCAGGCCATTTTCTTAACGGTCAGAAACATAACCTATGCATCATGGGACGATAAGCACGTGCTATTTTATTCATTGGTCAGTACTTATCACATGACTATGACATGATCATGTTCAACGTACGCAATTACGCGCGGTGCGGCACGAACGGATTTCAAATGAAGGCCCCTTATGTGTGTGGGTGTGTGTGTGCGTGTGTGTGTGTGTGTGTATATATATATATATATATCTATCCATCATGTGCCATGCCGGTAAGCGTGGGCGGTCATGTTCTGCCATCTCACTCGATCAACAGAGTCGTGGATCAGTTCCGTGTTTCTGTCTCGACCATGCCACAAGGCCAAGCCATCCAGATACTTGTTTCTAGGTCTTCCCCTTGGTCTGTTCCCCTCGATCTTACCAGTTGTCACCAAGTTCTCCAAATCATTTCTTCTCATAACATGCCCAAAATATTGTGACTGTCTACGTCTAATGTCTCTGATCAGTTTACGATCTTCATTTGTTTCTTGAAGGACTTGTTCATTGGTCTTTCTGGCTGTCCATGGTATTCTTTGCATTTTCCTCAGAAACCACATTTCTACAGCCATCAGATGTTTTTCAGCCTGGCTGCTCATTGTCCAAGCTTCACATCCATATAAAAGTACAGGTTCTATGTAGCATCTCAACACTCTTTTTCTCGTTTCAATTGACATCTTTTTATTGGTCAGTATGTTTTTCATCTTGCTAAAGGCTACTTTTGCCATGGCGATTCTTGTTCTAATCTCTTCAAGGCATCTCCCATCAGATGTTATTACTGTTCCGAGGTAATTGTACCTATTCACTTGTTGAAGAATATTCCCATTTACTTGTATATTACATTGTGGTATTTCGTTCTTCTTAGTGATGACCATAATCTGTGTCTTTTTACAATTTAATTCTAACCCTTGTTGTTCACTGTGTGTAACAACCGCATCTACTAAATTTTGCAGGTCCTGTTCATGTATATATATATATATATATTATATATATATATATATATAACACTTGCAACTAATACCACCCTTTAATCACATTTCTGAAAGCCTGATCTTCGTGCTTATTCGCAAGTGATCAGTTTCCGCTTCATCCACAAGTGAGTTTCAATGAACGCAAGGTGATCGTCGCGATATTATAATGTATACACACTATAACACCACCTGAATACATTTCCAACCATAACATAAGTTAAGTGTAGTATTAATGAACTTGCATCTGGCAAGGCCTCAGTTAATGATGGGATTCCAATAGAAGTTATCAGGAGTGGGCAATGCACACTCACTCTACAGATCTACCAGCTAATAGAGCTATGGTGGCGAGAAGGACAAGTCGCACAGGATTTCATAGATTCAAGCATCATTAACACTGTACAAGAAAAGGGGATTTGGGGAGGGGAGGAATGCCGGAATGACTGTAACAACTATAGGGATATCTCACTTCTGTGTATTGTTGGGAAAGTATTTGCCAGAAATGCTCTGCGCAAACTTCAAGTCCTGGGACATCAAATCTACCCCGAATCTTAATGTGCTTTCGACGGAACCGGTCTGCCATTGATATGATATTCTCATAGCGACAAATGCAAGACAAATGCCGTGAACAAAATTAACCACAGTTTATTGCCTTCATCGATCTCACAAAAGTATTTGATTTAGTCAAGTCGTGAGGGTCTGTTCAAGGCACTAAAGAAGATTGGCTACCCACTAACTCTTCTGTCCATTGTGGAATCACAGGCATAACGGGTATAATAGTGTTTGATGGTGCAACTTCAGAAGAGTTGAAATCAAAAGTGGAGTTAAGCAAGGTTGTGTACTAGCTTCCACCCTCTATGGAATATACATTTAACTTTTATTGAAATATGCCTTTTGTGATCAGTATGGTTGTATATACATTCACGCACCTTCAGATGGCGGCCTCTACAATGCTCAGAGTTTGAAAGCCACCACCAAAATTAGGAGGGTACTGATCAGAGAGTTGCTGCTTGCAGATGATGCTGCAATTACGACCCACTCAGAAGAAGAATTGTAGCGTCTACTATATGCATTCTCCAATGCTTGTTCTGAATTTGATTTAACAATTAGCAAAACGAATACACAGATTGTGTCACAAGGTGCACAAGGGGTACCATCAATCTTTATTGACGATGCCGAACTGGCTCAGTAGACCATTTAACATATTTAGGATCAGGGGTAAATAGCAAATTATCCATAGATCAGGAAAATAACATCATAATTGGTAAGGCATCAACACAATATGGACAGGTTAACAAAATGAGTCGTGGAGAACAGGAAGCTTGCTCGAAAACAAATGTCCTTGCCTATCGATCCTGTTTCCTTAGTACTCTTGTTTATGACAGTGAAGCCTGGTCATCTTACTCACACCAAGGGAAACGTTTAAACAGCTTTCATATGTGGTGTCTGCGGAGAATGCTTGGTATTTTAGTGTCAAGTTAAAATCACAAATACTGAAGTGTTGCAAAGAGTAGTTTATGTGACGGTTTGTTCCATACTCAGTCTTCGTAGATTTATATGTATAGGACACATTAGGAGGATGAACGATTTTATAATACCAGAGGACATCTTTTTTGGTGAATTACAGATGGGTAAGAGATCTCCTGGTCTGCCTCTACTACGATACAAAGATGTGTGTAAGCGGGACATGATTGATACAGGCATTGATAATGCACATTGGGAGCAAGTCGCCGCCGAACGTGTTGCATGAAGGGCACATATCAGAAATTGAATAAAAACAAAGAAGAAAATGATTGTAGATCCTTTTTTTTTTGCGTTATTCCTCGTCATTCGCAACTGCGAGCGCTGACAAGTCAAGTCGCCTGAACAAGCAAAGAAGCCTGATACGGGGTAGGAAAATGGCACGTCGCAAGAACACAAAAGATACGTGGCAAACAAGATGTGCAGCGTGGGAGCCGACAAGACCGTCAAGAAGACGAATGTGGAGAGACTGCCTGCTAGCTGCATCAAAGAACCTAAACTACAGCAACTACTGAAGTTACCACGAGGGAGAAGATCGACAGCCCACCATAGACAAGATCCAAGAGAGCAGAGAAGAAGGAGGAGAAAGACACCAGAGTCGGAAACACCGACTCAAAAACAGTCCGATGGGTTGTCAAGCAGATTCAAGTGGAGCTGTCAGACGATGAAATCCTCAAGCAGCTGCAAGAAGCGAATCTCAACATCAGAATCTTGAAAGCGGAGTGGATCCTGACTTACTCAAAGATCCCTAAGACGGTGGTGACGACTGACGGGAGTAGATATCAATTAGCAAGACAATTCAACAGCCTGAAGGATTCATACCGAGGATTACTCAATGTTGCAGATGCCAGATGGCTGGCCACAGCAGAGCAGCATATCGCAGTAAAACGGAAATATACCGGTACTGCGCCGATGACCACGCCTTTAAGGAGTGTCCGCTGGCCAAGCTGGACACGGACTTCCGAGCACCCAACAGCAAACGAAAGTGCGCCAACTGCCTGGGCAAGCATGGAGCAAGATACCTGGGCTGTCCGTTCCTCCAAAGACACAGAGACGTCTTAAAGCTCGCCATTAACACAAATACGCCATACGAGGCAAACAATACGAAAATGACCTCCGCATATGGACGGATAAATTTCATATGGAAAAGCAACTCCTCTGGAAACAAATGAAAGAAGAATACCACAGCAACTACGAGAAGGTGACACAAAATCAGAACAAAAGGACAGCTAACCAAACATCAAACAAAGAATCCGCATACGGACTGCAACCAGACGAGCCAGGAGCCTTCACCAACAAAAGAAACCACCAGGAGACGGGAAAAAAGTACAGCCGCCGACCAATTCCCCCAGCTGACGTCACAGATACAAACACTTACATAACCAGTCCGACATAGGACTTACTCGTAAGAGCGCACAAGACAAGAAACAGGGTAAAAATACCCACAAAAATCACGGATTTCAACAATAACCAAATCTGATGAGGCAGGTTAGGCGAGACCGAATTTGGAATTTGTGTTTTGAAAATTGGAATTGGAATTAAATTGTAGATAGGTCACACACAGAGCGCGTGAGACGTACGATGGTGCACAATGGTGAAATTGACCATGGGTTCACGTGCATCCATTGTGGACGATCATGTACAGCGCGAATTGGTATGAGCAGTCATATTCGCTACCGCCTTGGGTTGCAGTTATTTTCCGCAATGTTATAAACTAGCACCTGTCAAGACGGTAAGGTGCCAATGAGACATAAAGTGATAGCATTACCTAATACAAACAGACGAAACCACAAACGTGTCACCCCTTCACTGAAAATATACAATTTAGTAACATAATACAGTTAACGAAAGCATGAAAATCGTTTTAAATAATTCTGGCCCTCCCACAGAGTTTTTGCCCTTGCACTACTAAACTTTAACAAAACAGCTTACAATAACACCAAACATGAGACCAGAAAAGTTAATGGAAATTAATCTTAGGACACTTCCATCACATAAATGGTTACGAAGGTTATGACTGAAATACTCAAACACTTCATTAGCAAAAAGTTAACCATCCGTAAAATAAATACATCATTTAAATAAACAAAATGTGCAGTAGCTTAACTCTAGCTGAGCAAGCAATGTGATAACAAACTGAGAGGTGCGGTGACCGTCATTTTTGACATATCTTTGGCGAATATCATAAGTGAAGCTTGTTGTTAGTTAATTAAAGTTAGTTTCATGCCCTTTACATAATGTTAGAATCAACCCCAGCATTTATTAGCTGTAAGAATCTCGGCAATATTTAGTTCAGTAGTTGAACAATTATTTCTGAGCAACAACTCCTCATACCGCCGAAATAAATGTGAAGCGATTTACTTCAAAATCGCACTCTTCTAATTTCGGACCCATGACTTCGTCTCATCGCATCTTGTTCCTCTTGTACCTTGCGGTGTCGATGTGAAGTATAAACAGCGGGAGAGTGCCCGCTAATGGGCTTCACGTATCGATATTTCCACGGACTCTGCTATTCCCTCCATCTATCGTTTACGTGGTCGGCCTCGTCCTCTGCTTCCCTCTGGTCTGCACATCATTGCTTGTTGTGGTATACTGTTAGTTGGTAACCTACAGGCCAAACCATTTGACTTCCTGTTTTCTAATAAAATCTAGTGCAGCTATAACCCCCACTTTAGTCCTGATTTATTCATTTCTGATCTTATCTCTTCTTGATACATTTAGTATTCTTCTCACGAATCTCATTTCTGTTGTTGTGATATTTTTTTCTCTCTTTCTGTCATTGTCAAGATTTGGCATTGGTAACATAGAGGTGATAGGAATATCTTCATACTGCTCGTAAAAACCATGACTTCGTATGTCGGGGAAATATGAAACGCAGTTACGTTATCCCCAAATCACATAACTAGTTATTTAGTTGTACATACGTAACATAAATGTTACATGTGTAAAGGTTGCTAACGATTGCACACAGAAATAAGCTGACATATCTATATATTAATATCCATATATCAAACACAGGACGCAGAAGGCCCGACTGTACATGGCACCATTTCACTGGTTTTTAACGGTCCCAATTTACCTTAGTAGTAGACTGTTTCATGTCCATCTGCGTACTGCTATTATTCACTATTACGTAGCTTAGTTACTGTTTAAACTTGCAAATGATCAAGTTGAAGCATGTTGTATACTGCTTTCCAGATTTGAAATATGTTATGCCTGAATATATATGTGCTTTGTTTTATTTCAGAACATTTCAGACATGGATTACTGAAAAGCGTCTGGACTATACTATTGCAACAGTAAACTATGATATCGTTTAACAGTTTTACGTGTTGCTCATATATTTTATAATATAATTGTCCTCGCCTTAATGTAGTTAAGATAACAAAGCGATCTATGAATTTGGCCACCATGGCAATACACTTTCATTGAATAACCGCAGATACTTGTCAGTGTACTGGTTTAGTTTAGTTTAGTTTGTGATGAATTCCCAGACACTGATATATGTTCCTGTACTTGTTGCAGCACACTCATCTTCCTCAAGTGTTACTATGCCTGGTGTCTTTGTCAACTTCTGCTCGGCTTCTACCCTCACAAACCTGGAATGTAACCATTCTCACTTTTCATCGCTCATCAATCATTCTCTCTTAGTTTAGTTTAGTCAGTGTATATGTTTGCCTTAGCGTCCATTCAACATAATGACGGACGTGTTGACTGATGAACAAAAAACAATATTTGAAGTAGTAAATTTCGTGTGTTTCAATAGTATTGTAGGCTTCTTTGGGATTTCTGCAAATATTATCAACGCGATGATATTCTTTAAACAAGGTTTCAAAACTACAGTAAACATTGGATTTTTTGGTCTGGCCATTTCCGATTTAGTCTGTTTAACTTCACTGCAGTGGGCATCTATATGCTTTAACCCCTTGTTTGTCTCATCGGGAGTGCCCTGGTATCATTTAGAAGTCATGTATTTGTCAGCAGCATGGCCGCATAATTGCTGTTCAAGAATCACAAGCTGTATTACTGTTTACATAACAGCAGAGAGGTATCTCAGTATAGCATTACCACTAAAGGTGAAAAGCATCATAACTCTAAAAACAGCTACGTCTATTCTTTGTGTGATATACTTCGTTAATTTAGCGACCCTTATCCCAGAGTACAGCACATCATATCTTGGGTGGAGATATGTACCTGCCAAGAATAAAACGCTGATTGGTATATTGTTTACAGATACCAGAAGCCGTGTTGAGGGGGTTGTCTACGTCCTTCATGCCTTGCTTGGAATGTCTTCATTCGCTGGTGTTATTATCTTTACCACCTTATTGGTCATAAAGTTACAGAAAAGTTCTCTATGGCGTACAGAAGTGACATCAAACTACAGTAAGCGAGAGGCAATGTCTACCAAAGATCAGAAAACAATCAAGTTAGTTGTTGTTATTGCCAGTGTTCTTATTGTTTGCTACACTCCTGGCGCAGTGATCGCTCTAGCAGCCTTTATTGTTGGTCCTGAGTTCAACGTAAGAGGTCAATACGTGAATATATCAGAATCGATGTGGTCTATTGCATGCTCTTTCCAGGCCATCAACTCAAGCATAAATATACTATTTTATTATTCAATGAGTTCTAAATACAAACACACGTGGAATGAAATGTTTGTGAGATGTTGAACGTAATACACAGAAGTAGTAAACGTTGGGAAATTCTTCAGGCTGCTGAAATATCGCAGAAACAAATTGACAAATATTGATTGGCACACATGGAAGTAGATGAAAGAAGTTGAGATTAGAAGACACACTTGACAAGATAAAAATGGAAAGCTATAGTGATTATACTGATTCGAAACCTCTCACCTTGTTACAAGAGCATATATTGAAGTAATCATGCGACAAAGCATGATTAATTCAGCACTTGTAAACATAAGATGTTGCAACCCTCTGACACTATGTCAACGATTTAATAACGGTATTGCCCGTTTAATCAGCACCAGTTATAAAGACAGTGAGTCAGTGCGACTAAGTGGCACACGTTTTATGTGTAAAATTCTGGTCACTGTTTTCTGTCCTTTGTTAGTCATTGCCTCACTATTACTGTAAAATAAGACATTTAAAATAGAGTTAGCAAAGGCCAACTGTTATATGGCACTGTGACATGAGACTGATATAGAATACAGTGAATATGTGCAGGTGCACAGCTATTTCATTTCTTAATTATCTTCAAGATTTAAAGACAGAAATGGCGTCACACTTAATATCAGTTACAGTGGAAAATAGGTTTGAGACTTAGATATATGTCTAGACAAACCAAAGACCAACGATATGTTCTTACAGTTGTCTAAGCTATAAAGACATTGTTATTTCACTTCCACTGCCACCTATCCTATGTAAATGGAGGAGAATATTAAATAGAACAAAGCATGTCACAAATTTAAGAGTTCATGGACAGTGTAGATAGACAGATGATATAAAGTACGAAAGAAAGAGGAAGAAGATTGTTAAGTGTGACGGAGGCACGCAGTTGAAATGATGTTCCACATATAATAGAAAGCGAAATGCTTCCATGTTTCCTCGTATAAGCGATGTTGACAATAGGTGAAGTGTACGGGTGAATTACATTCCTCTACGCTCAGGAATGTGAGGGTAGAGACCTTGCAGAAGTAGACATAGACACCAGGCTTGGTAACTCTTGAGGAAGAGTGTGCAGTGTCTGGGAATTCGTCACATTCCCAGGCAGGCATACAATCCCCTGATAGATGGTAACAGACAACTTAAGGTGTCGATAATACTGCTGATGGTCTTTATTATACGTATACGCGAACGCACCCAGAGTACGGGATGAGGGATAGGTCAAATCCCGTCAAGTTCACTCACTCCAAGCCGACAGTGGAGAGATTCAAAAATGCAGACAACAGATCAAATCGAAGTGGCCAAAGTTAACAAAAATAAACTTCATTTGTTTGACATTACACACTTGTGTAAGAAGAACCGGACAAGCTGACAGGCCTTGGGGCAGGGTTACCTGTGAAAGCAGACGAGCAATGGGACGGCCTGCTATCTTGATAGGCCGTAGAGAAGCAAGGCAATTAAACAAATCAGTGGTTACTGTCAATATGCACCCTTGATCAGACTGCAATAACATATAGTCGAAAGGACCGAAGCTAGACAAGAACAATAGGTAGGAAGACAAAACATAGAATAGTAAACTAACACAGAAAGGTGTCGTCAGCCGTCACCTGTCAAGGGAGATACTGAGGCGAAGTTCGAGCAGTTATGGACTATGGTACGATGAAATGTGAGAATGATGAACTAAGCAAAAAATAATTTACTAACTCATTAACTAAAAACGACTTAGCTAAGCAGGATGGACCACTACCGATTACTGTCAATACAATGGTCCACGTTGAACCCCCAGCACCATTATGGCTCTCGGGTCGACCCGGCCGTGTGTAAATGAATACAACACAATTTTCAGAATTTTATACATTGAATTTTAGAATGATGAAGAGCTTACGATCGCTATTCGTAATCCCGTATACCCGCGTATACTGCGCGCAATTTGGCAGCAGCGTTGGTTTTGCGTTCGTATCGGTGCCGGTCGTTCAGAAAGCAATGGCAAACTACTGAACGTAAACTTGCACAGAGATCACAGAGGCAGAAATGCTGGTGTTGACTGTGATGTTCAGTAAAAACGATATGCAAACACAAAAATAAAAAACAAACAAACAAAAAATAAAACACAAACACACAAAAAAAGGAATAAGCGAAATAAAGTAATTTTGAGCCACAGCTTGGTTTGTGTTGTTTTGTCTTTTATTTCAGTTGTCAAATGCTGTATTTGCTCCATTTGGTGCTGTTAGGATATCTTCGATATATTTTCAGTTAGTCAATATGTCCATATTATTAGCAGTTTAATGTTGTAGCAAATTAACTCATAGGGTGTGGTTGTCACAAGCCATATTGCATATACATAACAGAGAGAGTTAAAAGCAAGTACAGATAGAGATAATGCGTGGTAAAATTTAACGGGGCCCTAGGAACAAACCATATAATTTTCCTACTCTTGCACTTAAAAAGCTGACTGATATGACTCGTGAATTCACAAACGTTATTATAACGAAGGAGCACGTAACGGGCTTCTCGACGTGTGTATAGTCGGGGAGGGGGGGGGGGGGCGAAGAAGCACAGGTGTGGAGACTTGGGGTATGTGGGATTTAAATGAAAACATTAAAAGGGTGATAACAATTATAGTCCATTTACAAATAATTGTTCTCATTCACGATCATTTTTTTAAATTGTTAAACTGCCTATTGCAACCTTATGAACTTTTTCCTGCAGTCTTATATTTTCACCAACCCAAGGAATATGTCTTTAATAGGTCCAAAGGAAACTTAAATCATGGATAACGGCGACATTTCTTTAATGTTTCGACGGAAAAAAATAGTGATTTCACGCTAACAAACTTGTTTTACAGTAATGCACGTCAATTCGGGTGACGACACAAGGCGTCTCCAGGTTCATATGGGAGTGAGTCAATGTGTAATATTAGTAAAGACAGAGAATTTACAGAGACAGGGGTAAATAATGGGGAATTGAAATGGAAATGGACAGGAAAGAAGAAGGAATATATTTCTTACCTTATTTTTCATTTCCTTCTTGTTTCTTCAGCTGCTGGTTAATAATGTGTACACAAGAAGTCATGTTACTAGGATGCATTTAGCTTTTTATATGGAGTTCGTGAAAGCTTCCAAACAGCAATGCGTATGGAGTGACCAGAGTTGATACCGCAATTTAGTTATCATGTTTCAATTTTTAAGGATTTGTTCAGCTCTCTTTAGTTTGTTCACACGTGAACATGGGTGACAGCAACTTTTTCAGTCTCCGTGAAAGATTGTCTACTCTGCTGAGTCGGAACATGATTACCTGTTTTGCACGACAGATATAGTTGTGAATGTCTCTGTAGTGGGCTTCTTAACGGCCAAGATGACGGTCCTCTTTTCATTGAAATGTATAGATTGATCCGTATGTTCGTGTGTTGTCCCCTCATTTAACGTGTTTGTTCTCACGTTTCTTGTTATGCCACAATATGCCAGTTTCCACCGCAATATGACTCTTCTATTTGTATACATTAGTGTTTCATTTTCAGTGCCAGTTGTTTGTCACCGCTGAGGGCTTGCGGAACTGAAAATTCATCACTGTGGAATACAAACTGTCGCCATTGACAAGTTTTATTGTTTGTGCCGATACTGTAAAATTTAGGGCCTGCAATTCTTCTGAATAGTTGGAGCAAAATATTCCCGTAGGTGTAATGTGGATTAATGTCTGCGATCTGACCAGACCTTTATCTGTGTCCGACGATTCCAGTAGGTTGATGACTGCTCTCGGTTGCATAAAATTCAATCCATCCTTTTGTCCAATAGTCATCTTCCTCTTTCAACACATGGTAGTATTGTCAGCTGCCACCTGTCCTTTAATTTAGCCCACACAAGTTCTATAGGGTTAAAATGAGAATGGTACGGCTGAGGTTTCAAGCGCCTATGGCCATTCTCTTCTATCAACTTGTCGATTTGATATTTCTTGCTTTTTGGCGTCTGTTTTACAAGGGACAACAATTCTAGCTTGAAATACGTTTCTGGAAATGGTATGTATTTCCTTTGGAGCCATATCTTTATTGCTAGCTTAGTGCTCGATGCCGTAGGTATTTTTACTTCCTGGGCAACAACATTGTGATATGATGCATTGTCCATAAGTAGACAAGACGATCTATCTAGAGATGGAAGCACTGTATTCTCGAGTCAATCTAAATACATTACCATTCATCTCAATAATCCGTTTTGTCTGCATGCTGTGATACGAACACGAGTCAAGCATTCTCTATTAAGCCATTATGCGTACTACCAGAATGAGCTATGACCAAACGCTGTCTTTTACTACTGGGCACATATCGCTTTATCTTTCCATTCACCGATTGCCATTCTTTTTTATTTGTGTGGTGCACATTGATCCAGGTTTCATCCAAATACTCTTTGTCATAATTTTCTTTGCGAATTTCCCTTATTTCACTTAGGTATTTGCTTCTCATGGCTCCTAAATGCAGTTGCTTGCAAATGATATTTCTACCTCCTAATTTCTAAACGTGAAGCCTAATGTCCTTATAACTTTCCACAAAATTGTTTTGGATAGCTTTATGTTATTGTTCTTTCTCAACCAAACCTTAAGTTTTCTTACAGTCACTGTTTCTTTGGTATCCAGCATTGTCATAATTGCTCGCTTTATGACATCCTTGTTAAAGCTGTCTACAATTGCCGTTCTACCTACCGTTTGCTCATTGCGTGGTGGTTTTATTCAAGATGTTTGTACCCATCGACGAAATGACCGTTTACTCAAGCCCAATGCATGCACTGTTCTTTTCTCGGGATATGTAATAGTATGAAACAGTTTTCTGCCATCAGCTTCTTGATAAAAATTTGCGTATAACTTCATAGCGATGCTTTGAAGTGTACAAAATGTCACATTCAATCCCGTACAACAATATTCACACATTCAGATGTTAGCGATAAATGGTAAGATTTATAATATAATCACGTTTCATGAAAGCACCCAATATCGGCAGAAATATTGGCGACATTTCTGAACACTCCCGTTCCACTATGCGACATTCTTGTCATAAGGTCATTCTCGTGCTGCACGAAAATGTCCACTATTGAACGCTGAAGATGTAATACATTTCATAATATGCACTCCATCTCTGACCCGTTCATTATATACCGTATACAAACAGTTTTTTTTTTTTTGGGGGGGGGGGGGGGGTGGGGGGGGGGGAGCTGCGTGGTCTCGAGGTATGGTGTTCGCCTCGAATGCTGGAGGTCCCGGGTTCAGGCCCCGGTGAGGACCAGGATTTATTTAAAAAATCCACCGGGAATTCCAGTAATTTCCCCTGGTCTCTGGGTAGTGAGATCGGAAGCCCGTGTGCATTGTTGCGCACGTAAATAATCCCTTGGCAGTTGGAAATCGAAAAAGAGTAGCCTAACGGCGCTGCCCGGGCAAAATTTCGAGTTAAAAATCTACCCAAAGTATTTCAGGAACCTCGGCGGTGCTACGGAGTTCGTGCACTGAGCTGAGTTTCTCCAGACTCAGGTTTGAGTTAGGAGGAGAACGGAGCACTTATGGGTTGCACCCGTGTGCCGTGATGTTGATCCATAAACTAAACTAAACTAAACTAAACCTAATTATTTCCCCTCAGTTGGTTACTGAGATATGGATATTTATATTGAGGTGAACAAACGTAAATGGACTATCTAATAACCATGCCATTGGTTTGTAATCTGTTATTATTGTTGTTAATAATGTCACGAGTGTTAAGCACGTGACATCGCGATGCAGACGAACAGTGTGACGTCATAAGGACAGTATAAAGATGGCCTACACTTTTTTTGCCATGCACCAAAGAGGAGACAAGTTCTATTATTCGTTGTGTGATCAGTAAAATATGACCAGTATGGTCACTGCTGGGAAGGAAAGCAATGGCAAACTACCTTCTTTACACATGCCAAGAAAATCATGTTGTGTTCACTTATCGATACAATGAACAGGACCTGCAAATTTAGTAGATGCGGTTGTTACACATAGTGAACAACAAGGGTTAGAATTAAATTGTAAAAAGACACAGATTATGGTCGTCACTAAGAAGAACGAAATACCACAGTGTAATATACAAGTAAATGGGAATACTCTTCAACAAGTGAATAGGTACAATTACCTCGGAACAGTAATAACATCTGATGGGAGATGCCTTGAAGAGATTAGAACAAGAATCGCCATGGCAAAAGTAGCCTTTAGCAAGATGAAAAACATACTGACCAATAAAAAGATGTCAATTGAAACGAGAAAAAGAGTGTTGAGATGCTACATAGAACCTGTACTTTTATATGGATGTGAAGCTTGGACAATGAGCAGCCAGGCTGAAAAATATCTGATGGCTGTAGAAATGTGGTTTCTGAGGAAAATGCAAAGAATACCATGGACAGCCAGAAAGACCAATGAACAAGTCCTTCAAGAAACAAATGAAGATCGTAAACTGATCAGAGACATTAGACGTAGACAGTCACAATTTTTTGGGCATGTTATGAGAAGAAATGATTTGGAGAACTTGGTGACAACTGGTAAGATCGAGGGGAACAGACCAAGGGGAAGACCTAGAAACAAGTATCTGGATGGCTTGGCCTTGTGGCATGGTCGAGACAAAAACACGGAACTGATCCACGACTCTGTTGATCGAGTGAGATGGCAGAACATGACCGCCCACGCTTACCGGCATGGCACATGATGGATGGATGGATCAGTAAACGGATGCAACCTATAGAAATTCATCGGCGAATGAAGGTCCAGTTAGGTAATGCATGCAGTCATACCAGCAAGTGTATGAATGGAGTAGGAAGTTTCAAAACTTCTGTGACAGACTGTTCACGATAATGTCCGGCACACTGCGTAGTGACTCCAGAGTCGATTTTACCACAGGAATCCAAGCAATTTATCGACACTGGAGGATTTGCAATGAACGCAGAGGCGGCTACATCGAAAAATGACAACGAAGCGTTTTCTTTATTTTTCAGAATATCTCTCTTCCCCCCCCCCCCCCCCCCAACAAAAAAGATACATGTTTTCAGTTTAATCCCCGTGTCGTAGATCGGTCTTCATAGACGGATGCTATCCACAGAAGGCAAGACAAAACATTTGTGTAGACTGTTAGAAGTATAGCATGAATCGTTATCGACACTACAGTGGCCGAGATAATAAGGGGACTACACCGCTGGAGAAGACTGAAGTGATCCTATCACCTGTTCGGCATATTAGTGTGTTCTTTTGTTATAGGAGTACGGATCCATAGTCACAACGTGATGTTGTGCGAGAGTAATACATGTGTGACAGCTACATGGATTTTGTCACGTCTGTGTATTTCATTTGGCATAATGTGAAAGCGAGCTGAACAAGTGTGCGTATAACTTCCTAGACATTTTTAAGTCAGAGAAATTCATTACAGTAGTATATGCGCTATTGTAGAATAATTAGAATGCACATTATTAGCTACTGTTATGGATGAATTATGATGAACAGTGGGAATGTAAGTTAATTTCATGTTCGTTACACATATTCTGTTTATGATTGTGGCAATATGCGGTACCTTGTTTATTGATCTTCCAATCATCTGCAAATCCTCAATAGATGTTATTTTATTTTATAAAGTAATGTTTTTTTCTGTGCCTGTTGCCATTGTATTTGTAGCACACAAGGGATAGTGAAAATATAAATAATGCATGTACAATAGTTTTCGAACTAATGATTAAAATTATCCAATGGAATACTGTTATGCATTGTTAACACATTTTAATTTATTTACTAATAATCAATTCTTAATTATTCTTAATTCATTCATAACATGTATTGATTCATAACATTATTAGTTTAATAAGAAAAATAATGGGACAATAAAGAGAAATGCACGTTTCATGTGATATGTTTTCTCATGGTATAAATGTAGAAATAAATCGGATTATTTGCAGACCACATACATCATTGCCATTTCTTCCTAGATATATATTTTGTTTCCTGTTAGCTTTAGTAGTATATAATTGTGTGTTTGTGTCAACATAACCTATTACGGCGTGATTTCTTACATAATCATAATCTTTGTTTAAACTTTCCGCATGAATTTACTACCGTTTTCAATGTATTTTTTAGTTTTTCTACGAGAAGTATGAAGACCCCCTGCCGGCTTGCTAGGCCAGTCGCAGATTTAGGGCAATCTGACCATAGGGAGTTCGTCCCCCATGGCGAGCCATAGTCCCGTTAGATAACGACCTCGCGGTTATGGTTTCCCGGTTTTCACCACGTGGAGGTGGGGTTGGCTTGTGTAGTCTGCGGGTCATCGGTAGGGTACTAATTTTCACTTTTCACCCCTCCTGGGAGAGGCTAGCCGATCCTAACCCTGCTGGCTGCAGAGCCACGCGAAGTCCACACCTTGTAGAAAAAGAGAACAGAAACATCACAACAGAAATGAGGTTACTGAGAAGAATATTCAATGTATGAAGAAGAGATAAGATCAGAAGTGAAGAAATCAGGACTATAAAAAAAAGGGGGGGGGGGGGGGGGTTGTAGCAGCGCTAGATTTTATTAGAAGGCAGTAAGTCAAATGGTTTGGCCATGTAACTAGGTTACCAGCTAACAGTATACGAAAACAAGCAATGATGTACAGATTAGATGGATGCAGAGGAAGAGGCCGACTACGTAAACGATGGACGGAGGGAATAGCAGAGTCCATGGAGATATCAACACATGAAGCCCATAAGCGGACACTCTCGCGCTGTTTGTACTTCACTTCGACACCGCAAGGTACAAGAGGAACTTTATGAGATTAGGATTTGAGATTCAATGTATAAGGTTGCGCATTGTTTACAGTGTCGCATTAAACTGGAACCAGTTTATTAATACGAGATATCATGAGAAAATTAAGATTAAAGACAATAAATGTTTTAAAAAGTTAAAGAAGATTTTTTAAAAACGCGTTTAAGCCCAGAACATAAAGAATTCAGCATAATACAAAGAGCTGTGTGCGATGGGAAATCCAGATATTCAAACAGTAATATTTCTGTACAGTCAGTCTTCTAACGTGTTTCAGAATTTCTAGTCAAAACTTTGACACTAAAAAATTGTTAACGACTTGCAGATAAGTAGATGTAAGCACAGTCTTAGCAGGCAGATGCTAAATGTATTTGGCCGTGTTCTCAGAAGAAAGTATGGCAACTGTGCAATAGACAAACTACCAGAAGTTTGTCTTACGAGAATGAGGTAACGACTGAGATGAATACAACTGAACCACGAATGTATCAACTGGTGTCCACGAAATTACTTCCACAATGGAGGTTCACATAATGAAGTGGTCAAACGCCTGTCTTAACGAGATAAGAAGGTTGTGCATTCGTTTTCTGACTCAATCATGTGCTGTAGTTTGTGCATATGTTGTTATAGGTTGTCTATGGAGCTGTGACGTTCCTGCTCTGTGCGACGCTTTCGGTAAGCGGTTCTGAAGAAACAAGACCGTCCATCTGCAACGAAGTCGTTCCTCTTGTCTGTAATATTATTTACTTCCGCTTTAGTGAGATGAAAAGTGCAAATGCTTAAGTGCGCACCAAGCCACTGAGTTGGCAACTATTGATGTTTATGTGTATAATATCTAGTGTGTCCCCTAATCTCTGCTTTTTTTCTCTACCTCTTTCATTTGTGTGAAATATGTGCATTTATTCTTAAACATACTTGTGGTTCAATAGAACGATGCAAAGAACATCAAAGATGAATAAAAGCAGCAATGAAGATTTCTTGAAAGAAAAATATCCCAGACGGAACTAACTATTCAAAGCAAAAGTATTTTACACACATTCTTTACACTAGAGGAGGATAATTTTGCCCTCTTCATAAATCCGTTCATATTTCCTGAAGCCAAGCTCTGTCAATTACAGCAAATCCTTCAGCACGAAGTAATTGATTTGAAATGCAATTCTACACTGAGATGTAAATATCTGGAGCTGCCTGCTTCACCTTCAGCTGATCATATGATTTCATTCTTGCGACTATTGCCTGTCGAACAATTTGAACACTCGCGTTCATTCGCCCAGAGATACATGTGTCGTTTTGGTTTGACTTAACAGATGCGAGCAGTCATTTTCCGCAATGATCGTTGTAAAAAAAAAAAAAAAAAAAAAAAAAGCAAGGTTCCAGACTCACCGACAGTAACCTAGCTGCGCTTATGACTTTGGGCACGACTGATTTGTGCCTATACATTGATAAACATAGCATCTCAACTGAAGTAACTGGTTATGAAGAACAGTTACATCTGTAAATTAATTACATTAATAGCGATTTTCGAAACTGATTAAACATTTAATGTTCAATGAACTTTTGATTTTAAACCAAAACATGACCGCAGTGTAGTACTGACATTGACGGCCATTAAAGATTTAGAATTTTGTTGACGAAAGTTGAGAAAGGTAAGAATGATATTGCAAGACTTTTATACTTTTATAACATTGTGGCCCGCTTAACTACCGAAAATAGCAGATGTGGCCCTCTGCTTGAAAAGCTTGGGAACCACTGTCTTAAATCAACCATTTTTTTACGGCTTATCACCTTCAATTTTGACATGGTGTTTTTGTGTGTGTGTGTGTGTGTTTTGTTTTTTTTTAATTGACATTGTCTGACTTTTGTTTGCATATTCTATTTACAAGACATCGCTTTCAAAACCATCATTTTACTACTGTTGTTGATGTCTTGGCAAGTTTTACATTCGGTAGTTTGCCATTGCTTTCTAAACGACCGGCTCCCATACCAACACGTTAAGACCTAGCGCGACCCAGTTGTCTGCTGCCAAATCGGCCACAGCTGTGTTTCGAACGCTGGTAAGCGACTCACAAATCGTGTTCGTAAGACCTTTAGCCACTGAGACCGGCTTGTCTGACTTAGTTCTAAAAACATTCCAAAATAATTTCTAGATCCGACAATGTAACACATATGTTCTTTATTTCTAAATTTAATTTATCTGTTATCTCATTCTCATTCTTCAGTGCACACGGATCATATTTAGTGTTTTTGCTGTTGTTTATTTGACCTTCTTTTACTTGATATTGATATTTCCTACAACTAATCTTCGATTGCCACAGCAATCTGGATTTGATACCTTCTTTTCGGCTTTTAAACCAATCAGAAATAGTCTTTTATGATGATGTGGCCAATTAGGTTTATCGTATTATTGTCAGGTCTCTCACACGTGCATAATCTTCTTGGACGCTACTGATATCAGTTGTTCCCAACAAACATATCATGTTCTTCGTTCATTCTATACGTTCTATCTTGGCTCCTATGGTCTAAGCTGTCCACATGAATTGACGAATGACCAGTGCGACACTATTTTTTTTTACATCCATCAAGACACCAGATTGTGTGAAGGTCACAAGCTGGTTACGGCATCGATGACGAAGAAGATGAAGACAAAGCGTGCACGATCATCAGCATACGCTTGTAATTTTATATAATTTGCAAAAGTATTTCACCGTAACCATACAATTATGTCAAGTAAAATAATAGCGGACATGACACTAATATCAAGTTCGCATAGATAACATCTTGATATTGTATTACATAGTGCTCATGGACATCATTTGTCGTACGGGCTAACTATGGATACACTTCACATGTATAGTAGTGACTGAGAAAACACAAAAATAAACCATATAATTCATGTCATCATCACAGTAAAAGAGGGAGTGGCAATCGTTGAATTTAGGATGACTGGAAATAATAATATATTTATGTGTCAACTGTAAGACTTTAGTAGTTATTGCCTCCTTGTATGTCTATGATACTACTTACCATTGTGGATGATCGTAAATAACCGTAGATGTATAGAATAATAACCGCCCCTAGGACATAGCCAATATGAGAGCAAATTACCGGGTCTAACAAAATCGAAATTAACAAAATAATTCATGTATTATATATTATTATTATAGTACATATTATATTAGATTAACTTTAAATGAACGTAAAATATATCTTATTATCAAGATTGCCCCATGTAAATGATGCCATTGGGGTGTGCAGGGTTAGGCCATCACATATTCTCAGTCACGGTGTAATGAGGCAGGTGACGGGTTCTTTATGAGAATATACATCTTAGTGACATTATATATATATATATATATATATATATATATATATATATATATATATATATATATATATATATATGATTCTACCGGCTTCGGCATGGTAGAATCAGCGGGGAAAGAAGACCCTGTTGAGCTTGACTCTAGTCCGAATTTGTGAAGACACATGAAGGGTGTAGCATAGGTGGGAGCGCAAGCGAAATTGAAATATCACTACTTTTATCGTGTCTTTACTTATTCAGTCAGTCGGAGGAGATTTGCCCGCAACAGACGAGCAATATCACTGGCGGGCCTATTCTCACTGGTCGCGAGATCCGCACAGTGGAAGGATAGGAGATTTGCTCGCAACAGACGAGCAATATCTCGGCGATATCTCCGGCGGGCCTATTCCCGGTGGTCGTGGGATCCGCAAAAGTCAGGCGGGGAGTATGACGGTAGTACGCGCTTTACACAGGTCCGGACACTTGTGATTGACAGATGTACGCGTCCTATGGTCCAGGCACGTACGAGGCCCTTACCTGTGGGACTTGGCTGAACGCCTATAAGTCGAGTCCCTTGGGTGCCAGGGTCTGGCCACCACTCGCCACCTGCTCGTGGAGACGAGGTCTCGGAGGTTTGACGCTGAGCCGCCAGCGTCTGCAACCTACCCTGTCCCAGATGTATTGGTTATCCATTCCTCTGGACCAGACAGGGCAAGGCCGAGAGAGGGAACATGTCGTTCAGGCACAACATGTTCTCTGCAGCTCTGCCCAGGCATTGTGATGGAATTGTGGCCAAATTCCAACTCACATACTGAAAGGTGCCACTTATCTTATCTTATCTTATATATATATATATATATATATATATATATATATATATATATATATATATATATATATATATATCATGTGCCATGCCTTTAAGCGTGGGCGGTCATGACTCGCCATTTCACTCGATCACCAGAGTCGTGGATCAGCTCAGTGTTCCTGTCTCGTCCATGCAACATGGCCAAGCCATCCAGGTATTTTCCTCTCGGTCTTCCTCTTGGTCTGTTCCCTTCGATCTTGCCAGATGTCACTAAGTTCTTCAATCCATTTCTTCTCATAACATGTCCAAATAATTTTGACTGTCTATGTCTAATTTCTCTAATCAATTTACGATTTTCATTTGTCTCCTTTAGTACTTGTTCATTAGTTTTTCTGTCTGTCCATGGTATTCTTTGCATTTTCCTCAGAAACCACATTTCTGCAGCCATCAGATGTTTGTCAGCTTGACTGCTCATTGTCCAAGTTTCACATCCATACAAAAGAACAGGTTCTATGTATCCCCTCAACACTTTTTTTCTCGTTTCAATTGACATCTTTTTATTGGTCAGAATGTTTTTCATCTTCCTAAAGGCTACCTTCGCCATGGCGATTCTTGTTCATATCTCTTCAAGGCATCTCTCATCAGATGTTATGACTGTTCCGAGATAATTGTACCGATTCACTTGTTGAAGAATATTCCCATTTACTTGTATATTACATTGTAGTACTTCGTTCTTCCTAGTGACGACCATAATCTGTGTCTTCTTACAATTTAATTCCAACCCCAGTTGCTCACTGTGTACAACAACATCGTCTACTAATTGTTGCAGATCCTGTGCATTGTCTACAATCAATACTGTATCATCTGCATGTCTAATGTTATTGATGTTTCGTCCTCAAAAAGCTGATTCCATGTATATCTTCTACATTTCTGAAAATATTTTCACTGTAAAGGGAAAAAAAAGATCTGGAGACATTACACATCCCTGCCTAACATCTCTCTTTATAGGTTGACATTGTCCCACTTCATTATCAATCCTTATGGCAGCTTGCTGTTTCCAATATATGTTTTTTATAAGTCTAATGTTTTTCCCATCAATTTGTAGATCTGCAAGCATATCTATCATGTTGACATGTCTAACTCTATCAAAAGCCTTTGTGAAGTCAATAAAGCAAAGATGTATACCCTTGTTTACTTCTATAGCACGTTCAATAACTGTTCGCAGTATATACACAGCATTTACTGTACCCTTGCCTTCTACAAACCCACATTGTTCTTCGCCTATTTCAGGTTTATTTTCTTTCTCACTCTTTGCATGTTAATTCGTAGCAAAATCTTTGTGATGTGACTCATTATACTCATTGTTCTATGTTGATAAAATTCCAATGTTCCTGATTCCTTTGAGATTGCAATAAATACAGAGTTATATAATTCAGAAGCATATATCTATATCTATAAAACAGAGTGTATGTTTGTGTGTGTGTGGGGATATTTGTATTGGATGCGTTCGATAACGGTACATCCGATTGAGATGAAATTTTCTACACGTCTTCCTTTCATTCCTGTGCAACCGACTATTATAATTTCTTAATGTAAAATCTTCTACTTATTTAATAACATTTACTTTTCCATTTTCATTATATAATGTCTATATAGCAGGGGGACTTCACTCTAGAAAAGTTATTTCAAGGGGCATAACTTTTAATAACATTTCGTTATACTTTATAGTCATATTGTTGGACTTACTTGCACTATTGTTAAAATCTTTGTCTATAGTTATTTTCAGGCCTATGAGTTATAATAAATAATGATATAATCTTTAAGGCATTTTCAAAGTTTTCATAAAAATAATGCATAATGCATAACATTGTAACCCATCTTTTTCTACATTTTTCATTGAATGGTGTGTGGAAGGACATTCTTTTAAGTTACTGTGCGCCAGGAGCTGGGCGAAACCACGCCGGGTCAGATAGATAGACAGATAGTCGGGAACGGAAGCTTATTTGACTACTTATATGAATTAGATGACATGCTCCCCACCAGGGACTGGATGAAGCCGGGCCGGGTCAGACAGACAGATAGACAGACAGACAGTCGGGAACGGGAGAGCTTATATGACTACGTATATGAATTAAATGAGATGCTCCCCACCAGGGACTGGGTGAAGCCGGGCACGGTCAGACAGACAGACAGATAGACAGACAGACAGATAGTCGGGAACGGGAGAACTTATATGACTACTTATATGAATTAAATGAGATGCTCCCCACCAGGGCCTGGGCGAAGCCGGGCCGGGTCAGCTAGTATATATATATATATTATATATATATATATATATTGACTATGTGGTTGTTTCGGGATTTGAAATTTAAATATTGAGCACAACCCACTACTGGCAACGTTGACCGCATTCCGGTATGAACCTAAGGCCTATCCACGCCAATATGGAAGCACTATATATATTGGCGTGGATAGGCCTTAGGTTCATACCGGAATGCGATCAACGTTGCCAGTAGTGGGTTGTGCTCAATATTTAAATATATATATATATATATATATATATATATATATATATATATATATATATATATATATATATATATATATTTGATTCAGGAGACGACGCAGTTCTATAGTTGAAAGAAATGTTATGATGTCGATTCTTGAATCAATCAATTAATTAATCCATCATTGAATTAAAATATCTACCTATGCAAGATAAAACATGTTAACATTAATGTATACCTATAACCTAAATGAAATGATAACATTAACTAATACAAGCAACACCACAACAGAGTAACTCCTTCACTGAAAATTCACAATGAAGTAGCACAATAAAGTGAACGAACGTATGACGAACGTATGTGATTTTCTAGATAATTTTATTCTCTAGTTTACCAATGATTCCTGAACTCGACTCGGTATATCGGAAAATTATGAAGCGCAGTTTCGCTATCCTTTAAGTAATATAGCCAGTTCATAAATGTCACATACGTAACAACAATGTTACATACCGAAAGATTGGTAACGGTAGCACAAAGAAATTGACTGCAACATCCACACGGTACGCACAGGTTACACAGAACAGCCCATTGCAAAAGGCACCACTTAACTGGATTTTAATTGTCTCAGTCTACAATCATAAAATATATATCCAGTCACTCTCCGTACTGATTTGAGCCTTGACGACTTGTAGCCTGGGTCAATGGTTAGAAATATCTCATCCGCCTTGATGGGACTTTGAACACGTTACGACAGGTCACAAGGCAGGCTACCTAGATACACGCGTGAAGCTTACTGGAAATGAAAGATCCGCGTCTTAAGTATATATCCGTTTCATTCTACCCATGGATAGCCGCTTTAAGCTAGGACACTAGATAAGTATTTGATAATCTATTTTTGTTTGTTTGTTCTGTGCTGACGAAGGCTTTGGCCGCAACGTCCATTGTTTTTTGTAGTTGTGCTTTGGTAAAGCTCTCAACCTACTTCTCGTTTTTCAGTGATTCATTCGTGTCTTAAGTATGGACCTTAGCTGTTCATTGGCCAGTGTATTGTTGGTGCGTCAGCAGATTACAATGATAATGTAATGAGCGCGGTATGGCGGAAATTCGATACCAGCACTCGCCGTTCGCTACCTACCAAGGGGAAAAACTGACCACCAAATCCTGTGTGCACTCAGGCCTACAAAATATGATGGTTCCTGTCCGAAATTAATAATCTAAGGAGTTTTTCCAACTCCACAATGTTAGCTAATTTTATCAGAGCCCACACTGGAATTGTAGTGGCGCGGGTTCAGCTCAGCGATGCTCCCAACTCAAGCAAGAGAATGCAATACAGAGGCACTTCCCTATTGACTCTTTTTTGTAAAATATACGTATATTTTACATGAAAGACTCAAAAGGGAAATGCCTCTGTATTGCGTAGTCTCTTCTACTGCCTTTGTATTTCCAAAGTGGGATAATTATGGCCCTTCCCAAGTCTCGCGGTGTCTGTTGTTCTATCCAAACATGGTTAGTCTATGTAGCCATGCTGTTCCTACGTCTCTTGCTGTTTGAATTAGTTTATTTGGAATTTCGTCTTGCCCCGGTGATTTATTCAGTAGGGTTAATCTTATCGCTTCTCTAATTTCTTCTTTCAGTATGTCTGGTTCTAGTTCTAGCATCTGTGTCAGTTTCTTGGATTCCTGTGGAATCTGATGGAATAGTGAGAAGTTGTTCGAAGTACTGCCGCCATCTTTTAAGTATTTTTGTTCACTTATTAGTTCTCCTTTTCGCTGTTAATTATTCCAGTAGGGTCTAAGAGTTCTGCTCTGGTTCCCATTGCACTAATCTTTGTTGTTGTTGAAATTTATGGTAGCCTCCTTGTAGTTTTTATTTAGACTTTATCTATATTCCTTTCAGTCTTGTGTGTTTCTCTATTTATTATTCTATTCGCTATCTTGTTGTTAATCTACATACGCTGTAATTATGTTCCTGTTTGCTTTTCACCCACTTGTTATACTTTTTCGTTTTGTCTTTTACAGTTGTCTTTACTTCGGCGTTCCACCAACTTGTTATTTTCTTTGTCCGCGTTTTGCGTTTTTAATGTTATTTTTGCAGTGTTTAGAATACTTGATTTGAACATCTCTTCTTCTTCCACCGTTTTTCTTTCTATAAGTAGTTTTACAAAAATTACTTTTAATTCTTTCTAATAATTTTCCCTCACTGCCTCGTCTTTACATTTTTTAAAGTTTAATAATTTGCATGGTGTGTGTTTTTCTGGTCTTAGCTTTCTTCTTCTATTGATTATTTTTGTGGTGATAATTGCTTCGTGGTCTGTGTTCATACTTAAGTTGAGCACTGTCCTTGCAGCTAATATGTTTCTCTTTCTATTGTTTCTTGTTAATATAAAATCAATTAGGCCTTTGGTGTCTAGATCGTTCCATTTATACCAGGTGTATATTTGTGAGTCTCTGTGTTTAAACAATGTAAATAATCAGCACAACCCACTACTGGCAACGCTGATCATATTCTGGTATGAACCTAAGGCCTATCCACGTCAATATGGAAGCACTATACTCGAGTTTAACTCTCGTTTGAGCTCGTCAGTAGTGCATATCCCTGACCGGATCCGGAAACAAGCCCCGGATCACGCGTGTGAAGCGGGTGTGTAACCACGCGGCACACACTGGACACGCCAAATTATCACAACAGAACACAAACGTTACCCATCGTAGGCTATGCTCAAGATTGCCCAATCGCATCGACTGACATTCGTCAATCGATGGGACCCGAACGATCAGGATTTCTCACTGGCAAGGAACACCAGGCCTCCTAAAATCCAGTGAGCAATAATCAAATTGATTATTTGGTTGTTTCGGGATTTCAAATTTAAATATTGAGCACAACCCACTACTGGCAACGCTGATTGTATTCTGGTATGAACCTAAGGCCTATCCACGTCAATATGGAAGTACTATACTCGAGTTTCGCTCTCGTTTGAGCTCGTCAGTAGTGCATATCCCTGACCGGATCCAGAAACAAGCCCCGGATCATGCGTGTGAAGCGGGTGTGTAACCACGCGGCACACACTGGACACGCCAAATTATCACAACAGAACACAAACGTTACCCATCGTAGGCTATGCTCAAGATTACCCAATCGCCACGACTGACGTCCGTCAATCGATGGGACCCGAACGATCAGGACTTCTCACTGGCAAGGAACACCAGGCCTCCTAAAATCCATGGAGCAATAATCAAATTGATAATTTGGTTGTTTCGGGATTTCAAATTTAAATATTGAGCACAACCCACTACTGGCAACGTCAATATGGAAGCACTATACTCGAGTTTCGCTCTCGTTTGAGCTCGCCAGTAGTGCATATATATATATATATATATATATATATATATATATATATATATATATATATATATATATATATATATATATATGAGAAAGAATTATAACCATCAGAAGAAAAGGGCAGACAATTACCACATATATATGTATATTAGTTAGTTAGTCGTAGTTCCAACCTCACAGCAACGTGTCGTCCCCATTATGCTCCAGTCCTGTGCCAGTGAATATCACACAAAATGCTCCCCAATGCCCAATGTGAAAAGTGGAAAAGACAGGAGTCTCGACAAACAACAGCCCGCACAGATAAACTGTGCATAATGTCAACACAATAGTCCCCAATGAAACACCCAGTTTATCTCTGATGGAATCGGCAGTCATTTTCCCATCTGGATGAAAATACGAAAATACAGTTCATCGCCGATGGCAGTGGCAGTCAACCAGAAGCCCAGCTGCCACACATTTCTGCATAAGGCAAAAATCGGTCAACTCTGGGACATAGCCATCTACCATCGCTCCGAACATGCAGTCACGTTCCAAAAAACCTCGGGCAGATTCAAAAGCATTTCACACAAAACACACAGCTCACTGTGTCGCACCACGCACTCACTCAGTAGCAGGGCGACGGAACCATCAAGCCTCCTTAGTCGCCTCTTACGACATGCGTGGTAGGCTACAGTGTTGCTATTCTTGGCTTCCCTCATGGGCCCCGGCAAGCTAGGCAATATAATTGAAATGTAAGATCTACAGAGACTTATTATTTGCACAATATAATGCTTAAAGAATGAAATGGGTAGCTAATCTCCTACAGAAATAGTTAAATTCATGTCTGTTATGTTGTTTATTTAAATTGTGTTTAAATTTACGCATTATTCAGTTGAAACAAGTTGTATAATGCTTTCCTGGTATGAACCATTTCATGACTGAAGATATAAGTGCTATCTTTCATTACAGGACAATTCACATCTATGGATTACAGAAAAACCTATGGACGATACATTTGCAAGTATATATGTAAACTATGATATCGCTTTAATTGTAGCCCAATTATTTTCCAACATAAACATCTTTGCTTTAACGTAGTAACAGGTAATTTAGGAATATAGTCACGATCACAGTACACGGTCTTTGAATCACCATAAATCCATGTTAGGTTACTAATTGCCTTAACTTCCAGTAAAAATAATGTCGGACGTGTTGACTGATGAACAAAATGCAATATTTGAAGTAGTAAATTTCGTGTGTGTCAATAGTATTGTTGGCTTCTTTGGGATGCTAGCGAATATTATAAACTCGATCATATTCTATAAGCAAGGTTTCAAAACTACTGTAAACATTGGATTTTTTGCGTTGGCAATTTCCGATTTAGTCTGTTTAACTACACTGCTGTGGGTATCTATATGTTTAAATCCTTTGTTTATCTCATCAGGAGTGCCCTGGTATCATTTAGAAGTTATGTATTTATCAGGAGCATGGCCGCACACTTGGTGTTCAAGAATGACAAGCTGTATTACAGTATATATAACAGCAGAGAGGTATCTCAGTATAGCATTACCACTGAAGGTGAAAAGCATTATCACTCCAAAAACAGCTACGTCTATTCTATGTGTGATATTCTTCATTAATTTAGCCACTCTTATCCCAGAGTACAGTACATCATATCTTGGATGGAGATATGTACCTGCCAAGAATAAAACACTAATTGGTATATTGTTTACAGATACAAGAAGCAGTGTTGAGGGGACTGTCTTTGTTCTTCACGCCTTGTTTGGAATGTCTTCATTCGCTGGTGTTATTATCTTTACCACCTTGTTGGTGATCAAGTTACAACAAAGTTCTCGATGGCGCACAGAAGTGACATCAAACCACAGTAAGCGAGAGGCAATGTCTAACAAAGATCAGAAAACAATCAAGTTGGTTGTTGTTAT
Source organism: Cepaea hortensis (assembly GCA_963921405.1). Classification (NCBI taxonomy): domain Eukaryota; kingdom Metazoa; phylum Mollusca; class Gastropoda; order Stylommatophora; family Helicidae; genus Cepaea; species Cepaea hortensis. The sequence continues at coordinate 74,202,145 of OY992878.1, forward strand.
TGCCAGTGTTCTTATTGTGTGCTACACTCCTGGCGCAGTGATCGCTCTAGCAACCTTTATTGTAGGCCCTGAGTTCAACGTAAGAGGTCAATACGTGAATATATCAGAATCGATGTGGTCTATTGCATGCTCTTTCCAGGCCATCAACTCCAGCATAAATATTTTATTTTATTATTCAATGAGTTCTACGGTTAGCGGGGTAGGGGTATCCCCTATCAAAGGAGATGTAAGACGCCTCCTTTCCTCCGTTAGTCTACGGGACACCCTTGGGCAAGGTGGAGTACCCGTTTAGCCCCCCGATCAGGGTTACGTGAAGCCATGGAAGCAGGTGGTGGATGGAGTGTGAGAGCAGCCGACAGATTGTTGTTGGTTATGGTCTTGCACTCTGCGGCGATAGGCAGATGATCTCATCAGTAGAGACAATGGCTATGGCCACCGACTAGTACAGTCACTGCCCAGAAGGAAAGCAACGGCAAACTACCTTCTGCAAAACTTGCCAAGAAACCATAACAACCATGAAAGAAAACATAATAAGAAAGAGATCTGGTGGCGAGACCCCCAGGCCAGGCAGATCAGATAACACTGGGGAAGAGTGTGACGCAGGGACCAGTACTAGTAATCGTGATGACGGAGTTAATCCTGACTGTGTTACCAAGGAAATTCCCTGTGTCAGACTAAGAAACAGAGTGAGAACGGCAACGTGGAATGTGAGAAGTTTGTATGAGGGAAAGCTTAAAGTAGTGTGTGATGAGATTGAGAGGTTAAACATTCACATTTTAGGAATTAGTGAACATCGCTGGAGCGGCAAGGGACATTTCACAACTGAAAATGGAAGTATTTTCATTTATTCTGGTAGAGATGTCGGAGGCCGGAGTGGAGTGGCATTTTGTTTAGATAAGACAACTGCAAAAGCTTTAATGGGATATAATCCAGTTAGTGATAGAATCCTCACTATTAGACTTAAAGGCCGTCCAAAAAACACAACTCTCATACAGATATATGCCCCTACTTCAACAGCAGAGGAGGACGAAATTGAAGATTTTTACAACACACTACAAGACACATTAAATAAGATTGGTCATAATGATATAGCAATAATAATGGGAGATTTTAATGCTAAAGTAGGTGCAGGAAGAGCTGAAAATGAGAGACACATTTTAGGAAAATTTGGATTAGGAAATAGAAATGATGCAGGTGACAAATTAATTGAATTTTGCACAGAAAATGAGTTAACGATAGCCAACACACTTTTTAAACAACATCCAAGAAGACTCTTCACATGGAAGTCTCCAGACAGTTTTACCAAAAATCAGATAGATTATATTTTAATACAAAGAAGATGGAGATCAAGCATAACATCTGCAAAAACCCTACGAAGTGCAGACTGTGATACAGATCATCAGTTATTAGAAGCAGATCTGAAATTAAAACTCAAAAAGCTTACCCGAGGACCAAGGCCACTTCGTTTTGATCTCACACAAATACCGGACGCATACAACATAGAAGTTAGGAATCGCTTTGGGGTCTTGATGTCTGTACAAGAAGAAATGACACCTGATGAACTGGCAGTACAAGCTAGAGATATCTTGATAACTGCAGCCAAAGATTTCATTCCGACCAAGAAAACGCAACGTAAGCCATGGATTACATCAGACACGTTAGAATTAATAAAACAACGAAGGGAGCTGAAACAGAAAGGAGATGAATCCGATAGCAGGATGAAGTATAAATCTTTAACTCGAGAAATAAGAAAGAACACAAGAAAGGACAAAAATCAATATATACAAGATAGCTGTACCAGAATAGAGCAATATCATAAGGCTGGAAGAGATTATGAAATGTTCAAGGAAATGAAGTTATTGACAAGAAATGTTCAACCTCAATTGAATGTTATCTGTGACAAGATGGGAAATACCTTAACAGAATCTAGACAAATTCTAGAAAGATGGCAGGAGTACTGCAGTGGAATGTATGATATGAGTGACAGTGAGGATATGAATGAGATACATGAGCCAATGACAGCAGAGACAGAACCTGAACCCTCATTAGATGAAATTGCTTGGGCTATAAGGAACCTGAAGAATGGTAAATCACCTGGATGTGATGAGATACCAGCTGAACTAATTAAAGCAGGAGGAGAAGAAAGCATACACATATATCATGCATTATGTACAAAGATTTGGAAATATGGTATATGGCCAAAAGATTGGAAGAGAACTATCTTCATTCCAATACCAAAAAAGGGCAACCTGAAATTATGCACCAACTATAGAACTGTTGCCCTGATAAGTCATGCAAGTAAAATTCTACTAAAAGTCATAATGCGACGACTTAGTAAGAAAATGGAAGAAGAGATTAACGTAGTTCAAGCTGGATTTAGACAAGGAAGAGGAACAAGAGATCACATATTCAACATGCGTTTAATAATAGAGAAGTGCAGAGAATTTAATGTAAACCTATTCTCATGTTTTGTGGATTATTCAAAGGCATTTGACTGTGTACAGCATCAGAAACTTTGGGAAATCATGAGAAATATGGGCTTTCCTTCACATGTAGTACATCTCATAAAAATGCTATATCTAGACCAACAAGCAGCAGTTAGAATAGATGGCGAGACATCAGATTGGTTTGACATCAAGCAAGGAGTCCGTCAGGGCTGCGTGCTGTCACCCTATTTGTTTAACCTGTATGCCGAAAATATAATGAGAAATGTAAGAGATGATATAAACAGGGAGCCATATGATGCCCTAAATATCGGCGGTCATGACATACCAGAGATTCGATATGCTGATGATACAGTATTACTATCCACAACACAGAATGGCATAGAAAACCTAATAGCCTCAACACAATTGAATAGTGAAAATCACAACTTATATCTTAACATAGCAAAAACTAAGATAATGCATACAGATAAAACTACTATGGAGAAAGAAATATACATTAATGGGAGAAAATTGGAGGTGGTGGACAATTTTGAATATCTTGGGTCATTGATTACGAATAATGGTGACACAATGAAAGAAATAAAACGGCGACTATCCATTGCTCTTCAAAGACTAAAACAGATGAATAAATTATGGTGTGGGACAGACAGAACTACAAAAATCAGATTTTTAAGAGCATGCATCTTTCCCATTGCAACATACGCCTGTGAGACATGGACACTTACTAAACAAGCTGAACAGCGCATACATGCCTTTGAATATAAATGTTATAGACGAGTTCTAAGAATATCTTGGGTAAAGAAAAGAACAAATGCATCCATACTTCAAGAGTTGAATATTGAGGAGGGATGGCTATTAAAGACGATAAAACAAAGAAAATTGAAGTATTTCGGTCACTTGAAACGTCACGACAGTTTGGAGAGAACAATAATGGAAGGGTATATGCCTGGGAAGAGAGGAAGAGGAAGGCCAAAGAGAAGATGGGTGCAGGATGTGGCGGATGATCTCCAGATGGGTGTATCAGACGCGGGACATCTTGCTTGTGATCGAGAAGTTTTCCGGAGGGTTGTTATGGGAGCAAGGTTCTGTAAAGGACATGCTACTGAATGAATGAATGAATGAGTTCTAAATACAAAAACACGTGGAAAGAAATATTTGCGAGATGTTGAACGTAAATACACGTAAATAGCAATTCTTGGGAAATTATTCATGCCGCTGAAATAGCACATAAACAAACTAACTAGTATTGATTGGCGCATATAGAAGTAGAAGAAGGAAGTAGGGATTGGAATACGCTGTTGCCAAGATAAAAGCTGAAAGCTACAGTAACCATACTGATTTGAACAAGTCGTATTGTTGCAAGAGCAAGTGCTTTTCGACGCACGATCATTTCAGCACTCGTAAACATAAGATGGTGCACAGTCTGACACTATGTCTAAGATACAATACCTGTAATATAATGCCCGTTTAATCAGTCTCAGTTAAAGATACAGCATATCAGTGCGTCTAAATGACACGCACTATATGTGTAACATTTTGGTCACTATTTTCTGTCCTTTGTTAGTCATTACTTCGCTCTAACGGTTAAATAAGACATTTGAAATACCGTAAGCACAGGCCAACTGTGATATGACACTGAGACATGAGACTTATATACTGGTTGTTTGTGAGATCTCACTACATTCTGTAAATAGAACACATTTGAAAAATAAAGTACATGATGTCATCAAAAATGTGCTCCACAATGCAATGTGAAGCAATATGCAGCGAATGGCTGTCGTCTGCTGGAGTAATTCTTTGCACCCCAAACAGAATGGTGTTATAAACCGAAGAAATAACAATAGACATGTTCCAGAAGGTATTTGACAATATGAGCAGACGTGTATAGTCATATCTTGAAGCTCGTGATGGACATTTCCAGCACCTATTATAACGAATACTTCATTGGTACCTTCCAGCTCCCACAAAGCAGCGTTAGTCCATAGCAGTAACAAATGTAACTAATTTAATGAATTTTAAAACAAATGTTTTGGATGACATCATGTTCTCCATTATTCAGATTTGTTCTACATACAAAGCGTAGTGAGAATTTATAAGTGCCCTGTTAAATACAGTGAATATGTGCATGTGTACAGCTATTTCATATTTTAATTTCTCTTCAAAATTTAAAAACAAAACTGACGTCACACTTTATATCATTTATAATGAAAGTTAGGCATGAGTCTTAGCTATATTTCTAGACAAACCAGAGACAAAAGATAAGTTCTTACAATTGTCTGAGTTGTAAAGACATTGTTATATCACTTTCACAATCACATCTCCTTTGTAAATGGAGGAGAATATTACATAGACCAAAGCATGTCACACATTTAAGAAGTTATTGAATATGTAGATAGACAGTGGGTAAAAAGTAGGAGGAAGGAAGAAGAGATTGTCAGGAATACCAGAGGCACGTAGCTGAAATGTTATTATTATTATTATTATTATTATTATTATTATTATTATTATTATTATTATTATTATTATTATTATTATTATTTTTATTATTATTATTATTATACGCTTCCATGCTTCCTTGTATGAACGATGTTGGTGAAGCAGAGGGGAAAACAGAAGGAATAGCAACTTCTAACTTTTGCTAGAGGTAAATAGAGCACAAGGCTGACTGCACATGGATCAGAGAAGAAAAGGGATTTAAAACAAATGTTTTTTAATAAAACAAATAAAGAAAGAAAGAGAGAGCCTCACACCGCCTTCAGCTAACAAGAGAAGGATAATATATGTCAGAAGAAAACTCAGGATCTCAGCAGACAGGGGGTTACACTACAATTTACTTTGCAACCCAGACATTAGATTGCACCAAAGGATGTACCAATAACAGTGAAAGCCAGAATTAATATTATAAACTCAATAAACAAATCAAATACAATATAAATGTCACTTTATTGGCTAAACTGATAGGCAACTACTTCCCCTAACATTACTGACAACAGGCTAGATGGTGTGTAGAAACCATTAAAAGAGTAGTGCAAAATTATAAATGGCAACAGAAAACCCAGGAAGTCCTCGGCCATTCAATTACTGACTTCTCTACACACTGTAAATATAAATAATACTGATTATATATTCATACCAAAATATAACCATAACTTTTTAATACTACGAAACACCCAGTCGTATCAGTACACTGAGTTAATAAGACAAGAACATTGACTGAGTTGCCTCTATAAGACAACAGTCTCATACTGACCACAATCGCACACAATCATATACAGTATTAACACTGATTAGATTTCCCTACATCAGACGTATACCGCGTGCACTGGTACCCATATCCCAACATTGATTCGGTTCATCCACATCAGATAACACAACACCTTTGCACTGATAGCAATCATAAACAAATAAGCTGCAACATCAGCACTGATTAAGTCCTCTTCATCAGAAAATGCATTACGTGTCGTCAAATCAGGCCATCATTCCAATATAATTTCTGAGAATGGCCACACGTATACATGAATACCATAATAAACTCACGGCCTGCACAGCATATTAATAGCAACAGAGCATTATCACTTTCAGCACATTATATAATATAACCAGAATTAAACACAACTCACCACTCTATGGTAATATATTCAACTGTTCTTCCATCTGCTGATGGGCATACCAGCAACTATTCGTCTATATTGGACATTGGGATGTTTTGATCTATTATAACAGAAGTACGCAGTTCCTTTCCTCTAGTTATGATACACTTCGTAACCAATTTAAGTTGTTTCATATGCCGCTCTGCACACAAATAAACTATCATATACAGGACACTACAGTGGCAGGATACATTATACGATAGGTGCACAGTGTTCCTTTCCCTACTATAAAACACTTACAAATACATTAACAAGGTTTCCTCATATACAGCATATTTGATTTGTTCCACATCTCACCTCACATCTATAAATCACCATCATCATGTATGTGCCACGGTTATAATCATAACCATTAAACATCTTTTAGCATCTGCTCAACTATTACCGATCAACCTGTGGGATATTACGTTCTGTAATATTTATTTAACCTTATCTATAAACTGTCATCCTTGGAACAAAGACAATATTATTATACTACGGGACCCTTCGTCATCCTTCTTTTGGCTGACGCCATTTGCAATTCGCGGTCCGCTCAGGGTGGGTAACCCTGCACCACCGTGAAAGGCAAGTTCCATCCTTGTCTGCTAAGTCTATTTAGCACTGGGTCTTATTTAGTTTTTTGTTTATTGCGAGAGCTATCACTAGTTGAAGCTGAGAATCGGTACAAACTAGCTATATGTTAGAATTTATTCGATCGGCTGACCCTGCTTAACTACATATTTGAGAAACCAATATTATATGCCATCTTAAATCTATTTAAAGTGTCTATCACGTACCACTGCAGGAATCCCACGTCTCTCACCATATTCTTTCAGAATAGTCAATGTTTGATTTTAGGCGCTGCCACATCTTTCGATTCTACTGGATTCCATTATAGGCATAGACGCCTATGTTGCTTGGAGTTCTTGAGGTGAGACGGGCCGGTACTTCCCTCTTTTAGTTATTATAGCGGCGCCAGAATCATATGCCAGAGTTCTAAGCAAGTTCTATCAGACAGTGTCCATCATCATCATCTTGAGTCGTCTTCATTGGCAATAGGTGAAGTGTACAGGTTGGTTACATTTATCTAGACACAGGTATGTGAGGGTTTTCAGAAGTAGACATAGACACCAGGCTTTGTAACTTTTGATGAAGATGAGTGTGCTACAAATACAGGAACATATGTCAGTGTCTGGGAATTCATCACATTCTCAGGCAGACACACGACCCTCTGATAGAGGGTAGCAGACAACATAAGGTGTTGATAATACTGCTGATGTTCTTAATTATATGTATACATGAATGTCTCTAGAGCACGGCGTGAAGGATAAGTCAAGTCCCATCAAGTGTCCCTCGATCACCCACTCCAATTCATAAGTGGACATATTGAGCAAAATGTAAACCAAGTCTTTGAGTTTTATACTTACTTGTATATTAGATATGGCTTTGTGGTACCTCTTTGACTTTTCAACCAAGAAAGGCAGAACAAGAATTTGCTGAGAATATGTCTTCCTCCGAGGCAAAACCATCTGACAACATTCCCTTCATAGTGAGATCGAGAATAAAATAGCATCAGGTTAAACAAAGGAACATCATGGATGGATCCAGAAGCGGCCAATATTCAGCAGATGTGTTCAATTCAAGGTTGTGAACGTGGTTAAGAATGGGCACAAGTGTCAGTAGTGAGGGAAAGCAGACAACAAATCAAATACAGGCAACAGATCAAATCGAGGTGGCCAAAGCTAACAAAAATAAACTTCATTTTTGTGCCCGTACACATATGTGTAAGAAGAAGCGGTTTAGCTGATAGGCTTTCGGACATGGTTACCGTTGAAAGCAGAGGAGCAGTGGAGCATCCTGCTATCCTGATAGCCCTTAGAGAGCAGGGCAATTAAAGGAAGCAGTGGTTACTGTGAATCTGCAGCCTTGATCATTCTGCAGTAACATCAAGACGAAAGAACTGAAGCTAGACAAGAACACTACGTAGGAAGACGAAAGTGAATAGTAAACTAACACAGAAAGGTGTCGTCAACCGTCACATGTCAAGGGAGATACAGAAGAGAGGTTTAGAGCAATTGTGGACTGAATAGTACGCTGAAAAGAAAGTGAGAATTATTGACAAAGTACAAACTAATTAACTAACTAATTAATACCAAAAAAAAACGACTTAGCTAAGCAGGATAGACCACTACCAGCTACTGTCAAGACAATGGTCCACGTTGAACCCCCAGCAGATAACAGGTACTATGTGGCTCCATTACGGCTCTCGGGTCGACTCGGCCTAATATAAATGAGTACAGCACAATTTTCAGAATGTTATATTTTGAAAATGTGGAGTAATGGAAATCAAGTCATTTTGACGCACAGCTTGGTTTTTGTTGTTTTGTGTATTATTAAAGTAGTTAAATGCTTTATGTACTCCATTTGTTGACGTTAGGATATCTTCGCTGTATTTCTGTTTGTCAATAAGTCCATATTATTAGCATGTTTATCTCGTAGTAAATTACTTAATAGGGTGTGATTGTCACAAACCATATCTTATATATAAATTAGGATGTGCGTCCGTATTTATGTATCTCTGTATCTATGTATGTCCTTTATTCGTTCGCGAACGGCCCATCCGATTGAGATGAAATTTTCTACACGCCTTCCTTTCATTCCAGAGCTGTCAACTGTGATATTTTGTTAGTGTGAAATCGCCTGCTTACTCAGTATTATTTCATTTTTCATTTTTCATCATAATTTCATATATCTCAGGGGACCTAACTCTGTAAAAGTTATTTCAAGGGGCATAACTTTTCTGTATAACTTATAGTCATATTGTGGCATCGTTTTCAAAGATTTATAAACTCTTTGTCCATAGTTATGTACCGGCATATGAGTTATAATAAATAATGATACAATCTGTAAGGCATTTTCAAAGTTTTCATAAAAATGATGCACAATGCATAACATTGTAACTCATCTTTTTTTGCTTAAGAAGTTACTGTAGTCATGCAGGTGATTAGAAAGAGTTTTCATTAAAAATAATGGATGGTGTGTGGTAGAACGTTCTTTTAAGTTACATTTTTTTTGTTGTATGAATTTAATGAAGCCGGACAGGGTCAGGCAGACAGATAGACAGACAGACAGACAGATAGACAGTCGGGAACAGGAACTTATATGACTACTTATATAAATTAAATGAGATGCTTCACACCAGGAGCTGGGCGATGTCGGGCCGGGTCAGACAGACAGACAGACAGACAGACAGACAGATAGTCGGTAACGGGAACGGGAACTTATATGACTACTTATATGAATTAAATGAGATGCTTCCCACCAGGGACTGGGCGAAGCCGGGCAGGGTCAGGCAGACAGACAGACAGACAGATAGACAGACAGATAGACAGTCGGGAACGGGAACTTATATGACTACTTATATGAATTACATGAGATGCTCCACACCAGGAGCTGGGCAATGCCGGGCCGGGTCAGACAGACAGACAGACAGACAGACAGACAGACAGACAGACAGACAGACAGACAGACAGACAGACAGATAGTCGGTAACGGGAACGAGAACTTATATGACTACTTATATGAATTAAATGAGATGCTCCCCACCAGGGTCTGGGCGAAGCCGGGCAGGGTCAGCTAGTTACATATATATATAACCAACCGAGTTAATAACAAGTACAGATAGAGACAATGCAAGGTAAAAGTTACAGGTACAATAAGAACAGCCGGTCTCTCTGGCTGTGGGGTTACAACACTTTCTCTCTGTAATCCCGTTTATCACGCAGAGTCTCGCAGCGGAGCGAGAACTGAGGTGGTTCGACCCCCGCTCGTGACTTGCGGATACTGAGCCGGCCGCTCAGAAAGCAATGGCAAACTACTGAGCGTAATCTTGCCAAGAGATCAACAGACAGCTGAAAGATGCTGCTGTTGACAGCTAAGTCCTGTAAAAGGATACGCAAAAAAAAAAAAAAAAAAAAAAAAAAAAACAATAAGAACAAACCATACACGTGACCTACTCTTGCACTTAAAAAGCCGACTGAGATGACTCGGGAATTCACACAGGTTAGTTTACGCAACGAGCAGGTAATGGGCTTATCGAAGTGTGTATAGTCTAAGCAAGATGAAGAAACACAGGTGTGGGGAAATGAGATATGAGAGGTCTTCAAATGAAAACCTTAAGAGTGTGATATAAATTAAAAGATACTATTGTCTAGGAATCTGTCAATATTGATGTTACATCACGGTGCAGACGAACACGGTGGCGTCATAAGGACAGTTTATAGATGGTCGCCCCACTTTTGACTAGCATCAATGAGGAGCAGCGTTCTATTATCCGTTTTATGATCAGTGAAGGGATGAAACCTGTATAAATTAATTTGTGAATAAAGGCCCAGTATGGTTATGCATGCCTGTCAGACAAGCAAGTGTATGAGTGGAGTATGAAGTTTAAAAACGGCGTGACTTCTGTGACAGACTGGTAGTGACCCGAGAGTCGATGTTTCGACAAGAATCCTAGAACTTTATCGGCGCTGGAGGACATGCAATGAATACAGTGGTGGCTACATCGACAAATGTCAAATTTTGTCTTTATTTTTTCCTCAGAAAATATTCACACACACACACACACACACACACACATACACACACGAACGCACGCACGCACGCACGCACGCACGCACGCAAGCACTCACACACACACACACACACAATAATTTAATATTGTCATTTGAATCCCCCTGGTATTAACAGCTTTCATAGAGGGACGCTATCAACAGAAAACAAGACAGAACATTCATGTAGAGTCTATGTTAGATATATAACAGGAATCTTTATCGATACTACAGTGCCCACACCGCTGGAGAAGACCAAAGCGAACACCTGTCCGGCATATTAGTGTGTTCTTCCGTTAGGAAGGAGAAAGGATCCACAGTCACAACACGGTGTTTTGCGAGATGAATACATGTGTGACAGCTACTTGGAGACTGTCACTTCTGTGTAAGTCGTTAGGCATATTGTGAGGGCGAGCTGAACCAGTGTGTGTATATGACTTCCTAGACATCTTTAAGTCAGAGAAATTCATAACCGTGGTATTAATGTTACTTTGGAACGATAGAATGAACATAATTAACTCTATGTTCACCTTCAGGAGACCTGGGTTCGAATCCTCGGTACGGTGTGGATTTTTTTCTGTCGGGGGCAAAAAGAGAAACATAACCTGCGACTGCATTAGCCAGGCGGCCTTAATTCCTTAGGCTCAAGACCCCCTCCCCTGTCCTACACCGCAAGGCACTATGACAGTAGATGATAGTGACTATCTGGTCAATATGTTCATTTAATTGCTTAGTGGGGATATCAGTCCATCCATCCATCATGTGCCATGCAGGTAAGCGTGGGCGGTCATTTTTTGCCAACTCACTCGATCACCAGAGTCGTGGATCAGCTCCGTGTTTCTGATCTTCCAATTATTTACAAATCCTCAATATTTCTTCTTTTATTTTATACAGTAATGCTTTTTTTTTTCTCTGCCTATTGCCATTGTAATTGTAGCACACTTCTGGTTTATTGAAAATATAAATTGTGCATGTACCTTAGTTTTGGAACTAATAATTAACATTATCAAATGGGATATTTGCATGCGTTGTTAAAACCATCCATCATGTGCCATGCTGGTAAGCGTGGGGGGTCATGTTCTGCCATCTCACTCGATCAACAGAGTCGTGGATCAGTTCCGTGTTTCTGTCTCGACCATGCCACAAGGCCAAGCCATCCAGATACTTGTTTCTAGGTCTTCCCCTTGGTCTGTTCCCCTCGATCTTACCAGTTGTCACCAAGTTCTCCAAATCATTTCTTCTCATAACATGCCCAAAAAATTGTGACTGTCTACGTCTAATGTCTCTGATCAGTTTAATTTATTTTAATTTATTTACTATTAATGAATTCATAATGAATTAGTAATGTATTTATAACTAGTATCCATTCATAACACAATTAGTTTAATGAAAATAATAATGGCACGAGAAACAGAAATGCACATTTCATGTGATATGTTTTTTTCATTGTATGAATCAAGAAATAAATCGGATTATTTGCAGACCACATACATTATTGCCATATTTTCATTTATATATTATTAGTAGACACAGTTATTGTACACAGTGAGCAGCTTGGGTTGGAACTAAATTGTAAGAAGACACAGGTTAAGGTCGTCACTAGGAAGAACACAGTACCACAATGTAATATACAAGTAAATGGGAATATTCTTCAACAAGTGAATCGGTACAATTATCTCGGAACAGTCATAACATCTGATGGGGGATGCCTTGAAGAGATTAGAACAAGAATCGCCATGGCGAAAGTAGCCTTTAGCAAGATGAAAAATATTCTGACCAATAAAAAGATGTCAATTGAAACGAGAAAAAGAGTGTTGAGGGGATACATAGAGCCTGTTCTGTTGTATGGATGTGAAACTTGGACAATGTGCAGTCAAGCTGAAAAACATCTGATGGCTGCAGAAATGTGGTTTCTGAGGAAAATGCAAAGAATACCATGGACAGATAGAAAAACCAATGACCAAGTACTACAGGAGACAAATGAACATCGTAAACTGATTAGAGAAATTAGACGTACACAGTCAACATTTTTTGGACATGTTATGAGAAGAAATGGATTGGAGAACTTAGTGACAACTGGCAAGATCGAAGGGAACAGACCAAGAGGAAGACCGAGAGGAAAATACCTGGATGACTTGGCCACATGGCATGGACGAGACAGGAACACTGAGCTGAACCACGACGCTGGTGATCGAGTGAAATGGCGAGTCATGACCGCCCACGCTTTCCGGCATGACACATGATATATATATATATATATATATATATATATATATATATATATATATATATATATATATATATATATATATACAACCTTCCGGAAAACCTCTCGATCATAAGCAAAATGTCCCGCGTTCGATACACCCATCTGGAGATCATGCGCCACATTTTGCACCCATCTTCTCTCTGTCCTTCCTCTTACTCTCTTCCCAGGCATATACCCCTCCATTATTGTTCTCTCCAAACTTTCGTGACGTTTCATGTGACCAAACTATTTCAATTTTTTGTTTTGTTTTATCGTCTTTAATAGCCAACCTTCTTCAAAATTCAGCTCTTGAAGTATGGATGCATTTGTTCTTTTCTTTACCCAAGATATTCTTAGAACTCGTCTATAACATTTATATTCAAATGCTTCTTTAGTAAGTGTCCAGATCTCACAGGTGTATGTTGCAAAGGGAAAGATGCATGCTCTTAAAAATCTAATTTGTGTAGTTCTGTCTGTCCCACTCCATAATTTATTCAGTTGTTTTAGTCTTTGAAGAGCAATTGATTTAATTTCTTTCATTATGTCAACGTTGTTGGTAATCAATGACCCAAGATATTCAACATTTTCCACCACCTCCAATTTTTCCTCATTAACATATATTTCTTTCTCCATAGTAGTTTTATCTGTGTGCATTATCTTCGCTTTAGCAATTTGTAATTGTGTGTTTGTGTCAACATAACCTATTACAGTGTGATTTCTTACATAGTCATAATTTTTTTTTAACGTTGCTCATGAATTTACTACGTTGTCAAAGTGTTTCGTTGCGCATTGGTTACAATGTCGCTTCAAACTGTAACCAGTTTCTCAAGATATGGATAAAAATAGATTAAAGACTACATATTTTTCTTTACATTTTATTCAAGTCCAGAACATCAAGAATGAAGTACAGTACAGAGAGCTGTGCGCGATGGAAAATCCAGACATTCACACTGTCATATTTCCATATGGTTGAGTTGAGTTGAGTTAAGAACCGACATCACTGCACTCAGGACATTCCCATACATACTCCGTCCTGTCGTTCGACAGCCAGTGAAGAGTCATACTACTAATCGTTCCCACCGCTATCTGATTAAATGTTCTCCTTGTCTTTCCTCTCAGTTTTGAGATTCTTACAGAACCCCTGCCAATCCCCCGCAATCTCATTCTTTCCAAATATGGGTCCTAAATCTGTCCCTCCACCTTCTCCACCTGGTCCCACAAGCGCACGAACACCTCCACCTTGTCCATAGGCAAAATACCACCAAGAGGTGCATTCCCTGCTAGCCTATCAGCCTGTTCATTCCCCCGTACACCCGCAAGGCCAGGGCAAAATATCCATACAATTCTCACAATCTGTGACCTTTGAAGCGACGAGAGCCATTCCACACGAAACATTCCTTTCCCCACCTTGCTAAGCATACTGTTTGAATCCGTAATGAATACAACGCGTGTTGCAGTCTAGCCACCGGAATGCCGCTGTTACTGCCTCCACCTCCATTCTCATGCTGGAGGTCGTAGTCCCATATGCCAGACTCTCCTTTTTCAAGACTCGCCCTTAGCTTTTGCAATAAAGCCCCAGCTACTACGTCTGTTTCTCACCACTGACCCATCGGTGTAGATGACTATGTCACCTTGATGTGTGTTGCTCTGGATCATCTGTTGCACTTCAAACTCTGTGCGGCCCGCTGCCCATTCTCTGCACTCACGACCCAGTGTTATTATTACACTGTGCCAGTCCGTGATGTCTTCCGGACCTTCAACCCACTCTCTTCACGACTGATGGTCTCTAGATCACACACCTGACGTATAGAAAGTTCCGCCTGTGCCATCCAGGACCTGCCTCGTTTTAGTCTATGACCCTTGACCATATGCATTGCTGCGTGCAGCGGGTGATCCCTGTCTGCGGCAACTCTCAGGTACCATTTGGCATGAAGGACATTTACATACGGTCAGTCTTCTAACGTATTTCAGAATATCTTGTCAAGAAAATGTAAGCTCAGTCTTAGCAAGCAGATGCTAAATGTATTTCCCTTGTTCTCAGAAGCGAGTATGACATTATTTGCATTAGCTCAGCGACCACAAGTTTGTCTTACGAGAATGTGGTAACGAATTGTAAAGACTGTGATGAATACAACTGAGCCACGAATGTATCCACTGATATCCACGGAACTACTTACACAATGGAGGTACCAATAAAGAAGTGGTCAAACGCTTAATTCAAGTTAAGAAGGTTGTGCATTCGGTTTCTGACCCAATTATTGGCTGTGGTTGTTGTGTGTGTTGTTATATATTATCTCTAGAGCTATGACGTTCGTGCGATGTGCGACGCTTTTGCGGTTCTGAAGCGGTTCTGAAGAATCAAGACCAAGCCATTTGCAATGAAGTCGTTCTTCTTGCCTTCAATCGTTACTTCTACCGAACATAGATGGAAAATGCAATTGCTGGGGAGCACATCTGGCCACTGAGTTGACAACTATAGTTGTGTATGTGTATAACATTTAGTGTGTCCTATAATATATACATCAATTCTCTACCTTAGTCATTCTTATGAAACATGTGCATTTATTCTGAAACATGTGCGTGGTTCTACAGAAGGAAGCAAAGAACACGAAGAATGTATAAAAGCAGCAATGAAGATGTCTTGAAAGAAATATATCCCAAACGGAACGAACTATATAATATAATTCTTTGGACACGTCATTATAAAGACAATTGAACTATGGCATGTCAACGGAAGAGATCTCGGATAAAATATAGAGCGAAGATGATACAGTGACATCCTAAAATAGAGAAATATCTTTCTTGGAAAAGTATTAGCATGCACGAGGCAGGAGGTTGTGATCATATATTAGGACTAAAACCATAATGACGTGTACTATATAACAAAAATCCGATGTTGTCACAGTTGGCTGTAACCGCATCACTATCACATGCTATGCCTTAACTGGTGGCAGTCATAGTTCACCACGTCATACGATCAGCATAGTATTGGAACATGCCTGTGTTCGTGACTAGATTATGCTTCGAGGGTAAGTTAATAAGTAAGTCACAAATGGCGGTAGAAAAATAACTAAATATGATAACAACTTGAAACCAGTTTATCTTTATACATTGTTCTGACCATCTATATAAAATGGGATCCTTGTCCATTATGACTTTGACTTCTGTTATTGTTTCAAGACATTGATATATATGTGTGCCTGTGTATGTCTTTTGGTGTGTTAGTGAAGTAATGCACTCGTTTTGTGTTGTTATTTCACTATAATTTTCAACACGCCATGCTTGTTTTGCCTCGTTACTAATTTTATTTTGAATTGCTTCATATTTTTCAAGGCTTTTTTGTTTCTAATTATTTCCATGAGTTTGAAGATATATTAAGTCATCCATTTCTTACGGCATATCATCTTCAATTTTGACAGTTATTTTTTCACCCTGTCAGACATAGTTCTAACAAATTCCAATATAATTCTAAATCCGACAATATAACACATCTGTTTTTATTTCTACATTTAATTTATCTGCTATCTCATTCTCCAGTGCACGCAGTTCAAATGTAGTATTTTTTTTAAATTGTGAAATATTTGACCTTTTACATTGATATTTAATTTCTCTAATCTACGATTACTGCAGCAGGTTGGAGTTTGGTATACCCTTTGCAGCTTCTAAAGCAATTTGAAATATTTTATTTATGATGATGTAGTAATTTTGGTTTCTCATATTATTGTCAGGCCTCTCACACGTCCATAATCTTCTCGGACGCTACTGATACCAGATGTTCCCAACAATCATATCATGTTCTTTGTTCATTTTACATGTTCCATCTTGGCTCATATGGAGAACCATTCACGCCGTCTGTATGAATTGACGAATTTATTATCTTTCTACTTTCCTGCTGTAACTGACCAATATGAAACTAATTTATTATTTGCATCCACCAAGACACCAGATTTTGTGAGGATCGCAAGTTGGTTACGGCATCGATGACGAAGAAGATGAAGACAAAACGTGTATGATCATCAGAATGCCTTGTAATTTTACATAATTTGTAAACATAATATACCTTAACCATACAGTTATGACAAGTAAAATAATAGCGGACATGACACTAATATTAAGTTCGCATAGATAACATCTGGATATTGTATTACATAGTGCACCTGGACATCAATTGGCCTGCTGGCTAAATATAGATAAACTTCACATTTATAGTAGTGACTGAGAAAACACAAAAAAAACAATCCATATAATTAATGTCATAATCAAAATACAAGAGGGAGTGTCAATCGTTGAATAGAGGATGACAGAAAATAATAACATATTTATGTTTCAACTGTAAGAACTTAGTGGTGTATTGCCTCCTTGTATTTCTAAGATACAACTTACCTTTGTGGAAGATCAGTAAATATCACTAGATATTTAGAATAATCACTACCCCTGGGACACAGCAAATATGATAGCAAATTACCGGACCTAAAATTGAAATTTACAAAGCAATTATTAAATATAAGCGAACTGTCATCGTCTTGCTCGTATCTAGGTAACTAAACTTGGGTTCATACAGGCAACAATAAATCTGTTCGCTATGAGATCGAATATTTATTGGGTATACATATACAGTATGCGTTGGCGCATATTACATATCACAGCTGGTTAACATCAAACACATAGTTATCATTCAACAGTCTAGCAAACTATCTAGCCTAGGTCTATATATCTATTGATATCTATAGAGTCCCTCAAAGGCAGGCCCTGTTGCCTCTCTCAAGTCCGTCTGTCCTCTGCCGGTCCACACGTGTCCCAATCCGACACGGGTGGTAACTCCGTCCGAGTTCCTCGTGGACCCCGCAATAGGCGGGCCACATCAGTGTCCACGGAACCCTGGACTCATTGACCAGTCCTTCTAGAAGGCTCTAGATTACTCGGGCTCTGAGTGACTCTGTTCTCTCCCTTGGTCTGGAGTTGTAGCCCTCTAAATAATGTCTCTAAAGGTGAGGCGGTGACACGAACGCAAAATATATCTTATTTTTAAGGTTGTCCCATGTAAATGATGCCATTGGGTTATGCTGGGTTAGGATATCACATATACCAGGCCGGGTGTGATGAGGCGGATGACAGGATATATATATATATATATATATATATATATATATATATATATATATATATATATATATATATATATATATACACACACACACACACTTGCAAACAATGCCAACAGTTTTATTATGCTTCAGAAGGCGTTTATTAGAACTACAATGAAATACAAGTTATTAACACGTATTGTGTTAAGGAAACACATCTAAATGGGGAACGGCTCCTTAGCGGTACTGAAACTACACCTGATAATCTACAATTATCTTGTTCTCTAAGTACTTGATTATAGACTGGATATTTTAACACCATTTATTTAATAATGAGAGAAACTTGAACAAATACATATAAAGGAGTGCGAACTGTCTTGTATTGCACACTAGATACTTCTGTAAGGGCCGTTCATGTGAAATCCGTTCGTGCCGCACAAAGAGACTCAAAGAGCGGTGATTCAGTTTCCTTCATTTGAAGGATGTCGACCAGTGGACATTCATCAAAGAATGCAGACAGCGTACGGTAACAAATGTGTGTCGAAGACAACAGTGGCAGACTGGGTACGAATGTTTCGGAAAGGACGTCAGTTCACGACAGATCTTCGACGGCCGGGTCAAGCGCATAATGTTGCAACAGAAAAAAAGCATCGCCAAAATTGATGCAGCAGTACAGATGAACCTTTGTCGAAGCATACGTTCGCCAGCGAAAGAATTTGTTGTGTTAACTGGGACAATTCAAAAGGTCGTTCGTAAGAAACTGCAATATCGGAAGGTGTGTTCACAGTGGGTATCACGGATTTTGACCGATCACCAAAACGAGGAACTCATGGGATGGTGTTTGAACCACTTGCTGCATTACAGAGTGGAGGGTGATGCATTTATCTTCCGCACAGTGGAAGGCGATGAATCATGGTGTCACCACTTTGAGCCGAGCAGCAAAAGAGAGAGCATGTAGTGGAAGAATGCTGGATCACCAAAAGCCAAAAGATTCAATTTACAGGTTTCCGCTGGTAAGGTTATGCTGAGCGTATTTTTTGACCACGAAGGGCTAATGTTGGCTGACTTTAAAGAACCTGGTGTTAACATCAACTCTACCCACTACTTGCAAACACTAGACAAGCTGCAAAACGCCATCAAGAATAAACGACCCGCAATGCTTTCTCGCGGTGTGATTTTGTTGCACGATAATGCTCGTCCGCATGTCGCAAAGAATTTGCAGGAAGCATTAGCAAGGAAGAAGTGGGCAATTCTGCAACATCCAGCCTATAGTCCTGATTTGTCACCATGCGATTTTCATTTGTTCGGACCTCTAAAAAAAGCTCTCAAGGGGCAACGATTTCACACAGATGCAGACGTAATGAACGCGGTAAACACTTGGTTCAGCGAGCAACCACAAAAGGCCCTGTGTGTTGCCGGGGCCCATAAGGGAAGCAAAGAATAGCAATACTGTAGCCTACCAGTCATGTCATAAGAGGCGACTAAGAAGGCTTCATGGCTCCGTCGCCCTGCTACTGAGTGAGTGCGTGGCGCGACACTGTGAGCTGTGAGTTTCGTGTGAAATGCTTCTGAATCTGTCCAAGGTTTTTTGGAACGTGGCTGCATGTTCGGAACGATGGCAGCTGGCTATGTCCCAGAGTTGACCGGTTTTTGCCTTATGCAGAAATGCGTGGTTGCTGGGCTTCTGGTTGACTGCCACCGACGATGAGCTGTATCTTTGTGTATTGTGTGGGTGAACATCTAGGAAACATCCAGATGGGAAAATTACTACCGATTCCATCAGAGATGAACTGGATGTTTCGTAGGGGATTATTGTGTTGACATTCTGGCGGCGGCATTATGCACAGTGTATCTGTGCGGGCTGTTGTTTGTCGAGACTCCTGTCTTTTCCACTGTTCACATTGGGCAGTGGGAGGCATTTTGTGTGATATTCACTGGCACAGGAACGGAGCATAATGGGGACGACCCGTTGCTGTGAAGTTGGAACCGCGACTAACTAACTAACTAACTAGCAACCATAATTCTTTTTTTCTTTTTTTTTTCCGGACGGCGTTCGCCGTCCACCTAAGCAATGGGATACTTGCCTGAATGCCTACTGTGACTTGATCTGACCAATCCACGGTGCATAATTCACTCAAAATGAATGCTTTGTTTAATTCTACCACACCTGTTTATGTTTCTTTCATGCTTTTGTACTAAAGCCATTGGAACCTGCTTCAAATGAACGTTCCTAATATTATAAGGTTGTGTTATATGATAAAACTTACATTGGTGCAAGGTAGACTCGCACTTGTATAGGTTAAGGCCTAATGTCAGTGCCGATAAATAGACAAATCTAACTAATAGCATAAATGGCGTTATAATTAAAACAGATAAAGAGAGGAATGTTATGGATGGCGCAAACAGAAAATATTATCAAGAAACTTACCCTAGTGTGCAAGAATGGATAACACCGGCAGAAGAAATGAAGCCTTGACCTGGTAAGTCACCATAACTTTGGACAGAGAATGTAGAGATCGGGTGTAATGGATTGGTAGAGTTGGAAGTATATGGACATTATACATGAAAATGCCAGTACAGATGGCTCAGAAGTATATACAAATGGTTATGTAAAGAAAGAAATGGATAATAGTTGACAGCCTCACAGGGACATCTCTTCGGATCCCACCGATCACGTCTCTCACCTTTCTAATCACTTTTCGAAATACAACAAATTAAAATATAAGCTACTAGGACACTCCAACCCTTCAGCGGAAGAACATAATTGAAACGTCGTGATGACACAGTTATCAAGCCTGCCGACAAGGGAGGAGCGTTAGTGGTTTGGAAGAAACATGTGTATATACAGGAAGGAAACAAGCAACTTGGGGGTGCAAAGTTCTACAGACTACGAGGACAAGATGGGACGGTCAATAACACCCAGGTCAAGAGCGTGATGAATGCCATCATCAGGAAAGGCCTTTTGTCCCGCTCTGCCACCTCACTATTCATCCACGATAGTTGCTTGGGCAAACCCACCTTTTATATGCTGCCTAAGATACACAAGCCAGACAACCCAAGTAGACCTATTGTCTCGACCTGCTCTTGTCCTACTGAACGGATTTCATAGTTCCTAGACAGCATATTTCAGCCGTTGGTGGCAAGTCTACACCTGTATATCAAAGACACCAACTACGCTATCTCTATCTTAGATTCTATCAGTTTCACATCCCCTTCTCAGTACCACATCTTAACTAGAAATGTGTCTTCACTCTATGCATCTATTCCTCACTTTGACGGCCTTAAAGACTTAGAATTTTTCTTGGACAAGAGTCACAACCCCACCATAGCCACCGGACCATTGCTGCGCCTTGCAGAGTTATTCCTTAACCTCAATTCATTTGAGTTCAATGGGGACTATTTCGACCAGATTAGCGGGCTCGCCATGCGTACTAAGATGAGTCGGAGTTACGCCTGCTTTTTCATGAGATATCTGGAGCACCAGGTATGGAGTCAGTACACCGTAGAATCTCAGAGCTCTGCAGGAGGTATATCGATGACTGCTTCGGTGTTTCAGACATGCGATAGTCTGATCTCCATAAATCCATTGCGTTTTCTCCAATTTTTATCCCAGCAACAGACTCACCTCCACTATTTCTTCGTCGACTGTCAATTTATTAGATCTAATAGTCACTTTAGGTTCCGCGGGCCTATGCACAACGGTTTTTTTATAAACCAACTGACTCGCATACATTCCTTCTCTATACCTCCTCCCATCCTCTCTCTTATAAGAGTTCTATTCCTTTCTCCCAAATGTAACGTCTCCAACGGCTTTGTCATGACAATAACGACTTCAGTCAAACAGCCCACGATATGTCGGATTTCTTCCGACCCGTGGCTGTCCTGAGAAAAGTTTGTCTACAGCCCGTAACCGCGGTCAGTCTATTAGTTGTTCTGAGGCTCTCTCCGCCAGGTCGAATCCACGAAATAATAGACCTAACATTTCACTAACCTACCATCCCCATAATATTGCTGCCAAGAATATTCTCCTGAGGCAACATTCTATCCTTCAGGTAGACCCAGTTACTAGCGAAGTTTTCTCAGATCCCCCCACCCCCCCCCCCCCCCCTTTGGGGGGCCTACAGGCAGGATCGTAACCTCAGAGATGTGCTGGTCCATAGCAGTCTACCCCAATCTCACAAGTCTCTTTCTAGCACGGTGGCTTGTCTTCGATTTCGATGTAAGTCCTGACCACATGTCCTTCAAACTCAGAGTCTGACATTCCTTAAGACCACTTTCCATATCCGTGAGGATTTCTCACGCACGAGTCTGAACGTTATCTATGCGACCATGTGCACACGTTGTGACATGAGATATACAGGGTAAACGGATCCACGTCTTGCTGACAGATTTAGACAACATCTCTCTGATATAAACAGTGGTGCCCAAAAACCGGTATCCATACACGTCAACAATTCTTACTACTGTGGCGTGGCCCCGACATACAGGTCACAGCTATCAAATCGCGCGCATTTCACGAACGTGACCGTAAGACAAAATCGTCACATCTTCCAGTTGGGTTTACTCTCACCTGACGGCCCTCAATGTCCAACATAGTTTCATTTAACTTCCAACCCCCCCCCCCCCCCCGCAGTTGTATAGTTCACTAAAAAAGTTAGTTGCTTATCCTTTACAGGACGTCACAGTCAAACCCAGTATGACTTTTGCTGATTGCGATTTCTTGGCAAGTTTGCATTCGGTGGTTTGTCATTGCTCTCTGAGCCACCGACATCCATGCTACTTTATGAGGACCAACACAGAGCGGTCTGCACCAAATCGCCCGCAGCTGTGTTTCGAACGTGGTGTGACGAATTGTGAACTGCGTCCGCGACACCTTCGCCACAGAGCCGGCTATGTTCCACTACATGTCCGTATTTTACCGTTCGCTAACATGTTCCTCTCCACACCCCCCCCCCCCCCCGGTGTCTGTTCTCACACAGGGTGGCTAAGCCAATCCCTGAGCTTCTGGAGTTATTGACCGTCAGTCCATTTACCCGCATGAACCACACATCCGGTTCGTTCCATCAACTGATAGTGCTCAAACGTGTTGTGAGGTTTAAACGTATTCAGTCAAACAAGGCTACAGGTAATTAACCTTAGTATGTTCATTTAGTGTTTTCGGTGTAGTTGTGTGTCAGTTTGTGTTTGTTTGTTCTGTGCTGACGAAGGCTTTGGCCGCAACGCCCATTTTGTTTCTTGTAATGGTGTTCTAGTCAAGTTCCCAATCTATTTCTCTTTTTTTTTGGGGGGGGGGGGGGGGATTCACTCATTATATAGAAAGGAGAGTACCTGGCTAGGGATTCTAAGCGAGAGTGAAAAGAAATGTCGCTGAATAGGAAAATCATCATCATCAGTATGTACTCTGACAACTGGCGAAGGCGTTCATTTTTCTCCACTGACTTCGATGCTTTGTGTTCTGGATGAATTATATTAATGATATTCTTACACGCCATCGCCTCAGTCTATCCAGCAAATTTCTCTCGGTCTGACTTTGTTTCAGTTGATCTTTCCAGTTATCACTATTATCTCCAATGTATTTCTTCTCATCATGGACCAAATATATAGGTTTATTATTGTACATAATGTACTAGTTTCATTTGCCTCTCCCATGTAAAAGTGGTAAGCTAACCTGGAAGACCAAATAGTAAAATAGAACTATGAGTTGAGCAAACTTCCATTGATTTTATTTTATTTCTAGGTATTCACACTACCATCAATAAATCAGTCAGAATAACACGATCATGTGTTGGTTTGAGGCAATTTCGAGACACAAGACATTCACATTTACCAAGCAGTAAGGTGAAACGATGGTCATATGAAATAATATACAACAATAATATGACTTAACGTTAACACATAAATACGACATAATACGTAACTTAAAATGTTGCTCGTATGACCGGACTACAGGCTCCTATTGAAGTGACAGATATCGAACAACGAACTAAGAGTTCACAGATAAAGAGATTGTCTTTACTCTGCTGAATAGATGCTGGGAAATAGACTATAGAGAATTCTAGACTACATATGAATGAAGACTCGACGACGTACGATATGTAACTACGCATCACATATACATATTAAAATCTCTTTACCTGATCATCACCATCTTCATCATCATCATCATTACCAAGTGCCCTGCAAGCTGGCGTAGGCGTTCATGTCTCTGCACATATCTATGTTGGTGGTTTGTTTTCTGGATCAACACTGCTGATTATATTCCGCCATGCCATCGTCTCAATCATTTCTCTTGGTGTCGTGGATTTATTTATAGTGTCGTCCCTGGGGTGAGGGGAATCAATACCCGCATTCTTTTTAACCCCATATCATTATTCTGGAGAATCCATTCGATTCCGTCCACAACACCCCGTCAATCCCTGGATACCTCTTTCTCTCTCACCACTCACCACTGGATCATGCCCCCTCTCATTCTTCTCCCAAAAACAACATACTACACAACTCTAGCTTCTAAAAATTAATAACAATTTAATTTAATGAAGAAAAGTGTATGTATGTGCGAAATGTATGTGTAGAATGTATGTCGTATACTCTAGTGTGTCTGCAGAATCAGACCGGACAGCTCAGGTGCAAAGTCTGATCATCCCGGTAATGGATACACAACATCATCATAGCTCAGCACACAATGACCTCACCAAACGATGTGTCCCTCCTGCCAGATGTTGACTTCCTCCAGTAGCTCTTTGATAACCCAAATACCTGGTCACCAATCACGGATATAGTCCACTACTGATCCCAAATCGATCACACACAATGTTACTAAATGTCCCTACCGTTCTGAGATTTAACAATCCCTGTATCGTGAAAACAAGGATCACTGTCATTTGAAACAAAATGATTCATTCCTAAATGTTCTAGAGTTTCACGATTACACAGTTAATGATTACAGTTCCACAGGAATCTAATAACTGAGAAGAACGCTATGTTCGTTGTTCCTATTCCCCTTATAATCCATATTGTTCTTTTTACATGTGGTATGGAAAATAATTTCACTAAACTTCCGTGAACCCTATCACTAAGGAGTCATATCCAGATAGTTATCTGTTTCTACTCAACAGAGCCATGCTCCTTCAGACCCTCTTGATTATGGGCCCAGTGCAAAAGCCGCCGAATAAAACTTCCTTTACTGAATCATCCAGAATCTTAAACAGTGAATGTTCAGCTTGTTTTCTTCATAACTGGAGTGGAACCTGTGAAAGAGAGAACACACCTGGTGAGAGCAACCCGATACTGACCCCTATTAGATGAGTGCATGCCGACGGCCGCACTCAGATACATAACAGTGAACTAAACTCTGTCACGGGGCAGAGGAGCTTATCACATCGGTCTGAGTTAGGGTAAGACAAGGAAAGACCAAAGGCGATGTGCAGAACCCCAGTAGACACCCCACTGGAAGATCCCACTATTGGACATTTCCCCCATTCCCCCCCCCCCCCCAACCATCCTCAATCTCTCTAAATATCATTCCACTACACTATTCTCAACCAGCTGAGCTAATTGACATCTCTCACTAGTTAGTTTAACAACGCGATTGCCTACGGTCGCCGACACTCCTAGAATACCTAACCACAAAGCAACAACATTATGCTCCAGACCTAAACTCTATCTATCACTAGACTATCCTACATTACTTATACCTAAACGCTATCTAGTGAATACCTTATGTACACCAGCTCTATCATGAATTGAATCTACACATTGCCATGAAAGACACATGTTCATCAACTTTAATTGACACAGAATACAATAGATTCTTTCCAAATTAGAACCGAGCTAGCCAAACACTTCAGTCTAGTTTAATTCCATTTTTCACACTGGCAGCAAATAAGTTATGTTTCCTCCAGTCGGAGTGACGTCATTCGCTGTCAACAAAGGTGGTCTTGGCGGCAACCAAATCAAGACGGCGCTTTTCCGTTCATCTTGCGATTCGGGCAAAATAACATGCCGACAATTTTCCTGTGTCCTGGGAATATCTCAAAGGACATTTGGTTTCGTTTGATCCAATGGAAGTGTCCCCCCCTATCAACAAAAAGTTGCAGCTGTCTCTGTAAATCTATCATCTGATCGTTAACTCCAGTGGTCCCGTGACACTTGGTCGGTCCCTGCCTGAGTGATTGGAAGGGCCGAATGTAAGACAGGCCTGCGTTCCAAATTTGTGACCATTTGAAAATAAAGTTCGTTCGTTCGTTCCTTTCCCTTTGATCTTTCCAGTCGTCACGATGTTCTCAAATACATTTCTCCTCATCACATGACCAACGAAATCTGTTTGTCTCTTTATTATTGTTGTAAATAATGTTCTTGTTTCTTTAGCCTCTTTCACTCAAGCGCCATTAGTTACCCTAGCAGTTCAAGGAATTTACAACATTCATCTGAGGAATCACACCTCTGTTTCTTCCAATTGCTTCCTAATGTTTTTCATTTACATTCCAAGATTCACTGCTGTACCGCTAAACAAGTTTTATATAGCACTTCTGCGCTCTTTGTTTTACATTGAATGATCGTGACTTATTGCATAAAACAATTTTCATTTACTGAAATGATGCATTTACTTGCCCCCTTCTGTTCTTAATCTCCGTTGTGCACCTCCCGCCGTCTGATGTTATAGATGCCGCTTTTTTTTTTTCATATCCTTTACAGGACATCGCTTTCAACACCAGCATCTTTCAGCTGTATGTTAATTTCTTGGCAAGATTACGCTCAGTAGTTTGCCATTGCTTTCTGAGCGGCCGGCTCACATACCCCGTAAGTTACAGATGCGATTTGAACCAATGCTGATTCTCACCGTCATCACGTTACCGACGAGAGTATACGAGATTACGGAGAAAAGTCATAACCTCTAGACCACGAAGCCGGCACGTATTTAAAATTATCCACTTGGTTAAGAATTTGTCTTTCTATTTCCATTTCACATTTGTGTGTCACCTTTTTCTTTGATATCATCATTCTTACTGTTGTCTTATTATTCAAGGATAGTCCTTTCTTTGCACTCTCTGTTATTACAATGTCCAACAATTGTTGTATACCTTTTGCATTATCCGCCACCAAAACTGTGTCATTTACATAGCGTATATTGTTTATATTATAATCTCAAATTAGTATTCCTACTTCCTCTTTCATCTCTCATTTTGATCATTATTACTTCGTTATAGAGTGATATATATATATATATATATATATATATATATATATATATATATATATATACACTAGCTGACCCGGCCCGGGTTCGCCCAGGCCCTGGCGGGAATCTATCTATCTATCTATCTATCTATCTATCTATCTATCTATCTATCTATCTATCTATCTATCTATCTATCCGTCTGTCTGTCTGTTTGACGCGGCCCGGCTTCGACCAGCCCCTGGAGGGGAGCATTTCATTTAATTCATATAAGTAGTCATATAAGCTACCGTTCCCGTTCCCGACTATCTGTCTGTCTGTCTATCTATCTGTTTGTTTGTCTGTCTGTCTGTCTGACCCGGCCCGGCTTCGCCCAACCCCTGGTGGGGAGCATCTAATTTAATTCATATAAGTAGTCATATAATCTCCCGTTCCCGACTATCTGTCTATCTATCTATCTATCTATCTATCTATCTATCTATCTATCTATCTATCTATCTATCTATCTATCTATCTATCTATCTGTCTGTCTGTCTGTCTGTCTGTCTGTCTGTCTGTCTGTCTCTATCTATCTATCTATCTATCTATCTATCTATCTATCTATCTATCTATCTATCTATCTATCTATCTATCTATCTATCTATCTATCTATCTATCTATCTATCTATCTCTCTATCTATCTATCTATCTATCTATGTTCGGCCCGTTCCCGAACGAACAAATATAGATAGAATAGAAGAATAGATAGATTGATAGTAGAAAATATGATTGGAAGAGATCTATCTAAGGTAAACTTACCAAGATATCACGAACAGCCAATAAATGGTGGGCCGTGGGTTGACTGCAGAGTACTGCAAGCGATATGCAACTAACTTTCTCTCACAAAAAATTACTTTTTTTTTTATATTTTAACGAACGAAACTCTTTATTTTCAAAGGGTTAAGAATTGGGCACGCAGGCCTGTCCGACATTCTGCCCTTCTTCTCTATTTCCTCTAATACATTCTTTCATTCAACATCTCTTATGAAGCAATTCTTTGACAACAAAAGAACAATAAGCATTAAAATGCATGAAAAGTAACTCGTTGAGGAAATGTTTAACATGGGCGGGCATTATAAATACCCAACGTGGGTGTAACGCGCCATACATATGGGAATGTTAAAAAAAAAATTTATGTGCTGTTGAAGAAAAATAAAAAGATGAGTTAGAAAATTTTCACTATTTAAGTAGATGTATTATTTTTATGAAAATTATGAAAATGCCTTAAAGATTATATCATGATTTATTATAACTCATATGCCTGTAAATAACTGTAGACAAAGAGTTTGTAAATCTTCGAAATCAATGCAACAATCTATATATAAAATAATAGCAATGTTATTAAAAGATATGCCCCTTGAAATAACTTTTCTTATGTTAAGTCCCCTCGTTATATAGAAATGATAATGTAAATTTAAATATTACATTTTAGTAAGTAATTAGCTTATTGTACACTAAAAAACTGTGACAGTTGGTTGCACGGGAATGAAAAGAAAACATGTAGAACATTTCATCTCAATCGGATGGACCGTTCGCGAACGCATAAAGAACGGACACACATACATGCATCGTGTTTTATATATATATATATATATATATATATATATATATATATATATAATTTTTTTTTTGAGGTCTTAGTTAGATATTACTGAACCACCATAAGGCAGTATAAGGTTCTACATGCTTCTGTTAGCTCCGAATATTTGGCGACGCTCACCAAACCCGACATCCCACATTGTGCCAACGGCTTCGGGCGGAGGACAATTGGGAGGGTACAAGCCTTTTCATAGTGCGAGGAAATGCAACTAAAGACTAAATGTCATGGCACGGCAGGCCAGGCCCGAAGCCTTGGTTGGCAACTGGTCTAGCATCGAATCTCCGACAGGTGGACAGTTAGAGCATTGCTTTGCTGATACGGCAGCTTTCGCTGCTTGTCTTGTTCTAGATGTATTGCTGTTATCTTGCCTCTGGGGTAGACTAGGCAGGCCGAGAGAGGGATCATGCTGCATGGGCAACACATGGTCTCTAAATTCAGCCCAGGCTTTGTTTTATGGAGAGGAATAACCCTATTGTACAAACTATCGTCTGTCAAGACAGCAAAGTGCTAGACATATATATATATATATATATATATATATATATATATATATATATATATATTCCGGTCCGTTGATTACTTTCAGGGGTAGGCATATGTGAACCGGTCATTCAAAAAGTAATGTCCAACTACTGAACGTAAAAACTTGTCAAGACAGCGGCTCAAACATGCTGGTGTTAAGTGCAATGTCCTGTAAAAAGGATATGCGAATATATATATATATATATATATAT
Organism: Cepaea hortensis; assembly: GCA_963921405.1. Taxonomy (NCBI): domain Eukaryota; kingdom Metazoa; phylum Mollusca; class Gastropoda; order Stylommatophora; family Helicidae; genus Cepaea; species Cepaea hortensis. The sequence continues at coordinate 74,231,711 of OY992878.1, forward strand.
ATATATATATATATATATATATATATATATATATATATATATACATATATACATATATATGGGTAAGCAAGACAACAGAAAAGAGGCAGTAAGATGTAGACAGACTAACTCAGTACACAACACGAGGTGTAAAGAATGAAAGAGTAGCCAACCTCCTTCAAAAATAGGTCTATTCCTGAATGTTATGTTGTTTATTTAAAGTGTGTTTCACTTTGCGCTTTATCCAGTTGAGCAAGTTTTATAATGCTTTCGCGGCATGAAACATTTTATGACTGAAGATACATGTGGTTTCTTTTGTTACAGAACATTTCACATCCATGGATTGCAGAAAAACGTATGGACTGTACATTTCCAACTGTATATACAAATGATAATATCACTTTATTTGTAGCCCATTTATTTTCTAACATAAATGTTTTCGTTTTAACGTAGTTAATGTAACAGGTAATTTATGAATATAGTCGCGATCACAGTAAACGTTCACTGAATAGCCATATATACACGTCAGTGTACTAATTGTCGTAACTTCCATTAATAATAATGTCGGACGTTTTGACCGATGATCAAAGTACAATATTTGAAGTAGTAAATTTCGTGTGTGTCAATAGTATTGTTGGCTTCTTTGGAATGCTAGCGAATATTATAAACGCGATCATATTCTATAAGCAAGGTTTCAAAACTACTGTAAGCAGGATTTTTTGGGATGGCCATTTCCGATTTCGTCTGTTTAACTTCACTGCTGTGGGCATCTATATGCTTAATCCCTTTGTTTATCTCATCAGGAGTTCCCTGGTATCATCTAGAAGTTATGTATTTGTCAGCAGCATGGCCGCACACTTGTTGTTCAAGAATCACAAGCTGTATTACCGTTTACATAACAACAGAGAGATATCTCAGTATAGCATTACCACTGAAGGTGAAAAGCATCATAACTCCAAAAACAGCTACGTCTACTCTGTGTGTGATATACTTCGTTAATTTAGCCACTCTTATCCCAGAGTACAGCACATCATATCTTGGATGGAGATATGTACCTGCCAAGAATGAAACACTAATTGGTATATTGTTTACAGATACCAGAAGCAGTGTTGAGGGGGTGTCCGTGTCCTTCACGCCTTGCTTGGAATGTCTTCATTCGCTGGTGTTATTATCTTTACCACCTTGCTGATGATCAAGTTACAGCAAAGTTCTCGATGGCGTACAGAAGTGACATCAAACTACAGTAAGCGAGAGGTAATGTCTAACAAAGATCAGAAAACAATCAAGTTGGTTGCTGTCATTGCCAGTGTTCTTATTGTTTGCTACACTCCTGGCGCAGTGATGGCTCTTGCAACCTTTATTGTTGGGCCCGAGTTCAACGTAAGAGGTCAATATGTGAGTATATCAGAATCAATGTGGTCTATTGCAATGTCTTTCCAGGCCATCAACTCCAGCATAAATATATTATTTTTTTATGCAATGAGTTCTAAATACAAACACAAGTGGAAAGAAATATTTGGGAGATGTTGAACGTTTTACACTGAAATTGCTATTTTGGGGAATTTCTTCAAGCCGCTTAAATAGCACATAAACAAATTGACAAGTATTGATTGACGCACATAGAAGTAGAAGAAGGAAGTAGAGATTGAAAGACGCTGTTGTCAAGATACAAATTGGAAGCTATACCATACTTATTCGAACCTGTCGTATTGTTGCAAGTTTTTTTCGACGCATGTTCAATTCAGCACTTGTAAACATAAGATGGTCCACCCGTCTGACACTATGTCAAAGATACAATACCTGTAATATAAAGACCGTTTAATCAGTCACAGTTAAAGATACAGCATGTCAATGCGTTTAAGTGGCACACATTTTATGTATAACATTCCGTTCACTTTTTGTGTCCGTTGTTAGTCATTGCTTCGCTCTCACTGTTAAATAAGACATTTGAAATACCGTAAGCAAAGACTAACTGTGATATGACACTGAGATATGAGACTGATATACCGGGTGTTCTCACTACATTTTGTGTGTAGAGCAAATTTGAGAAATAAAGTACACGATGTCATGAAAAATGTGCTCCACAATCCATTGTGAAGCAATATGCATCGAATGGCTGTCGTCTGTTGGAGCACTTCTGTGCACTCCAAACAGAATGGTATTATCAACGGCAGAAATAACAACAGACACGTTGCAGAAGTTATTTGACAATATGAAGAGACGTGTATATTCATGTCTTGAAGCCCGTGGTGGACATTTTTAACACCTGTTATAATGAATTATTAATTGGTACTTTCCAACTTCCCCAAAATAGCGTTAGACCATACCAGTGACGATTGTAACTAATTAAATACATGTTTAAGTATTTTTTGGATGATATTATGTACTTAATTTTTCAGCTTCTTTCTAAATACAAAGTTTAGTGAAAATTTACAAACATCCGGTAAAATACAGTGAATATGTGCAGGCGTACAGATATTTAATATTTTAATTTCTCTTCAAGATTTAAAAAAAAAAAGAAATTACGTCACACTTGATATCAGATATAGTGAAAGCAAAAGACTTGAGCTTTAGCCATATGTCTAGACACACCAGAGACAAAAGATATATTCTTCCAATTGTCTAAGTTGTAAAGACATTGTTCTATCATTTTCACAATCACATTTCCTCTGTAAATGGAGGAGAATATTACATAGAACAAAGCATGACACACGTTTAATAGTTCATTGGCTATGTAGATAGACAGTGGGTAAAAAGTACGGAAGAAAGAAGAAGAGGATTGTCAGGGGTACAGGAGGCACGTAGTTGAAATGTTACTATATATAATAGATAGCGGAATGCGTTCATGTTTCTTTGTATGAACGATGTTGATGAAGCAGTGGGGAAAACAAAAGAAATAACAACATCTAACTTTTGCTAGAGGCAAATAGATTACAACACTGACTGCATATGGACCAGAGAAGAAAAGGAACAACAACAACAACAACAACAATGAAAAACAAAAAAAACAATGTAGGAGAGAACCTCACTCTGCCCTAAGCTAACAAGAGAAGGATAGAGTAAGTCAGAAAAAAACTCAGGGTCTCAGATGACCGGGGGATACACTACAATTTATGTGCAACTCCAGACATTTGATTGCATCATAGGATATACCAATACCAGTGAAAGCCATAATTAATATTATAAACTCGATAAACAAATCAAATACAATATAAATGTCACTTTATTTGCTAAACCGATAGGCAACTACTTCCCATAACATCACTGACAACAGGCTAGATGGTGTGCAGAAGCCAATAAAAGCATAAGTGCAAAATTATAAATGGAAACAGAAAACAATGGAGGGTCTCGGCCATACAATTACTGACTCCTTCACACAATGTAAATATAAATAATCCTGATTATATAGTCATACCAAAATATAAACACATTTTTAATACTACGAGGCACCCAGTCGTATTAGTACACTGACTTAACAAGACAACAACATTGATTTAGTTTGCCTCTATAAGACAAAAATCTTATACTGTCCACATTTGTATGCAATCATATACAGTATTAACACTAACTAAGTTTCACTACATCAGACAAATACTGCATGCACTGGTAACAACTAAAACCACATACCAACATTAATGTGATTCATCCTGTTGTTGTTGTTGTTTGTCCATCAAGAATGATGATGACCATTCATTTCATCCAGTGGGGTTGAAGGTGTGGAGCCGTGGGTTCTAAGATGGTTGATAAGGCCTATTTTGGCTCGAAATGTTCTTTGACAATGTGGGCAAAGAATGCTTGGCGTCTCTGGGGGAGGATTTCCTTCAGTGGTTTTTCTGTCCTGCCTTTTCTTCACAGCTCTTGCAGTCCTGGTTGCCTCACATATGACTGCACCTTTGCGTAATGATGCACGCCACGAATTTCGGTCTCTGGCTGCAGCCTCCCAGGTGACATGATGAATTCCAATAGCATTCAGTGAAATTTTCAGAGTGTCTTTAAAGCGTTTCCTCTGGCCACCCTGGGAGCGTTTACCACAACGCAGTTCGCTGTAAAATATTCGTTTAGGGAGCCTGTGATCTGGTATGCGAGTCAAGTGACCAGCCCAACAAATCTGATTCTTCATCAGTATAGTGTGGATACTGGGCATGGATGCTCTTTCTAGGACTTCAGTGTCTGGAATCTTGTCTTGCCATTTAATCTTCAGTAGCTTCCTTAGGCAGACTGTGTGGAAGTGGTTTAATTTCCTAGCGTGGCGCTGATAAACAGTCAAGGTTTCACAAGCATATAGCAGTGTGGATAATACAACTACTTTGTAGACTTTTAGCTTTGTTTGCAGGCTTATTACAGTTCTGTCCCATACATTCTTGTACAGTCTGCCAAAGGCCGCACTGGCCTTGGAGATTCTTGCATTCACTTCGTCATAAATTGTGGCAGTTTGTGACACAGTGCTGCCAAGATATGTGAATTTGTCCACAACACTTAGTCTTTGATCATTCACTTTGATATTCGGCACAGTGTGATTATTCCCTGGAGTTGGCTGGTACATAACTACAGTCTTCTCCAAGTTGATATTGAGCCCAAAGTTGGCACAGGCATGTGAGAAAGCTGAAACATTATGTTGCATGTCCGCCTCTGAGTTGGCGTATAGAGCGCAATCATCAGCAAACAGGAGCTCTCTGACGGTGTCGCTGTTAATTTTGGTTTTAGCTTTCAGCCTTCTGAGATTGAATAACTTTACATCCATACGGTAGTTGATGTCTATTCCAATGTCGTCGTTCTCGAAGGCATTCATCAACATGGCTGAAAACATGAGGCTGAACAGTGTTGGTGCCAGGACAAAACCTTGCTTCACTCCATTGGTGACAGGAAAGGGTTCAGACAGTTCACCATTTTCCTGTACTCTTGCCTGCATGCCGTCATGAAATTGTCGCACTATTTGGACAAACTTTCTTGGACAGCCATATTTTGCCATAATCTTCCACAGTCCTTCTCTGCTGACTGTATCAAAAGCCTTGGTAAGGTCAATGAAAGTGGAGAACATTTCGCAGTTCTGTTCCTGACATTTCTCTTGCAGCTGCCTTGCAGCGAAAATTATATCAACAGTTCCACGTTCTTTTCTGAAGCCACATTGACTCTCAGAAAGAAGACCTTGATCGAGATGGGCTGTGAGGCGATTGAGAAGAAGTATGGCGAGTATCTTCCCTGCAATTGAAAGCAAGGAGATGCCTCGGTGGTTGCCACAGGATTGGCGGTTTACTTTACGTTTGTAAAGGTGAACTATTGAAGCGTCCTTGAAATCTTGTGGCATGGTCTCGTTCACCCATATGTTTGTAAAGACTTGGTGAAGCTGCTCTGTTAGGACCGGCCCACCTGCCTTGTATATCTCTGCTGGGATGGAGTCAGGACCAGGTTCCTTGCCGCTGGAGAGTTGCTGGATGGCTTTGTTTACTTCCACTATGGTTAGCAGGTCATCAAGTGTCTCATTGGTGGGAACTTGAGGAAGGCAGTTGATGGTTTAATTATCGAAGAAGGAAGTTGCATTTAAGATTTTGCTGAAATGCTCTGCCCAGCGTTGAAGGATTTCTTTCTTATCGGTGACCAATGTTCCCCCATCTGCACTGAGGAGGGGAACTATGCCTGGTGATGTAGGACCATAGACCGCTTTCAGTGAGTCGTAGAAGTTTTTCATATCCTGTCTGTCAGCAAAGTCCTGAATTTCACCAGCTTTGCTGCTCAGCCAGGAGTCCCGCATGTGCCGAAGTTTCTGCTGCACTACTCTGTGAATGTTCTTGAAAGCATCTTTTTTTTTATGTTGACTTTGGGTCATTCAAATGTGCCTTGAGGAGAAGATGTTTCTCGGCCAGCAATTGGTTGATGTCATCGGAATTTTCATCAAACCAGTCTTTATGCTTTCGGGGGGGGGGGGGGGGGGGGGGGCTGGACCCAGGATTTCCATAGCAGTGTTGTAAATTATGTCCTTTAGGGTTCTCTATTCTGTTTCGGGGGGGGGGGGGGGGGGCTGGACCCAGGATTTCCATAGCAGTGTTGTAAATTATGTCCTTTAGGGTTCTCTATTCTGTTTCTGTATCCTGTTTAGCTGCAGCATTGGGCTTGAGGTGGTCTTCCAGCATATTTTCAAACGACTGCTGCATTTTCTTGCTGTTTAGGCGGGTGACATTTAGCTTTTTTTGCATTTTCGCCCCTTGAGGACGCCGTGGTGGCCTGATGTGAATGTTTATTTTCGATTCATCCACATCATTTGTGATTCATCCACATCATATACAACACAACAAACACTTTTGCACTGATAGCAATCAGAAAAAAAAAACAAGCTGCAACATCAGCACTGATTAAATTCCTCTTCATCAAACAATGCATCCGTGTCGTAAAATCAGGCGATTATTCCAACATAATTTCTCAGAATGGCCACATTTATACATGAATATTATAATAAAATCACGGCCTGCACAGCGAAATATATGATGCCTTAATTGATCTCAAGCCACTGTCATCACACGGCACAGCACAGTGTTCCCTAAAAGCTTCTAGCTTATTTCTTGCCTATGTTCATGTCGCATATAAATAGCTACTGGGCGCTATTACTGTTCAGCACATAATATAACCAGAATCAAACACAACTCACCACTCTATGGTAATATATTCAACTGTTCTTCCATCTGCTGCGCGCATACCAGCAACTATTCTTCTATACTTGACATTGGGGTGTTTTGATCTATTATAACAGAAGTGCGCAGTTCCTTTCCTCTAGCTATGATCCACTTCATATAACCCATTTAAGTTTTTTTCATATGCCGCTCTGCACACAAATAAACTATCATATACAGGACACTACAGTGGCAGGATACATCATACGATAGGTGCACAGTGTTCCTATCCCTACTATAAAACACTTGCAAATACATTAACAACTTGTTCTCATATACAACATATTTGATGCGTTCCACATCTCACCTCACAGCTATTATCACCATCATCATTTATGTGCCACTATTATAATCATGCAGCACTAATTAAATACTATTCATAATAGCAATGCCTTGGATAATATCAACACCTATCCTATAGTTCTAAATATAATATCCACATCTGTAACAGTGGGCTTCTCTAACAATTACTTCTACAACCCAGATTGCTTTGTCGTGACAACACCAATATCACACACTACTTCCACCCAGAGCACTTACATTATATACACCCAATAACAATATCTATTTAAAATGAACCCTCCTATTAAGACTCTTATAATGCACAAATAGTTCTTTATGTGATTCGTGAGGATCTGCCTTGCGTTTTTTAAAAAGGCTATTTGGCCTTTCGAATTCCTGCACAATAGAGGTTGCAAAATGAAAATAAAAGTAGTTTCTTTGATCTAGAAGCATTTCCTTTATAAGTCGTGACTTAAATTTAATGTCATAATCTGCTATGTCAGCAGAAATAGAATAAGCCTTGAGCTCTTCCCAAATCATTAGAATGTTGAACATTACTTTTTCCCGGACAGGCCAGCGAATAGAAGGAATTTTCTCAAAAGGAAGTGATGCAGTTCTAGCTTGCTGAAATTCTGTCGATGAGTTCATAATTTTGAATAAATCTTTAAATGCTTCTCGTCTTAGATTGCTATGTCTAATCCAATTTGGTATTTCTGTCAGCAAAAATCCAATGTTTGAAGGTAGTTTTGACACTGCATATTTGATGCACAATGCTAATGAATGGCAAACACACTTATACTGAACACATGAAGGAGATACATCTGTCATTCTGGACCAAACTGAATTGTTGCATCCAACCATGTTGGAATCACCATCTGATGCAAAACCAATGCAATTGTTTAATGTTTGAATACATTTCCTAATTTAATTGTTAATCAAATTAAATATATTCTCTCCTGTAGCATCCTGAACTGGAATCAAACCTAGAAAACTAGTGGTAATTTCATGTCTTTTATCGCTGAGGTATCTAACTAAAATGCACAAATACGTGTGGGTCGAGTCATCAGTGGACTCATCAAAGATGAGTGTATACTTCATAGTTTTGCAGATCTAGAATTAGCTCAGATTTTAAAGATGGTGAAATAACATTTCTTATTATTGATATGTACTTCGTTCGGTGCAATTTTATCTGACCATGAGTGCTGCCACATCCATGGGCTACCATTATTTCACCTAAGTGTTCGATTGTGTGTATGGAACTATGGTAGGCCATGTTGACCGCAATTTGTAACTCTGCTAATTTGACTTTATTATCATTTTCTTGCTTATTTTCATCAATTTTCTTGTTTATTGTCACCACTGAAAGTGTTGTTTGTGGCGGGCTCCGCTTGTATTTTTCTATTGTTTCATGATTTGAAAGTCTTGGAACAATAATACACCAGCACAGTTTGAAATATGCCGATTCAGAACCATCGGTGGATTTCTTGAGCCACACAAATGTCTTTTCCCATTGATCATTATATTTCCGATTAATATGGTTTCCACTTTGGCATGATAATGGACTCAATAATAAGAAATACTTGCCGTGAGTGCGCATAGAACAGTACAAACAGTACTAAAATCATACGTGTTGAATACTTGTTAGTTGCTGAGTTCGTTCTCGAGAATTAGCCAAAAGCCGTATAATTTTACAAATTTAAAAAAGCCAAGAAAAAAGCCAAAACACCAAACTGATTCTTTGACTCCAAACCTGTTTTTAAAAAGCCAGATTTGTAAGATTTGGCGTTAAAAAGCCAATCTGGCAACCATGAAGCCGCTCAGGGCAGGTAACCCTACATCACCGTGAAAGGCAAGTTCCCAATCTTGTCTAATAAACTATTTAGCACTGGGGTTTTATTTAGTTTTGTTTATTGCGAGAGCTATATTAGTTTAAGCTGATAATCGGTACACAACTAGCTATAGTTTAGATTTTATTAGATCGGCTGACACTTTGGAACAACATATTTAAAATACCAATAGTATATAAGATCTTAAATGTATTTAAAGTATCTATTGCGTACCACTGAAGGAATTCCACGTCTCTCACCATATTCTTTCAGAATCTTCGCGATCTGATTTCGAGGGTTGGCACCTCTTTTAAATCTACTGGATTCAATTATAGGCATGCACGCCAATATTGCTTGGAGTTCTTGAGGTGAGAAGCACCGGTCCTTCTCATTTTTAGGTTTTATAATAACGCCAGAATCATATGCCAGACTTCTAGACAAATTATGGCGGTGCACTACCAGACAGGTTCCATCATAATCATCTAGAGCTGCCTTCATTGGCAATAGGTGAAATATACAGGTTGATTACATTTATCTTTACACAGACATGTGAGGGTAAGGGCCTTGCTGAAATACACATAGACATCAGGTTTGGTAACTTTTGATGACGATGAGTGTGCTACAAAAAGTACAGAAAAATATGTCATTGTCTTTGAATTCATCCCATTCTCAGTCAGATATTCGACCCAAATATTAGAGGGAAGCAGACAACATAAGGTATTGGAAATACTGCTGATGGTCTTTATTATTTTTATACATGACTGAAACTGGAGCATGGGATGTGGGATATGTCAACTCCCATTAAGTGTCCCTCGTTTGCCACTCCTAGCCGTGAGTGGGGATATTGGGAACACAGTAAAGCAAGTCTTCGCGCTTTATACGTTTTTGTGCATTAGATATGGCGTTTTGGTACCTATTTGACTTTTCAACCAATAAAGGCAGAACAAGATTTTGCCGAGAGTATGCCAACCACACAGGCAATACCACCTGACAGCATTCCCTGCAGATTGAGATCGAGAATAAATAGCATCAGGTTAAACATAGGAACATACTGGATGGATCCGGAATAGGATTCGATTCAACAGATGGGTTCAAGTAAGGGCAGTGAACTTAGTAAAGAATGGACACAAGTGTCAGTATAGTACGATACATCCATTAAGGCTCCTCGGTCATCCCGGTCTAATATAAACGAGTACAGCAAAATGTTCAGAATTGTATATTTTGAAATTGTAGAGTAAGCGAAATCAAGTCATGTTGACGCACAAACCATATAACATATGCATAACAGACAGAATTAATAACAAGTACAGATAGAGACAATGCAAGGTACACGTTAACGGTACCGTAAGAACAAAGCATACAAGTGTCCTTCCTACTCTTGCACTTATAAAGCCGACTGACATGACTCGTAAATTCACGTCGTCTATATAATTTGACAAATTTATGATCCTTTGTACTTTCCAGCTGTAACTGACCAATGCGAAACTTTATTATGTTTTTTTTTGTTTCATCCACCAAGGCACCAGATTCTGTGAAGGTCACAAATTGGTTATTTCATCGATGACGAAGGTGATGAAGACAAAGCGTGCATGATCATCAAAATGCGCTTGTAATTTTACATTATTTGCAAAAATAGTATACCTTAACCATACAGTTATGTCAAGTAAAACATATAGCAGACATGACACTAACATGAAGTTTGCACAGATAACACCGTGATATTATATTATTATGGACTTCAGTTGTCATGCTAACTATATGTGGATAAACTTAATGTTTTAGCAGTGAATGAGGACACAAAAAGAAACCATGTAATTAATGCCACCATAAATATGCAAGAGGGAGTGGCAATCGTTGAGTTTAGGATGACAAGAAATAATAACATATTTCCGTTTCAACTGTAAGACATTAGTGGTTATTGCCTCCTTGTATGTCTATGATACAACTTACCTTTGTAGTTGATCAGTAAATACCAGTAGTTGTTTATAAAAATCACCACCTCTGGGACATAGCCAAGATGAGCTGATATTCATGAGAGCAATTTACCGGACCTAAGTAAATACTAAACAAAACAAAGTAATTCATGCGTTACATATTATTTATTAAATATTATATTACATTAAATATAAGCGAACTATATACCAGAATATATCTTATGATTAAGGTTTCCCATGTAAATCAAATAAATATAGAACAAATGAGTGAGAATTGTTTTGTATTGCACCCTAGATACCTATATTATAACGTTGAGTTATATGCCAGGACTTACATCGGTGCAATGTAGACTCGCTCTTGTATAGGTTAAGGCCTAATGTCAGCGCCAATAAACAGACGGATTTAATCAGTAGCATAAATGGTATCAAATGAAAACAGATAAAGAGAGAAAGGTTATGGATGGTGCAGACAAAAATGCTATCGAGAAACTTACGCTAGTCAAACACAAAACACAAGGTGCAAGAATGGATAGCACCGTCAGAAAACTAGAAGCACAGTTGGATGTATATGGACTGTATAGATACAATTGCCGGTACGTATAATTCAAACTATATACATATGGTTCTGGGAAGCGAGGATGTACATCTGGCTAGGGATTCTAAGCGAAAGGTGAAGGAAAGGTCGCCGAAAAGGAAAATCATTGTAATCATGTGCCCTGCCAACTGGAGAAGGCGTTCATGTTTCTCCACAGAACTCGGCGCTTAGTGATGGATGAATTATATTGATGATATTCTTCCATGTCACTGCGTCAGTCTATCCAGCAAATTCCTTTCGATCTGCCTCTGTTTCGTTGATTTTTCCAGTTATCCCTATCATCTCCAATGCATTTCTTCTCATTTTGGACCTAATATATAGTTGTATTATTGCTAGTTTCATTAGCCACTCTCATGAAATTGTGGTAAGCTAATCTGGCAGACCAAATATTTCCAACATTCATCGCAGGAACCACATCTCCATTGCTTCTAAGCTAGTTTTAATTTGTCCATTGACGTTTCGTGATTTACTGCCATACAGCAACAATGTTCTATAGAACAAGTCATAACTTATTTTCTTACATTCAATGTGCCAGTAATTGAGTTTGGCCTGTATGCTATACCAAGTCAGCTATCCCAGCTTTGTCGTAAATTAAGTTAGTGTTCACCCTGACCTTGTAGTGGGCGCAGGTTCAAATCGTTAGCACTCCCAACTCAAGCAAGGAAACTCGGGACAGTTGTCTTTTATAGACTGATTCAAGACAAAGCGCCCAGCTGGAAATGGCTCGTAGAACAGGGCGTGTTGCTGGCCTTGGTATCCCCAAGGAGTAGGAAGGATGACTTTTGATGCCTTGAATTACGTTCATGCAAGAACAACTAGGCAGGGCACGTTTCCGTAATGATTATCTTCCCTCTCTGGTTAATATAAAGTTACATACACCAGGTACTATAAGTAAACATGTAAACACTACAATCATATATGCGTGGACAAATACTAAGATAATCTAACCACTGGGATTATTTGATTTCTAGATATTCACACTACCATCAATAAATCATACAGAATAACATTATGATCTGATGATTTCTGGTACGATGATAGTAAACTGGTGATTTCAAGACACAAGACATTCACATATACTAAGCAGTAAGGTGACATTATGGTCATATGAAATCATGTACAACAATAATATGACTTTACATCAACATATAAGTACGACATAATACGTAATACGACGTAATACTTAAAATGTTACTTGTATGACATGACCATAGGTCTTCGCATGAGGTTTAGCCTTCGATCAGTGGGCTATTGTTCTCTGCAAATGGGACTCTGTCCTTACCAGTTCGCTTCTAGTTTTTAGTGAACGGGATTGTGTAACCTGGCGGTCATATTGAGAGCTTGAAATAGACCGAAAAAGAATGAGTAGCTTCTAGGATGTAGACATATGTACATATATGATATATATACGTATACCAACATACACATTTACAAATATAGTGATAATATCTGGCAATTTCTCTGATCCAGGTTTACTCTCCCCCTCTCTCTCTCTCTCTCTCTCTCTCTCTCTCTCTCTCTCTCTCTCTCTCTCTCTCTCTATCGATCTTTCTCCCTCTTTCATTTCCTACTGTCGAGTAGGAAGGAATGTTCCGTAGTCGATAGGTCCAGTCGGTTACATTTGTCGCCTTCACATTATTGGCCTTGTCAAGATGAATGAAGTGTCCAAAGTCCGGTATCAATATAAAATTGCTTGATCTCCGAGCATATCCGACTGTGGTCAGTCTCCAAGATATCTTAATGTGAGTTTCGATGGGCAAACGCTCATAACATACTTGTAATGGCAAATAGTTAGTTAGTTAGTCGACAGATCATCCTCATTGCACATCGAACCATTCAGTCCATAAGTGCTCGGATCCCCTCTTCGGCAAATCCTCCAGCGTATAGCGGCTAACGACACCAGTTCTGTGTTGGTTTATCAATCTTCTTTGGCTTCCTGCGTAGTGTTCTTGTTTTGGTCACCCCTCTTTTAATTTGCTGTTCTCACAGTCTGACCATGGTTGTAGATTCGCAGTCATCACTTGGTTCTCGCACAAGTCTTACTTCTCGTAGAGCATTCAGAATGTCACCCTGGTCCATGGCGCGTCCGCCCTCCACCTTAGCCTTACCTGCGAGCTTGTCAGCCCGCTCATTTCCTTGTACTCCCGCATGCCCTGGCACGAAGATGAAACTAAACTTTGCCAGCCGAGACCCTCCAGAGACAGCAACCACTGTCTTCGGGTCCACCCCATCTTTATCCTCTTGAGCATACTCATTGAGTTGCTAAGAAAACATGCCCTATTGATTGTCTGTGTCTCGAGCCATGTTATTGCTTTACTTACTGCCATGACTTCCATTGTCAGGCTACTTGTGGTCTCAACAAAAGCGCCAGCGTCCTCCTTCACAATTCTCCCTCTGGCCCGCGCGGCGAAGGCCCATGAGCTTCTCACATGTCGGACGACCTACCCATCTGTGTAGATGACAGCATTACCGTCTAATGAATTCTCGAAAATCAACGCTTGTACTTCCGCCTCCACAGCAGCCGGATGTTCTTGTCTGCATTTTCTGTCTAGTTGGATGCAAACGGACGTACAGAAATCTGTTGGCACTTGTGCCCACTCCTCGCCAGGTTCTAAGTCCTGCAGTGAACACACCTGTTGAAGAATGTCTTCGGCTTGACCCATCCACGACATTCCTCTTCTTAACCTGCTGCCATTCACCTTCCTAATTTCACTATCCAGTGGATGTTGTGTGTTTGCGTTAATTCTGAGGTAGGCACGTACTCTGCAAATTTGTAGTCTGTCTTCAATGATTGGAACATCAAGAAGGTAGCGCATCGCCCTGCATGGTGTATCTCTTGTACATCCAAGAATAATGCGCACAGGCTTCGTTTTGTATCATTTCCATCCTTTCTATCTGCTTACGGCTGAGAGTCAGAATTGCCATCGAATACTCAAAAACAGACATGACCAGCCCCTCATATAGGAGGCATAGATGGCGTTGCTCACAGTTTGCTGCCGCCATCATCCGCATCGCAGCCTTTGTTATCACCTGGTCTATGTGCTCATTATAAGCAAGGCTTCGATCAAAACGTATTCCCAGGTAGTTCATTGCCTGCGTTCTTTCCACAGTCTCTGAACACAGATTAACAGTTGGTGTTGGAATGTTGACAATATGATTATTCAAAGAGAACCATGTCTTTGTTGCCTTTGTTGGGTTGACCATTGCCCCAGCTTCAGCACACCAAGTACTTGTGCGATTAAGTTCAGTTTGCAATTCCACAGCAACCTGTTCTCTATCCTTACCTTCACGATACACTAAAACATCGTCGGCATATGACTATGTCCTCCCCGGTCCAGTGATCTGCTCGCTGGTGATTCTCACTGTGTAGGCGTTGAACAGCACCGGATATAATGGTGATCCCTGTGATAGGCCAGGATATATTGCTGTTGGCTCCGAGGTCCAACTGCCACATCTAAAAACTAATTTCCGTTGGAAGAAGGCTGCAGCGATCCAACTAAGGAGGAACGGACTTATCTTGAGTTCAAGAAGCTGAAGCATTAGAAAATCCAATGGTACTCTGTTGTACGCGTCCTCAAGATCAATCGCTGCAGCAAAGGATTCAATGCCTGAGTGGAAACCTTCATAAACATCATGGGCAACAACTGCTGCATTGGTCCAGGTTTCTCTTTTTGGACGGTACCCTCCCAGGGTAGGTGGGAACATACCTTGCTTCTCTAGCTGGCTTGAAATGTTTCTGGCAGTTAACTTCTCCAGCAGCTTGCCTATTGTATTCTGCATGGTGATTACTCGATATCACTGAATTTGTGTTTGGTCAATGTCAGGCTTCGGCAAGGGAATCAGATAGCTGTGTAACTACTCCTCCTTGATGCTAGCACTCCCTATACTGTTGTTGTACATGTCTGCTAGTTTCTCTAGCTCGTTGTCGGTACACCTATTGATGTTTTCATATCTTATGCCATCTGGCCCTGGAATGGTGTTTTTTGATCGTCGAAGCACAGCCTTGATTTCTTTCACTGTCACTGTGTCTTCATCCGAAATGTTCTGTACATTGCACCTGTTTGAGGTGACCTCCTTGGCAAGATTTCGGCCTCTCATGTCTGTCTGGTTGCTCTGCTCTAGATAGCGTTCGAAGAGAGCTTTGCCCTTGTTCTCGTCAGTCCTCTGCCAGATGAGGTCAGCACCTTGGAAGTCAGAAATTCCCTTATTCTTGACTACCCCACTCATGCTTTTATGTAGTCGCCTGAACAATTTCAGCGACTTGTCTGTGCTTACTCTTTGACATACCTCTGCCAATTTTCACCTTTAACCACCGTAACCAGTTTTTTTAAATAGCTTACTTTTGTGTGCATCTCTCTTTCTAAGTGCATCCAGGGCCAGGATGAGCAACTCTGTTCTTCTTGGCGTTTTGCCATTTCCGTACAGCACTACGCTTATCCATCCAGGCCTTCATACAGAACACGTATAGCATTATTATAAAATATGCATGGAAAATACCCAAAGCACAACTTGTGTGGTATCAGTTATCAGTTATTAGTTATCAGCAGGGGTAACTTCATTGCACTCCAGACAGGTCCATGGGTGCTCATCAGATCCCCCCCCCCCCCCGCATATGCATCAGCGTCCAGTGGCTAATAGTACCATTTCTGTGTTGGTTGACGAGGCACCTCGTTTTCCCAATGTACCTCTCGTGTCTGGCAGTGCCAATTCTTACTTCCAAGTCTTTCATCCTGGACAGCGATGTGGATTCACTGACGTCAAAGTCCTCTGTTCTCGATATATCTTTAATGACGTTAAAAACATTGGCGAGATCAATTGGCTGGCCATCTGCAGGGGGTGCAGAGCCAGCCAGTTTATCAGCTCCTTCATTTCCCTCGACTCCCGCATGTCTTGGGACGAAGATGAAGGTGACTTTCCGGACAACAGACTTCCGCAGTGAATCAGTCCACTGGCGACGTTCAGATCCAGCTTCAACCTTCCGAATCATGCACATCGAATCACTTAGTACATACATGTTGGTATAATGCTGTGATTTTAGCTAAATGAACGTCTGTGTTTCTGCCATCACCTCCATCGTACGAGAAACATAGCACAACAATATATAGCAAAATGAGAAAATGTTGCTCCCATTGAAGTGTCAGATATCGAATAGACGAAATATGAGTCCACATATGAAGAGATTGTCTTTACTTTGCTGAATAGTTGTGGGAAATAAACGACATAGAGGAATCTAGACAACATAGGAATGCAAACTAGACGATGTATGATATATAACTACGTTTCATATATACATTATTAACATCGATTTACCTGATTCGCCATAAGACGATCTAAGGAAAGATTCTACGTCTGTATATGGACATTGCTAACAGCCAGTTATCGGAGCCCGGCCAAACTGAACATAACTTACACATGACAGCCTAATTAGTAAACACATAATCGGCATTATTTGTCAAATTGATAAGCACTTGTCACCCAATCTCATCATTATGCGCAATGCCGAAAAGCTTGGGCGGTTATGTTTTGCCATGTCACGCAATCACCAAAGTCATGGATCAGCTCAATATTTTTGTCTCGACCATGCCACGTGGCCAGCCATCCAGGTATTTACTTCTCTGCATTCTCCATGTTCTCTTCCCCTCATTATTACCAGTTGTTACAAACGATCTCCAATTTATTGCTTCTCACAACGTGTCTACGTCTAATTTTTCTAATCAGTTTACGGTTTTCATTTGTTTCTTGCAGAACACAGTCATTGATTTTACTGTAATTTCTCTAATCAGTTTACTGTCTAATCAGTTTACTGTTTTCATTTGTTTCTTGTAGGACTTGGTCATTGGTATTTCTGTTAGCCCATGGTATTCTTTGCATTTTGCTCAGAAAACACATTTCCACAGCCATCTGATGTTTTTGCTTGGCTGCTAATTTTCCAAGCTGCACATCCATACACAATTACCGTTTCTATGTAGCACCACAACACCCCTTTTCTTGTTGAAAATGATATCTTTTTAATTAGTCAGTATATTTTTCATCTTGCAAAAAGCTACCTTCGCATGACGATTATTGTTCTAATCTCTTCAAGGCATCTCCCATCAGGCGTTATAGGCATCTCCAACCAGGTGTTATGAGTGTTCCGAGATGCCAGGGTCTTTCAGAAAGTAATGCACCACATCGTTTTCTCAGCTAAACTTGAAGAGAGAAACATGACATTTTGCACGCTTAAAATAAAGCCTATGCTGATTGTGTGCACCAAATTGCAACCCAACCGGCCGAATAATATGGCTCCCCTAAACCGTTGAATTTGATCATTTTAGCAAATTTGCATTATACGCAGCGACATTGTGATATGATTTCTCGTTGCAGAGAAGGACACCGTTGTGACCATTCACAATCGTCTATGTAATGTCCATGCAACTTTTGCCGTCGACAGGACTATAATCAGTCGCTGGTTTCAGAGAATCAGAGAATCGGGAAGTGGAGATACGGAGCTGCTTGATTGGTAGCGCTGTGGAAGTCCTGCCACAGCCACCAACGCAGGAATGTTGGCACGCGCTGAGGGCATTATTCTTACTGATAGGCGAATCACTACTCAACAATTGGCCTTACTCTTACAACTGTCAATCAGCAATGGTAGTGCAAATGCAGTTATAAAATTTCTCGGCTATTTCTAAAGTTTGCGCAAGATGGGGTCCTCAAAGTCACACAAATTACCACCGAGTGCAACCGGCAATCCCCTTCCGACACCCCCACACTCGCAAGTTGGGGCAATTCTCACTCCCCTAAGGGGTCGAACCATAGCGACTACATAGCGACCACATAGGTTCTACATAGCTACCACATATCAGCACCAGCCTACACTCGATGGCTTGATTCTGCTGGCTATCAGAGAGCGGCTAACGAAGAAACCATAGGGCCACTAGACCGACTGCGACACCCCCAGCAATGAGTGCTATCTTTTCGTTTTGGTGCTGCAGACCTGCCGCTTTATCAGTTATGCGGCTGGTGGTGGGCTGCATCGCCGGCGGCTGAGCAATGCTGGGCAGCTCTACCGTAGGATCTGGGGCATTAATGGCAGTATTCAGGCCACGCTTCAGACCTGGCTCTGCGATGGCGATCATGTTGTTATACCCAGCTATCTGGCCAATGCGGAGCAGCATTTCGCTTGGGGGAATATACAACCCCATTGCAAAGACATAATTAACTTTTGAGCTCGCGTTTTGTAGCACATCCTGATACCTTTGATGGCCGCCGCGAGATAGATGGGCGCAGAGATGGCGTCTTCTACTAATGCCAGGAATTGCTTCAGGGCATCAAACGCCGTCCCACTTCCCAGAATAAAATTAAGTGGAACTGCGGTAAAGCTGTGAAAGTATCTCCTTGACTGTATGTTGTGTTTGTGAATGTGTTTGTTTGCTGATGAAGGCTAATCGCCGCAACGTTCTGTATGTGTCTTAACTCTGTTATGTAAAGCTGCACTACTTTGTGTCATTTTATATTGTTTACAGTTCCCAGAATGCGTGTTCCAGTCTGCGCCCGGGCCCCTAAGATGGCCCACACGTAGGTTCGAATGATATCATTTATTCGATCAACCCCGGGGTGAGTGAAGCCCTGTGACTTGTTAAGAACGAAGCCCGCCAGGCGGAGTCAGCCTGAGGATCATCTTGCGAGATGTACTCTATGTGTAGTACATCGTTCGATGTCTTTTGTGTGAATGATAGTCGCTTTGGGTCATGACCTTGGCCGTCATTCAGGACGTGATAACCAATGTTCGTCCAATAAATGTATATCCTTCCCAACCCGTTATTCAAGCCGCGCCGTCTCCAGTTATCATTCTGGGAAATATCGAATTCCGCGCATATGCGCTGATAGGCTCATACATCGTAGGGATTTTCATAGGCGGTCCAACCCTGGTCTTGTGGTAGAGCCACAAGCATTTCTTTGAGGATTCGACGAGTCGCTATGGTTCGACTCCTTAGGGGAGTGAGAATTGCCCCAACGCGCGAGTGTGGGAGTGTCGGGAGGGGGTGCCGGTATCAAACTAATCGCCATATACTACTAGAACTTGTTGGCTTAGATCGATAAAGGTGACAAAACATCGATAAAGGTGATCTGAGACAATGGAGTGGCATCATCCGCAATCACCACGAAGAAAGAAATTCAAGACAACTCCTTTAGCTGGAAAGCATTTTTCAGCTGCTGTTGATTTACTAGGCAAGTTTTACGTTCAGTAGCTTGCCATTGCTTTCTGAACGACCGGCTCCCATACCAAAATGTTATAACAGAACGCGACACAATCTGCTGCACAAATCGGTCGCAGCTGAGTTTCTAACGCCTGGTAAGCGGCTCACGAGCCGTGTTCGCAAGCCTTTGATCACGGAGACCGGCAAACGTACATTAAGACACTGAAAAAACTCAACGTATCGCAGTGTTCAGCCTCATAAGAATCAAGCAGACTTGCTTCTCCTTCACGACAATGCGCGCCCTCATACAAGTCTGGCAACACGGGCATGGGATGGCTTGGACTGTACTACTCCATACACCCTACAGCCCCGATGTGGAACATTTTCATTTACATCTATTTAGTCCACTTAAAGATGCAACCAGTGGGACAAGGTTTGAAGATGATAGAGGAGTAACTCATGCAGCGATGAAATGGCTACATTATTAACACAAAATCTAGTAAGGGCAAGGAATGCACGCACTTGTTTCGCGTTGGCATAAAGCCGTACACGTTTGTTGAGATTATGTTTTACAATACCGATGTTACATGTTATATCCATGTAAATTGTGTATATATTTCATGATTTTTTAATAAACAGCTCCTGAGAAAAACGATGTTCTGCATTACATTTTGAACTTCCCTCGTAATTGTAACGATTCACTTGATTAAAAATATTCCCATTTACTTGTACATTATATTGTGGTATTTACTTCTTCCAAGTGACGACCATAATCTGTGCCTTCTTGCAATTTAATTCTAACCCTAGTGATCTGTATGCAACAACCGCATTTACAAATGCTACAGAGGCTGCTCATTTTCTGCAATCAATACTGTAGCATCGGAATACCTAATGCTATTTATTTATGTATCATTCCACAATAGTGATTCATTTCATATCTTCTACATTTCTGAAAATATTTTCACTGTACAGGGAAAAAAGATTTGGAGACTTCGCACATCCCTGTCGCATACATCTCTTACTAGACTGATACTCACCTATTTCATTGTACATCTTTATGTCAGCTTGCTGTTTGCAATATATATATATATATATATATATATATATATATATATATATATATATATATATATATATATATATATATATATATATATCTCCCCCGATGGTATATATATATATATATCTCCCCCGATGGTGTTTCCACCTTGTCGTGGTGGGGGAGCTTGAGTTTCTCAATGACCCTGAGAGCTATGCCGGCGGTAGCGTAGATACCAGCAGGGCCTCCCAAGCCGGACAGGTCAAAGGGTAGAGAACAGACAAAGAGAAACACCCTGGTCCTCCAGGTTGGGGGTTGAAGCGTGGGGTTAACATCCCCACCTTTGTAAAAACCTTTCTTTGTTACGAAACAAATACATGAGCCTCGATATCGGACTGACTTATCTGGACAACGACCTTGGAACGTTAAAGGACTTTTGAGATTTGGAACATGGAATGTACGGACACTATATCGAGCTGGAGCGGCCGAAGAACTAACCCGGGAGCTGGTTGAATATCAAATGGATATAACAGCAATTCAAGAAATAAGGTGGCCAGGAGAGGGTACTTTAGAGCAAAATGGAATGATTATAATATATGGAGGAAACACCCAAAATAAACATGAATTAGGAACAGGATTTGTCATCAAAAAAGAGTTATGGGGGAACGTTTTAAACTTTAAAGCTCTTAATGTCAGGATTAGTAAATTACGAATAAAAGGTAAATGGAAAAATATAACGATGATTAATGTACATGCACCTACTGAAGAGAAAGAAGATGATATTAAAGAAGACTTTTATAATGATCTGGAAGATGTCATAGAAGAAACCCCCAAACAGGACATCCTGCTTGTGCTGGGAGACTTCAATGCAAAAATAGGTAGAGAGCAAACTAGTAAAAAAGTGGCCGGTATGGAAAGCCTACATACAACTTCAAATGATAATGGATGGAGAGTCATCAACCTGGCAGAAGCCAAAGGACTGCAGATTAGCAGTACCAGACTACAAAGAAAGGATATACACAAACAAACTTGGAAATCATGTGACAAGAGAACCTATAATCAAATAGATCACATTTTAATTAACAACAGAAATGCATCAAACATACAGCAAGTCAGAAGTTATAGAGGAGCTGAGTGCCACAGTGACCACTTCCTCGTTGGAGCAAAATTTAAAATAAAACTTAAGAGAGCTTTCTATACTAAATTACAAAGATTACACCCAACATATAACAGAGAAAAACTACAAGACATTACAGTCAAAGAGAAATTTACAGATGAAATAAAATGTAAACTTGAAACTTTGCAAAACCCTTTGGAGGAAAGCGTTGACCAAACTTGGTTGAACATCAAGAATACAATTCAATCTACCGCAGAAGAATGTCTCGGTGTGTTAATCACGCATAGAAAGAACAGATGGTTCAATCAAAAATGTGAAGAAGCAGTCATTAGGAAGAAGAATGCCAGACATGTATGGTTAAATGACATCAATAACATCCAAAAGGAAGAGCATTATAGAAATGAATGTAAAGAGGCTACAAAAATAGTCAGACAGCAGAAGCGAGAATATATGAGTAGTATAATCAAAGATATGGAAACTAATCACCAGAAAAATGAATCCAGAAAATTTTTTACAGAACTGAAGTCAATGAAACGAGGGCACCAACAAAACACATATGGTTTAAAAGACAAAAATGGGAATATGATAAATACCAATGAGGAAATGTGCAACAAATGGAAAGAATATTTTATTAATTTACTAAATTGTGAAGCTCCAAGTAACATTTTCCCACAGGAAGAGGTTCTAACATGCGAACCACAAATTGAAGAACCTACATTTGAAGAAATCCTATATGTAATCACACGACTTAAAAACAATAAGGCAACTGGGACTGATGGAATTGCTGCTGAATTTATAAAGGCAGGCGGCCATGCATTACATCTAAAGCTATACGAACTAATAATAAAAATCTGGAGGACAGAAGAATTACCCGATGACTGGAAAGAGTCATTATTGATACCTATCTTTAAGAAAGGAGACAAGTTCCAATGTGGAAATTATAGAGGAATATCACTACTGTCCACAATCTAAAAGATACTATCCGCAGTATTACTAAATAGACTAAAACCATATTCAGAAGACATATTAGGTGACTACCAGGCGGGGTTTAGACAAAACAGATCAACAATAGATCAGATATTTATCTTACGACAAATAGCCGAGAAACATTGGGAATATAAAAGAGATCTCCATAACATTTTTGTGGATTTTAAAAAGGCTTATGATAGTGTCCATAGGAATAGTCTATGGAATGCTATGCAGGAATTTGGAATACCAAGGAAGTTAATCAACATAACCAGACTATGCATGGAAGATACTTATAATATAGTAACATATAAAGGCAGGAAATCAGACCCCTTCCAAATAACATCTGGATTGAAACAGGGTGATGCACTATCGCCGCTACTCTTCAATCTGGCTCTAGAGAAAGTTGTAAGGAAGGTAAAGGAGGAATGTGATATTGGAGGAACATCCAAGCTGCTTGGTTATGCAGATGATATAGATATTATAGGGCAAAGTGAACAAAAGACATTGGAAATATTGACTCACTTAAAGGAAAAAGCCCAACAGATGGGGCTGGTTATCAACCAAGATAAGACAGAATATATGGTAATTTCAAGAGACGGAATGGCTAAAAACTCAGGACACATACAAATAGATAATATGACCATTAAAAGAACGGAAACATACAAATACCTGGGTACAATCTTCAACTGCTCCAACATCATAAGGGAAGAAATACAAACTAGAATCAACTCTGGAAATAAGATATACTATGCACTACAACATCTACTAAAATCAAAGGCGCTATCTCGTAACACCAAAATCACAATATACAAAACACTGATCAGACCAGTTGTGCTGTATGGCTCTGAAACCTGGAGTACAACGAAAGGCGACGAAGCCTTGTTACAAACCTTTGAGAACAAAATTTTAAGACGCATCTTTGGACCCATTAGGGATACACAAAGTGGAGAGTGGAAAAGAAGAAGTAACAAAGACATTTTTGATTTGTTTAAGTCCCCGCTAATCACTGGTATCATGAAGGCTAATAGACTACAATGGCTGGGGCATATAGAAAGAATGGAAGATAATAGGGAAACAAAACTCGCTAACACTCAGGAAATAAATGACCGTAGACCCCGAGGTAGACCAAGAAGGCGGTGGAGAGATAATACATGTACAGACCTACAAGCACTTGGAATCAACGACTGGCAAGAGAAGGTCCACCAGAGAGACGAATGGAGACAGATTGTATTTGCAGCAAAGAACCTCAATGGCTCGGAACGCTGAAGAAGAAGAAGAAGATATATATATATATATATATATATATATATATATATATATATATATATATATATATATATATATATATAGCAAGTCTAAAGTAACCAGCTCCGTGGCCGAGGAGTTAGCAGCTTTCTCCGCTAACCCCGAATACTCTCGTCACGTGACGCGACGAGAATTAGCAGTGGTTCGAATGGCAAAAGTGACTTATGAGAGTATGGAGCCGGTCGCTCAGAAAGTCGTGGCGTGCTGATGAGCGTAATCTAGCCTAGGAATCAACATACAGCGGAAAGATCCTGGTGTTGACCGCAATATCCTGAAACAGGATGGAAACGCGAAAAAAAAATAAAAAGTCTAAAGTCCTTCAGATTGATTTGTAGATGTGCAAGGATCTTCAACATGCCAACATGTCGTACTTTATCGAAAGCCTTTGTGTAAATAATAAATCAAAGATGTTGGTCTTTCTTTACGCTTATAGAATATTCAATTAATGTTCTCAGCATATACACAACATTTACTGTACTCGTGCCTTCTACGAACCCACATTGTTCTTATCCTATTCGGGTTGTAATTTCGTCCTAACGTTTTGCATGATGACTCTTCGTGATCAAAATCTTCGCGATGTGGCTCATTATATTCATTGTTCGATGTTTATCCCATTCCAACACCCCATCTACCACTCAGTTTAAAATGGAGCATACACATCGAACACTTTTTGTGTGAGGAAATATGTGGCTGCGATCAGCCTTGAAGTGGAAAACAAGTACTCAAGCCATCACTGCAATCATGGTATTTAATTCTCAGATTGTACTGCATAAAGCTCAGCTGACATATGTGGTATAGTTGAATACTAAATATATATATATTTTAAGTGAACCAGCATGGGTATACGCCACAGTAACTTTTGTGTGCGAGGTAACTATGACTAACGAGTGAATCGGCTGGCTTCGAAATCCCCAACGATTATAACAATTTAGCGGAGCTGGGCTAAGAATCGACACCACTGCACTCAGGACATTACCATACCCTCTCCGTACCCTTGTTCACCAGCCAGCGAAGAGTCATACTACTACTAATAGTTCCCATCGCTATCTGATTGAAAGTGCTCCTGGTCTTCCCTCTCAGTTTTAAGATTCGTCAAGAACTCCTGCCGATCCCCCGCAATCTCATTCTCTCCACACATTGGTTCTCATTCTGTACCCCTGCCTTCTCCATCTGGTCCCACAGGTGCACAACCATCTCTCCCTTGTCCATAGGAAATCGACCACCAAGAGGTGCATTCCCTGCCAGCCTCTCAGCCTGTTCATTCCAGATTGGAACAGTCAAGGAAGCTATATTTAATACTATCAGCGAACGACTCTTATTTAAAAACACTGTAATGTGTCGAACAGAACATTTAAGAATACTCAAATTTGGAAGTATACATATGTCTGATGGGTGACACCTACGTGAGGACGAAATTGTCGTATTTACGATCAGTGTGTCAAATCAATGCTTAAGAGTAGTATCTACTCATTGCGACATTTGCTTCCAGAGACGGAGAATTTCTGTATTTGCTAGGAATTGTATGATGTCGCCTATTGAATCAATCAATCAATCAATTAATAAATCATGTAATTAAACCTGGCCCTAAATATACTTTTTGCTCGTGCACTCCTGAATCTTAACAACACAGCTTACAATAACACCAACCTTTCCAAGCAATAACGCAAGGCAGAACAGTTAATGAATGGCAAACTACTGAGCGTAATCTTGCCAAGAAATCAACAATCAGCGAAAGATGCCGATGTTGACACCGATGTCCTGTAAAGGATCTGCGAAAAAATAAAAACAGAACAGTTTATGTGTATTACTATTAAGACACTTCCATTAGTTACAAACGTAAATGAATGAAAGAAATAAGCACTTCTCTAGCGAGTTAACCATTGACAAAATGACTTTTTTTTAAAAATTCGCATATCCTTTACAGGACATCGCTGTCAACAGCAGCATCTTTCAGCTGTCTGTTGATTTCTTGGCAAGATTACGCACAGTAGTTTGCCATTGCTTTCTGAGCGGCCGGCTCAGTTATCCCGCAAGTCACCAGCGGGGGTCGAACCGCCTCCATCTCTCGCCCGCTACGAGACTCTGCGTGATAAACGGGATTACGGAGAAAGTGTTGTTATCCCTGACAACATGACTACACTAGTTCAATAAACAAAATGGGCTGTAACTAACCTCCAGTTGAGTTTGCGATATGTTAAAAAACTTAGAAGAACAGCCACCGTCTCCCTTGACAGACTTCCCCTAATTCGTATGAGCCAAGCTCTTGAATGGTAGTTAAATACAGAACGTTACAATGAAACCCAAGATTTCACAACTGCTTGTGATTTTCTAAGTAATTTGCATTCTCTAAGTTACCAATGATGCCTGAACTAACATTAGACTCGATATACCGGGAAAAAGTGAAGCGCTGTTTCACTATCCCTTAAGAAACATAGCCAGTTCATAAATGGTACATAAGTAACAACAATGACGGCAAGGGTAGCACAAAACATTTGACTGCCTCATCCACATACCAAACACAAGTTACACAGAACATTTGATTGTAAAAGGCACCACTTCACTGGTTTCGAACTGTCTCAGTCTACAATCATAGAAATATGCGTCATGTTCATCTGCGTACTTATTTCAGGCACGACGTACGTATAATCTAGGTCAATGTTTATAAATATCTGGGCTTTGATGGGAATTCCAACACATAACTATAGGACCAAAGACAGGCTACCTTGACTCACGCGTGCAGCTGACTGGAAATGAAAGGTCCGTGTCTAAGTATGGACCTTAGTTGTTCATTCGCAAGCCTATTGTAGGTGCGTTAAGGTTGTCGTTCCCAGATTACCATGACAATGGAATAAGCGCGGTCTGGCGAGATTTCGATGCCAGCACTCGTCGCTCGCTATGGCGGGGGAAACAGTGAACACCAAATCCTGAGTGCACTCAGGCCTACAAAATGTCATGGTTCCAACAGTTCACATACACAAATCGGTCCCTGCTACTCCTGTTCTTAAAACAATATATATATATATATATGCATGGAGGCATATCAATAGTAGAGTTGATTCAGAACACCAAAGACAGAGATATTTGGAGAGACATGAACGCCTACGTCAGCTGGCAGGGCACTTGATAGTTATATATATATATATATATATATATATATATATATATATATATATATATATATATATATATATATATATATATATATATGGGTAAGCTAGACAAAATAATAGAGGCAGTAAGATTGTAGACAGATTAATCCTCTACACAATACAACGTGTAAGGGATAAAAGAGTAGCTAACCTCCTACACAAAATGGTTATATTCGTGACTGTTATGTTTTATTTTTAATTAAAATGCTTTTCACCTTGCGCACTATCCTATTGAAGCAAGTTGTAATCTGCTTTCCTGGTATGAAATATTTCATGACTTGAGATATATATGCATTGTTATATTACAGAACATTTCACATTCATGGATTACAGAAAGGCGTCTGGAATATTCAGTTACACTGTACATTATGATATCACTTTATTTGAAGCCCATTTAATTTGTAACATAAATGTCTTTGCTTTAACGTAGTTAAAGTAACAGGTAATTTATGAATATAGTCGCGATCACAGTACACGTTCATTGAATATACTTAGATACACGTCAGTGTACTAATTGCCCTAACATCCATTGAAAATAATGATGGACGTGTTGACTGATGAACAAAAAACAATATTTGAAGTAGTAAATTTCGTGTGTGTCAATAGTATTGTTGGCTTCTTTGGGATTTCTACGAATATTATCAACGCGATCATATTCTATAAGCAAGGTTTCAAAACTACTGTAAACATAGGATTTTTTGGGCTGGCAATTTCCGATATAGTCTGCCTTACTTCACTGGTGTGGGCATCTATATGCTTAAACCCTTGGTTTATCTCATCAGGAGTGCCCTGGTATCATTTAGAAGTTACGTATTTGTCAGCAGCTTGGCCGCACACTTGCTTTTCAAGAATCACAAGCTGTATTACCGTTTACATAACAGCAGAGAGGTATCTTAGTATAGCATTACCACTGAAGGTGAAAAGCATCATAACTCCAAAAACAGTTACATCTATTCTGTGTGTGATATATATTGTTAATTTAGCCACTCTGATCCCAGAGTACAGCACATCATATCTTGGATGGAGATATGTACCTGCCAAGAATGAAACGCTGATTGGTATATTGTTTAGAGATACCAGAAGCAGTGTTGAGGGGGTTGTCTACGTCCTTCAAGCCTTGCTTGGAATGTCTTCATTCGCTGGGGTTATTATCTTCACCACCTTGTTGGTGATCAAGTTACAGAAAAGTTCTCGATGGCGTACAGAAGTGACATCAAACTACAGTAAGCGAGAGGCAATGTCTAACAAAGATCAGAAAACAATCAAGTTGGTTGTTGTTATTGCCAGTGTTCTTATTGTTTGCTACACTCCTGGCGCTGTGATCGCTCTGGCCGCCTTTATTGTTGGGCCTGAGTTCAACGTAAGAGGTCAATACGTGAATATATCAGCATCTATGTGGTCTATTGCATGTTCCTTCCAGGCCATCAACTCAAGCATAAATATTTTATTTTATTATTCAATGAGTTCTAAATACAAACACACATGGAATGAAATATTTGTGAGATGTTTAACGTAATACACAGAAATTGCGATCTTTGGGAAATTCTTCAGGTCGCTGAAATAGCACATAAACTAATTGACATGTATTGATTGGCGCACATAGAAGTAGAAGAGTTGAGTTGAGTTAAGAACCGACATCACTGCACTCAGGACATTCCCATACGTGCTTAGTCCATTCGTTCAACAGCCAGCGAATAGTTATACTACTAATCGTTCCCACCGCTGTCTGATTAAAAGTTCTCCTGGTCTGTCCTCTCAGTTTTGAAGTAGAAGAACGAAATGAGGATTGAAGGAGGCTCCAGATAACATGAACATTGTATGCAACAGTTACCAAACGGATTCGAACCTGTCGTCTCAAACAGACGACAATGCCTCTTTGCAAGAAGAAGTGTGCTTCTATGTATAACCAACTCAACACTCCTAAATATAGTATGTTGACATCATTTTACGCAATGTCAAAGACTTAATGGCGTTAATGGGCGGTTAATGAACGCCGGTGCCATTTAAATGGCACATATTTGATGTGTAATATTCTTGTGACTATTTTCTGATCTTTGTTAGACAATACCTCACATTTACTGTAAACAAGATATTTGAAATACAATAAGAAAGGGTAAGAAATATTTCTAGACATACCAAAGACCAAAGATAAGTTCTAACTAACAATTGCCTCATTTGTTAAGACATTGCTATAGCACTTCCAAAGTCATCGTTTCTCAGTAAATGACGCAGAACATTAAATAGTAACGAACATGTCACCAGATTAATAATCTATGGACTATGTAGACAGACGGGAAATATAAAGGATTAAACAAATGAAAACAATTGTCAGGGGTGTCGGAGCTGAAACGTTATTACATATATAATATGTAACAACTCGTATGTCTCATCGTATAAACGATTTTGGCAATAGTTGAAATGTACGGGTGGGTTACATTCCTCTAGACACTGGTATGTGAGAGTATGAGAGTAGGGGCCTTACAGAAGTAGACATAGACACCAGGCTTTGTAATTCCTGATGAAGATGAGTGTGCTACAACAAGTACAGGAACATATGTCAGTGTCTGGGAATTCAACACGTTCCCAGAAAGACACACGACCCCCTGATAGAGGGTAGCAATCAATCAATCATGTGCCATGCCGGAAAGCGTGGGCGGTCATGAATCGACATTTCACTCGATCACCAGAGTCGTGGATCAGCTCAGTATTCCTGTCTCGTCCATGCCATGTGGCTAAGCCATCCAGGTATTTTCCTCTCGGTCTTCCTTTAGGTCTGTTCCCTTCGATCTTGCCAGTTGTCACTAAGTTCTCCAATCCATTTCTTCTCATAACATGTCCAAAAAATTTTGACTGTCTACGTCTAATTTCTCTAATCAATTTACGAGTTTCATTTGTCTCCTGTAGTACTTGGTCATTGGTTTTTCTATCTATCCATGGTATTCTTTGCATTTTCGTCAGAAACCTCATTTCTGCAGCCATCAGATGTTTCTCAGCTTGACTGCTCATTGTCAAAGTTTCACATCCATTCAATAGAACAAGCTCTTTGTATCCCCTCAACACTCTTTTTCTCGTTTCAATTGACATCATTTTATTGGTCAGAATGTTTTTCATCTTGTTAAAGGCTACTTTCGTCATGGCGATTCTTGTTCTAATCACTTCAAGGTATCTCCCATCAGATTTTATGACTGTTCCGAGATAATTGTACCGATTCACTTGTTGAAGAATAGTCTCATTTACTTGTAGTTTGTGGTATTTCGTTCTTCCTAGTGACTACCATAACCTGTGTCTTTTTACAATTTAACTCTAACCCCAGTTGCTCACTGTGTACAACAACCGCATCTACTAATTGTTGCAGATCTTGCGCATTGTCTGCAAGCAATAATGTATCATATGCATATCTAATGTAATTGATGTTGCGTCCTCCAATGCTGATTCCATTTATATCTCCTACATTTCTGAAATTATTTTCACTGTATAGGGAAAAACGATCTGGAGACATTACAAATCCCTGCCTAACACCTTTCTTAATAGGCTGATATTGTCCCACTTCATTATCAATCCTTATGGCAGATTGTTGTTTCCAATATATGTTTTTTTATGAGTCTAATGTCTTACCCATCAATTTGTAGATCTGCAAGCCTATCCACCATGTTGACATGTCTAACTCTATCAAAAGCCTTTGTGTAGTCAATAAGGCAAAGATGAATATCCTTGTTTACTTCTATAGCACGTTCAATAACATTTCGCAGCATATACACAACATTTACTGTACCCTTTCCTTCTACAAACCCACATTGTTCTTCCCCCATTTCAGGTTGTATTTTCTTCCTCACTCTTTGCATGATAATTCGTAGCAAAATCTTTTTGATGTGACTCATTATACTAATTGTTCTATGTTGATCACATTCCAAGGCTCCTGATTTCTTTGGGATTACAATAAATACAGAGTTACATAATTCAGAAGGTATATCCCCAGTATCATATAATATGTTCAGCAGTCTGGTGACTTGATCTGTTCTATATTCTTCTAAAGCTTTTATAATTTCTGTTGTGATGTTATCTGCACCGTGGGCCTTGCCAGCTTTCCTATGCTTAAGAACATTTTGAACCACCATCTTCAAAATTGGCGGCTCTTCATTATTAAATCTAATATCATACTGTTCTTCTCTGTTATCATCATAAAGTTTTTTCACATAATCTGTCCATACCTGTAGAATCTGGTCGCTTTCTATTATGATTTTGCCATCTTCAGTCTTTAGACAGCCTGCTGATGTACTTGTTCTTTTATTAGTAATTTCCTGAATTCTTTTGTGCTCTAATTTAGTATTTTGACTGTAGTGTTGTTTTTCAATTTCTAAGCACTTTTCCTCAAGCCATGCTTATTTTGCCTCCTTACATAATATTCTGACTTGTCTGTGAATTTCTTCATATGTGGCAGAGTTATTTTTGTTGAGTCTTCTTGTTTCCATTAATTGTAAAATGTCTTTAGTCATCAATTTCTTACGACCCACCTTCTTTAATTTTGGAATAGTTGTTTCTGCAGCCAAACTTATTGAATTCTTCAACATTTCCCATTGATCACCCATATCCTGGAATAGGATCTCTAGATCAGACAATATATCAAACCTGTTCTGTAATTCTATGTTGAATTTGTTTTGTAATTCCTTGTCATTACTCAATGTACACAAATCATATTTAGTGTTTCCTGTTATATATTTAACTTTCTTCAACTTTATCCTCAATGTTCTTGTAAGTAATCTGTGATATCATAAAATAATGGCGGTACTGCTGTTGTTCTTTACTACACATAACATGAAGGCTTTTAGAGCACGAGATCAAAAATGAAATTTAAAAAAAAGAATGCCAGGATGCAATAACCCGCTGTGGGCTTGTAAGGACCATCAGATTTCGTAAATATGAATGGATAGAGAAACAGGTGGCTAATTTTGACGATAAAGAGGACATCAAAATGATATACCAAAGGACACCTTATGTAACACGACGTCAAGATATCCCAAGACGCATATGTATCACTTCATGCACATTATCACCACTTGATGGAAACATTGTCATATTGTCTTAAATTGATTTCAACACTACATGATTATGAACAACTACAAGTAGAGCCAATATGTTGTTCTAACCATATTAATTGACGAAATGGCACAGCAACTTTCTTGTTGAATTTCTCAGGCGGAAAAAAAATAATGCTGAAATCGAATGTGTCCATTCTAGACAAAGATTGACAAATTAATGACTATGAGGTGTGTGATCATTACGTACTATGGTTTTAGAGTTCACTACTTTACTACAATCTTGTAATGTTATGAGTTCATTCATTCAATAGAATGTTCTTTGCAGAACCCCGCTCCCATAACAACATTCTGGAAAACCCCTCCATCATAATCAATATGTCCTGCTTCCGATTCTCCCATCTGGAGATCATCCGCCACATCCTGCACCCATCTTCTCTTTGACCGTCCTCTTCCTCTCTTCCCAAGCATATACCCCTCCATTATTGTTCTCTCCAAACTTTCGTGATGTTTCAAGTGACAAATAGATATTCGTATTTTAATTGCTTTCATTGTGTCACCATTGTTGGTAATCAATGGATCAAGATATTCGAAATTTTCCACCACCTCCAATGTTTCCTCCTTAACATATATTTCTTTCTCCATAGTAGTGTTATCTGTATGAATTACCTTTGTTTTTTCTATTATAAAATATAAGTTATGATTTTCACTATTCAATTGCGTTGATGTCATTAGGTTTTCTATACTATTCTGTGTTATGGATAGCAATACTATATCATCAGCACATCGAATCTCTGGTATGTCATGACCACCGATATTTAGGGAATCATATTGCTCCCTGTTTATATCATCTATGACATTTCTCATTATATTGTTGGCTTACAGGTTAAAAAATAGGGGGACAGCACACATCCCTGACGGACTCCTTTTTGATGCTTAACCAATCTGATGTCAGGCCATCTATTCTAACCGCTGCTTGTTGATCTAGATATAGAATTTGTATGAGTTGTATTATATGTCATGGAAAGCGCATATTCCTCATGATTTCCGAAAGTTTCTGATGTTGTACACTGTCAAATGCCTCTGAATAATCACAAAACATGAGAATATATTTACATTAAAGTCTCTGAATTACTCTATTATTAAACGCATGTTGAGTATGTGATCTCTTGCTCCCATTCCTTGTTTAAATGCAGATTGAACCACGTTAATTTCTTCTTCAATTTTCGTATGAAGTGTTCCTATTATGATTTTTAGTAGAATTATACTTGCATAACTGATCAGGGCAACAGTTCTATAATTGGTGCATACTTTCAGGTTGCCCTTTTCTGGTATTGGAATGAAGATACTTCTCTTCCAATCTGTTGGACATATACCATATTCCCATATATTTTTACACAATGCGTGACAGATGTGTGTGCTTTCTTCCCCTCCCGCTTTAATTAGCTCAGATGACATCTCAACACATCCAGGTGATATACCATTCTTCAGGTTCTTTATTGCCAATGCATTTTCATCTAATAAGGGTTCCGGTTCTATCTCTGCTGTCATCGGTTCATGCATCTCATTCATATCCTTACTGTCATTCATAGCATACATGTCTCTGCAATATGCGTGTTATCTTTCTAGAATTTGTTTTGGATTCTGTTAAGGCATAACCCAACTTGTAACAGATAACATTAAACTGAGGTTGAACATTTCTTGTCAATAACTTCCTTTCTTTGATCATTTCGTAATCTCTTCCAGTCTTATGATATTGTTCTATTCTGGTACACCAATCTTGTATAATATGTTTGTTTGTTTGTTGTTGTTGTTTTGTGTGTGTGCGTGTGTGTGTGTGTGTGTGTGTGTGTGTGTGCGTGCGTGCGTGTGTGTGTGTGGTGGGGGGTCTTTCTTGTTGTGGTAAAGTAGATATGGAACAGGGAGAAAGCTATCCCTATTCGAAACGACCGACTACAACAGAAAACTAGGAATGGCTCATAAGACTACCTAGGGGTGGAGACACGTCATAGAATAAGGTTCCTCTATGTAATCGTCTGGCGCGATACATGATGATGATGATGTTACCAATACCAGCATCCCTTGCAGTGACCTGGGGTACGATGGGAAGCCGCTCTGGAAGCGAGGATAAATAGAGGCGCGTGTGAGTTTCCTGGTCTCTCCAAACCAGACAACCGTGGCCAAAGGAGCGATTATGTAGATCGCTGTAGGGAGGCTTTAACCAGCCCTTCCCAATCACTGGACCAGAGCAGGGAGTCACAAATGCCTCTAGATTTAACCAAGACTGGCTTGTGTGGTACACACACAAGGACCGAGGAAATCCATGAAAACGACTGGCAATTTGTAGTGACCACTGGCCATGGTTGTTGTAGAGCAAACTTGAGCCCCGGCTCTGGTTAATGTCGTAGGCCACTCACATCCCCTTTTGTATACCCATTCGTATACCTGTTTATACCTGTTTATGCCACTATATCTCTGCTGTTAGGGTTATAGTTTTTTTATTCGTTATGTTATGGCTCTTCGCTGTATCTGGTTCCAGTCGACTTATGTCATGCGGGTGTCTTGTGTGGGTATTGAGGGTGCCCTTCGACTCAACTGAACATGATTGAGGTCTCACTGTCATTTAGAGACAGCCCCTGTAGTCAGTGCTAGGCAGCAGTTATCTCTAACTGTGGGGTTTCAGATTCCCATTTCTGTATGTACCGACTGTCCATGAGTCCTGAGATGATTACCATAGAGAGTCCATACCTGCTGTTACCGTTGTTGTTTACGTTGAGGCTCTGTTGTTGCCATGTCCATGTTGGTTTGTGGAGATGGGTACCTAGTCATGTGCATAGCGATGCTAGGCAGCAGTGATTACTGTGGGAACATAGGTTCCCATTTCTGTACATGTCAGTTATGTGACATGTCAAGATGCCTGTTTGGCACCAAATCATGCAGTTCTGTCAATAAAAACCTAATTTTGTTGTTCTTAATTTGTTTTGTTTAGTCTGTAGTTAGTTGTGTAATTTATCGTCGGATTATCATAGTACTTATGACAATGAAACTTAATAAAATAATGATAATTATCCACGATGTCACAAAGAGTCAACGTACATTTTGCTTATTGAAAGATTCATATGTTTTAATTCAGTGACCAAAAACAAAAAACACTGACAACTTAATGAACTACTTTATTCGGAAACGACAAACACATAACATCACAGTGTGAAAACAACCACAACACAAAACATAAGTGTGCTATCAAGCACAATCACCAGTCATAATGGAATGAAATAGTGAGATAATGGATAAATTGATTGCTTAATATTGATGCAAACACAGCATTACATTGATGACATTGATGCTGTAACTATTTTGTTTTTGATTTTCATCTGATGAGTGGTATTCATCCACATGATTAGTATGATTACTTTGAATTTATTGTTTCCAAAATATATGTAAAGACTTTACCTCATTTGTATGTGATACAAGTAAGATAACATATACTGACTACGTGTTGGAATTAATCACCACAAATTACATACAGGTCATACAAGATTGCAGAAAAGCATGACAGCGAGGATTATAACCTGACATAACACAAAAATGGACACATAGGCATGTAAAATAAAGTTGAGAGACACAATACATAAGTGTCACTAAACTAAACAATGGAACAAAAGTATATCCATTGTATCACGAAAAGAACATTAATTTCGAACATTTCCAAGCAATCAACGATGACATAACGTCAAAACCAACAACAAGTCTATGAGAATGAAAGGAAGAAAATGAAATTTGAAAGAAAGAAGGTATAATAGAATTGTAAACAATATTTGAATTTAATATGAAGTTATAATAGTGTTGTCTATATATATATATATATATATATATATATATATATATATATATATATATATATATATATATATATATATATATATATATGAAATGAGATTAACATGGATGTATATGTACAGTGGTGTATACATTCACATTAGTGAATAAATTGACGTTTGTGTATACATTTCCATTAGCGTATACATTAACATTGGTGTATAATTAGAAATGATCACTTTGCGAATTGTGAAAAAGAATGAGAGTCTCATATCAGAGAGGTAAAAAATACAGAAATATAAATGCTACAAAAGCCTACAAGTACACAATACAGAGAAATACTAAGGCAGCAGACACACCTGTAAAATAAATTGACCAGATAAACGTCAAACAGTAACCTATAACGACAAAACGTCAAATACAACAAAGAGAAAATGTCATAACCAATATGGATAGATTCCACATACAACAAACATTCGTAATAGAGAGGGTAATGATACCTCCTAAACACACACATACCTTCATTCGGGCGTAATGGCCTAGATAAGGATGATGCTGCTCATACTTAAGCATGGATGAGGAATTGCATGGGGATACACAGGGGACATTTTGAAACTCTTAACAATGTTACTCTCCAGTACTCTGAAACAAATAAGTCTGGAGGTACACGCCGTCCAGGGAAGGACTAGAAGCGCGTTTCCGACACAGACAATAAATATGTTGATGATTTTGTGATGTGTTTACTTGAATATCATTCTATCATATTATGAGAATGCAAAATATGTATGAAGGAATTATATAGAAGTTATACATAATAAGACCAATGAGTATCAATGTTGCCACATGACATAGGCAAACAAACCGAATAGATTATCAAAATGGCTGCACCATGTTTTGAAAAAAAAACGGGGGGGGGGGGGTAGCACACTGTTATGTATCAACTGATGTTATACAGTACAAGTACTGTTGACAAAAACAGACTAAGTTGGAGTTAACTATACAAATAATAATATTCACAGCAGTCGGTGCACGGTTTAACGTCATTCTACCCTCTAAACTTTGTGAGCATGAAGTGACAGTGGCCGACTGTTTTGATAGAACATTTGTGAAGAATAAAATAATCGTGATCTGACCTAGGACGTCAAGTGTGCTTTTGTCCAGTAATTACTCGTTGCATTTTCGTGTAGTGTGTCATTGCATGTGAACGAGCCTGAGTAGAAGCATGGCAGGCAGGCTAGCTGGACCTGGCCATGTTGGGTCCCATCACTCCAACATTTGGATGTGACTCATCGTCTTACACCAACGTCTGGCGCAGTCCTTCGCCTCTTATATTGACATAATATGTCTCCCTCACTCTGCGCTGTGGAGGTGAATCATCTTCGTACTCTTAAAGCTCTGTGACCGATCTTATCTGGGTGGCCCTCAGCAAGAAATTACACCACAACACAGACTTGGCATTGTCTCTCTTCTCCAGAATAAATGCCTATGTAACATCACATCACATCGTATTTATAACGTAACATCACATAATGTTCAAAACGTAATATCACATCATATCTATACATTTATATATACACTCATTATCAATTACTTTATACATGAATACACATACAAAAAACGTATTCTTTTCTGAACATATAGACAAAGAGTTTATAAGAGATAGCCCAGTAAAGTATTATCCATAAAATAATACAAGTGATATTCCAGAAAAGTATCATGGTAGTTCTTTTCCCAAAGATAAGCTATACATGAAGACTGTTAGTGAATAGTGAATGTGAATTTCATCCTTCATATAGTACCAGAGAGCTATTCATTCTATATTATATTTCAAAGAAAGAATCACTTATATCTCTCGAGTAATTCTTTAAATCTATTCTTCCTTCCATTATCACAAAGAAGCTCTGATACAAACGCAGATCTTGTTATGCTATATATTAGTCCATGTCTATTCATTATGATCGCCAACTTACCAATGTCTTCAAGACTAAAAAATTTCCCACACAAAATTCCTAACTGACTTCACATCCTTTTTTGTCAAAGAAACTCGACTAACTGCCACAAATATTGAAAATTATTGCAGACGTTCCCTGCTCTCATCTAATCAACATAAATAATGTTAATGTGAATTACTCTCTCCGCATTAATCAAACGGGCTCCTGAGCTGGCTTTCTGGTGCGAAAAAGTACGTCATTCTGGTAGGTGCAGCAGTCGCCCACGTGACATACTTTCACCAACAATCTCCTCAGATCGCTGACATTAGACGCGCAGCTGTTCTGGGGTGCTATTTTCCAACAGTGTAGGCGATTTATATTTTTAGTCGTTGATTTATTGCGTTACGAAATTTAAGGAATGACTTGAAATTATATCTTTCACAGTTGAAACGATTTTCATTCTGCATTCTGAATGTTGTTGGGGCGTAAACATCCTAAACGTCACATTTGTGTTATTTCATATTTCTCGAGGTAACAAAAAAAAATTATAATTCACCCTGTAGTCATCGGATTCACCTCATTTCTGTTTCAGTTCTCTTCGTTGGTTGATTTATTCTAACGTTTTTGATATAATCCATGGTTAATGTTGCGTTTTCATGGTCGGAAATAAATATGTGGCTGCAGTTATCAAGATATTTCTGACTTCCCCTGCCAATTTATCAGGTGTTAATTCCTCCTGAATAGACATCAAGAACCAAACACGATTCTTCACCTCTACGTTGTATGCATCTGGTAGTTTTGTGAGATCAAAACAAAGTGGCCTTGGTCCTCGGGTATGCTTTTTGAATTTTACTTTCACATCTGCTTCTTATAACTGATGATCTGTATCACATGCTGTTATGCTTGATCTCCATCTTCTCTGTATTAAAATATATTCAAAGATAATGTGTGTGTGTGTGTGTGTGTGTGTGTGTGTGTGTGTGTGTGTGTGTGTCTAAGACATACTGTAGACACAACTATAATGTCATTTACACATTAGAGTCTATAAATAACGGTTTGTATTACTATTAAACTTCACGTGTAATTAATCTTCACAAAAATATAATGCTATAGGATTTCCGATGTTTATCTTCCACTACCAATGTTCTCGATGAATAAACGCGCTGTAATAATAACCGCAACACCAACAGTAAGTGTTCACATGTTTACTTGGAGGTTGTGGAAAGACCTCATGCAATGTAACACCTGGCAGTGATGAACACATGGGCTATGTGGTAATGAAAGTTAATTCTTCATGGCTGTGAAGATGGCAATGGCGCTGCATACATGTGAACAGCTTCCTCTGTGTCTCCTATAGCGTTGTCTGACCCAGTCGGTGATTGAGTAAGTCATGGCTATACTCCTTCTCAGCCATGTTCCCATTGAGATATTGCATAAAATGTAAAACCAACCTTTGCGCATAATACGTGGATGTTACATAAGATATTGCGATGCGATACCTCATTGATTTGTTCCACCGAACCAGACAGAACCGGCATCTGCCGACAATACTGTCAGACAACGTCACCTGCATTGTGAGAGCAATAATAAAACAGCAGCGTGTTAAAGATAGGAACATGTTGTAGGGATCCAGAAGAGGACATGATTTCACAGATCAACAGATCAACAGATCAAGAATAAAGTAGCAAAATGTTAACAATAGAAACATGTTGTAGGGGTACGGAAGAGGACATGATTCCACAGATCAACAGATCAAGAATAAGGTAGCAACCTGTTAAACATAGAAACATGTTGTACGGTTCCAGACGAGGACATGATTCCACAAATCAACAGATCAAGAATAAAGTAGTAAAATATTAAACATAGAAACATGTTGTAGGGAACCGAAAGAGGCCATAATTCACAGATCAACAGATCAAGAATTAAGTAGCAAAATGTTAAACATAGGAACACGTTGAAGTGATCCGGAAGTGGACATGATTCTACAGATGTGTTGTCAGTCAGCAGGGCCGGGTGGATAAGTGCCCTCATTCGCAAACATCCGTTATGCTAATGCAATGGAAGCGTTTACAAATGTATGCCTCATCATAACGAC
Source organism: Cepaea hortensis (assembly GCA_963921405.1). Classification (NCBI taxonomy): domain Eukaryota; kingdom Metazoa; phylum Mollusca; class Gastropoda; order Stylommatophora; family Helicidae; genus Cepaea; species Cepaea hortensis. The sequence goes on from OY992878.1 coordinate 74,271,626, forward strand.
CATTAGTCGTAAGAACTCCGACGCGGAGCAAACACGACAGGGGGCTTCCGATCATCAGAAGGACCCCTTTCCCCAAGCATTTCGGACCATTAATTTCTTAATACTCTCTGGGGGAGGTCCCGCCCGAGTCATGACTCCGGGCGTCTTACCCCTGCCGTGGAGATGTTCGTTCGGTCATATTCGTTAAACCTGTTGTTAAGCTTGTCCCTTCGCTGTTACATTGTCCAATCTCAAGCCCTCCCTCCCTCGGTGGGGAGAGCTCGTGCAGTCAATGTCTGCCCCTTGGCACGTGTGGTCGTGGGATGCGAGCTTCATCCCCCGCCATAGTACGCATATCTCGTGAAAACGGTTGGTATTGGTTATTATTGCAGCGTGTTAAATTGCACTTGGTCTGGGTGCCACCTACAGTCGATTATCGCTATATTATTGAGGTTGGACTTTGGCCGACATGTGTGTGATTGTCTGCACTCAGGCTCGCCGCTCACGCTTGGAGGAAGGGCAAAGAATTGAAACGAGACGTTGTAACGTGTCATCAAGCGATGCTACAGGCATTCAGAGATAAACTTCTCTCGCACCACACAAAAAGACTTGTCAGTCGTACGAGAAGAATTGATTACACATTTTATTGGCACTGGCTCTTACAATACATAAATGCACAAAACTGTCTCTAATGAATCACACATGAATACACAGAACTTCCTATCTCTAGTCGTCCCTAGCCCTACTGCTAAATCTATCTATTCACTTAAAGAAGGTCGCATCGACTCTAAGCGATGTGTCCGCTACGAAGTCCGTCCCCTGTCTGACAATCCTCCGCGTCCTGATTACACAGCACGCGGAGGGTCTTCATGCGCACTTCGGCTTTTGCGTGCTACATCATTCCACACGCTTAGAATAGTAAGCCTACTCTTGAGTTCTATTCCAAGTTCTTGGTGTCTATCACGTTGAGGTGATTACACCGTGACCAGCGTGCTTACCCTCTGGTTGACACTTCCGTGTCTCATGAGAGAACTGTTGATAGTTCTCCTCCCTATCTACTCCCTACACCAACCCTGCCCTCTTGTTGGGGCACTGGGTTACCTCTAATCTACTTGAGGTAGACCACTCATTCAGGGTGGTCTTCCCTCCTATGTATTCTAGTCTTTGACACACACCCTCCCCTCCTGTGTTGCGTTACCATCTTTGACTCATGGTTGTGACGCAAGAGGTTTCTAAAAATTAGTGTGTCTAATTTTTGTCAAAGACTACTGATAACTTGGTTCTGGGTAACTCAATAGACCTCTACTGACTTTTGTCACAATGTAGTATTACTTTACTTGGCTACTGGTGATCGCCACAAACTTGTCTGGTTGGCGTGTGCCCTCTTCTCCATCGCAATATTATATTTATTAGAGGTTTGTCTGAACCGAACCATTGCCTTATAAGACCTGCCCTCAAATAGCAAATTAACTCACTACCCATACAAAGTTGACTTTCTTAGGATCAACACACGAATTGCTTCATGTCCCCCATATAATATTAAACAACCCTTGCACAAGCTGTGTGCGACAGGCTTTACCTATCTCGCTTCCGCGTGTAAAGTTATCTTTCACTGTTAAGTTAGTGTTTCGCTGTCTACTGTGTCCCCTGACCCGGAGTTATCTCCCCTTGTTCCAAAAATGTAAGCACTTTACATGTTTGTTTTCCTGGTTGTTTGCGTGTTTAGATGTAACTAATAACGTAATTAATCTTCTACCATGTGTGTCTGTCTATAATTTGTATGTACGTCAGTTTTCAAGTGCCATAATCCGGTTAAATGTGGCCACAAATAAGTGTATATAACTAATTCGTGACTACGTTTCCGTCTTATGAGACTTAAAATACTTTCCCTAAGGTCTAATGTAATTATGGCTAACATAAAACTACACACAACCCATTCGAGACAGCATTTTTCAACACTGAAAGCAAACGCTTGACGCAGACAAATAATAAAAGTCGCGTTGAGCGGCAGAAAAAATCCGCTGGTTGTCTTCACTCTCCATTCTATATTTTCCATTTTCTCTCACTTTCACACTTCTGTCACACATCTTTTATTCTCCCAATTATTTAAAAACCTTGAAGTGACACTGTACAAGTTTGGCTCAGTTTGAAAAGAGTTGAGCTTAATGACTGTGCGTAACTTACTGCACGAGTCATGTGTTTACAAACTATTTGCATGGATGAAATAGGGTTGATAGTTTGTACCCTGATAATACTAAACACTACATTCTACTGAAATACTAATACTAATTCTATAAATATATATATTCTAATTTGTTGCACAAAATTAACCTAATTTAAGGGAAGTAATCTAACTAACTAAAAAAATGAAAATGATGTGAGATGAGTTATGTACCTTTCTGAAATGAGTAATGTGAAATGTAACAAAATTATAAATAATGGGTTATTTACAAAGGAGAATGTTTTAATGTCTAAATGAAAAAAAATATGATTGATAATTTTACTATACATGGTGTAAATGATGTATGTTCAAATGTATAATCCTATAAGGTATAAACTACTTTTAATCCTAAATGATGAGGTTATTAAAGTGTTCATCAAGATGGAATGAAATAAAGTGAAATGAAATGAACTAACTGGTACTGTTCCTATCTTAACTTTTTATCCTCGTCTTTAATTAGCTATTATTAAATTTAAAGTTACTATCCTAAGTAAGTGGGTAAATTAGTGATTTATCTAAACTACAACAAAAAAATCTATCATATTCCCTAATTCTATTCTAAATCTATATTAAAGTAACTAATCTAACTATAATTTATCACTATATTAAAAACATGTTATAATACATATCACAATAAATAAATATATATACATGGTATTTAACTACCTCAGGTTAGTGGTTGCCATAACGTTCAGAAATTGCTTTTGTTGGCACAGTTCATAGTTACACACTTGTCCTGGGTATATTACATAGACTACACAGTCATACTTGTGTCTTATGGGTATTCTTCCGCTCGTAGAGTCCGTTGATGTCGTAGACATGTATATTCGTGTCTGTTATTTACGCATTGTTCTGACACTGTTCTCCCATGATTCACACAGGTGATTCACCGGAACACAAATGGAGCATAGTAAGTAACGAGCTGTGTATGTACACACGGTGATTCACTTGTTCTTGGAGCAAAGTTCTTATTCTGCTGTCTATGGACACATGGTGATTCACTGTTATTAGCACACAGTCCTGATCATGATGTCTATGTATTACATAGGATATTTTACACAGGATATTTTAAGTGTACTAAATTACATTATCTTAGACTACATTTCATGTGGAGTATCAGGTATTTCTACCTCAGATGGTCGACTAAGGGTATCAGCAAGAATGTTGTCCCTACCCTTAATATGCTCTATACTAAAAGTATAATTTTGTAAGATTAACGACCACCTGTAGATGCGGTCATTGCGATGCACCCCACTTTGTATGACCGTGATTGGGGAGTTGTCGGTCTGTACTACGAAGTGATTACCCGCTAGAAATCGATGTAACTTCCTTACTGAATAGATGACACTTAGGGCTTCCAACTCTGATATGGAATATCTGGACTCAGCAGGTGTGATCTTGCGGCTCACGTAGCAAATTGGATGGAAGATGCCGTCGTAAAACTTTCCTAGTACTCCAGCGATGGAGATCGTGCTGGCATCTGTCCTAAGATAATAAACGAGCCTAGGATTAGGCATACGCAGAATTGGTACATTACTAAATAGGAGTTTCAATTTTGACAATGCAGAAATTAATAATGCATCTTTGACATTTAATTTTACCGATGCTTTCAAAACATTAGAAAATACACTCGTGATTTCGGCTAAGTTCGGTATGAACTTACTATAATAATTTACTAAACCCAAAAGTCTCCTGACCTGCTTCTTTGTTGTAGGCATGGTCAGGTTCATAATTTTAGTAACAATTCTATTGTCAGTTTTTAGTTGTCCTTGTGAAATGACATGGCCCAAAAAATCAATTTCTTGTAGGCCCAGTTCAACTTTGCTAGGTTTGACAGTGAGACCGAAGAGTCGCAACCTATCGAAGACCTGTCGGAGTTTCAGTAAGTGTGTTGTCCAGTCATCTGTATGGACACAAATATCATCTATATATGTCACCGTATTCGTCACTCCATGTAGCAAATCTCTAGTTAGGCGTACGAAAGTGGCAGGAGCGTTACGAAGTCTGAAAGGAAGAAACCGCCACTCGTAAAGACCTAAAGGTGTTGAGAATGCAGTAAGATGGATGGATTGAGTCTGCATAGGGACCTGCCAATATCCCTTAGTAAGGTCTAATTAGACTTTCTCTGTAGCTAAGTGGGATAGAGTACAGCCTGCATTTGATAGGTTTAGAGTCCGAAAGAAGGATGGAGTGCTCGATCCTGTCCGTCCTACCTGGTATGTTGGAAAATATGTCCTTATACTCTGTTACTAACTCTAATGTCTGTCGTCGTTGCTCTTCTGTTAGTCCCTGTTCTAACCGTATACAATCTAATTGCGCAGTCTTGTCTACAATTGGAACAGGTAGTTCCATCCCGTCGTCGTCTACCTGATTCAATACGGTGGTGGTGCTAAGTGCGTTTTCTGTATGCTCACTAAGTGTATGCATATCGTCGTCCTTGCCAGTCTCGCTAACTAGTGTAGTTGCGTTATGTATGTCTGTCGTCTCATCAATAGGTGTGGGTGCATTATGTTCGTTTGTCTCCAGTTCTGTCTCTTGTCGTGAAAAGTAGGGTTTCAACATGTTGATATGAAATATCTTTAAGTGTTCGTTTATCGATATTTCATAATCGACATCTGAAATTTTTCGTACCACTTTGAATGGCCCTTGCCATGAGGTCAATAATAAATTACGTTTGTCTGGGAGTAAAAGCAGTATGTCTTTATCTAGTTCAAGATTAATAGTCCTAGCACCTCTATTTGCGTATTGGCGGTAGATTTGACCCTTCCTCTCCAAAGCTGCCTTGGCTATCCTACACGATTTCATAATTTTATCGCGTGTTTCTGTTACCATCTCATAAGGTGTTTTAGGGGTTGGAATTTCAATCGCATTAGTTACTAACTGATGGTAAATTGTTAGGGGTCCACGTGGGTTAGCCCCGTATACTAACTCAAAAGGTGAGAAACCCGTGCTAGAATTGAGAATCTACCGATAGGCGAACAGCACTGTTGGCAACAGTGTATCCCATTCAGATGGGTTTTCTGCTGTCACCTTAGCCAGCATATGTTTTAGGTCTCCGTTAATCTTCTCTACGATTCCATTGCTGGCTGGATGATAAGCTGTTGTAAAATGCTGTTTAATTCCTAACATTGTTGTAAGGGCTTGCGTTGCAGCCGATATGAATTGGGTTCCCCGGTCGAATAAGATGGTACGTGGAAATCCGAATCGTGAGAACAAATGTAAAAATACATTGGCAATATCTTTGGAGGTGATGTATTTTAAAGCTATCGCCTCAACCTACTTTGAACATAGGTCTACTAGCGTTAAGATGAAGCGATTTCCTTTGCTGGACACCTGGTTCAGGGGTCCAACAATATCCACCGCCACACTCTCGAATGGTCTAGAGGACAGTGTTGAAGGTTGTACTTCAGCTGTAGGATGTTTACCCTTACGTGATAGTTGTTGACAGACATTACATGACCGACAGAATAATTTTATGTCATTACAAAAACCCGGCCAGTAAAAATGAGCCTGAATTCTGGCCCTGGTTTTATCGTATGCAAGGTGACCAGCAAACGGTGACTCGTGTGCAATCTTTAGCACAGTTTGGCTGTGTTGTACAGGTAACACCGTTTGCTGGATCTCATGGTTGTTGGTTGTATAATAACGAGTAAGAATCCCATTATTAAGTCTAAAGAACCATGATGCGTTTTTTGTTACTTTAGCTTTTTCTTTTAACAGTTTTAGATACGGAGACACACTCGGATCAGCTTTTTGCTGGTCTATAAACTTCTGTCTGGTGGTATCATCCGTCCTAGTTGGTGATAGCAACAGTAGTCTTTCCTCCTGTAGTGTGTCTTGGTGTTTAATAGTATCTGCTCTGGTTGTTGCATTTGCTGCATTTAATTTTTCCCATGCAGCTATTTCTTTGTTAGTGCAATGCTTCAATTGGGGTAAGCATCCCAAAATTAAATCAGTACAAGGGTTATCTAAAATAGCACATGTAAAGGTACCAGAAAGGAAAGGAGTGTTTATACGGGCTCTTGCCAACGGGTAAATTTCGATATTACCCGAAAAGGTTCGGCATTTAACTGAGTCTCCTGTATAATCATTTGGATTCACAAATTCCTTTCTAAGACCGATAAGAGTGCTTCCACTGTCAAGTAAACATTGGCATGGCATTTCATTGACCAGTGCATTGTGGAACATCAAATTGCCTTTTGAGACTAATGCTGCATTTGCACTCTCAGTGGAGAATGGCACTGTGTGTCCACATTCTAATATTCCGTCTGCATGAAATTGGTGACATCGCTCACAACTGTCAAAGCTTAAAATATCGTTTACACAACAAACATCTTCAGATTGGTTAAAAGGTAATTCATTCTCGACCTCGCACTCAGTCTCATTCCCACTATCAGAAGATGTATCAATTAACATTGCACTGTTGGCCTTCATTCTTTGACGGCCTAGGCATTTACTGGAATAATGCCCGTAGCAAGCACAGAAAAAACATTTAACCGCACGCCTGTATGCATTTCTCTTGTTTTTTTGTTTCTTAATGACCATCTCAAGATGTGTCGGATAGTTCGGTGATTTATCACACATAGCGTAAGTATCATGAAAAAGTTGGCAATACATACATTTAGGCAATTTTTGATCTTTCTTGTCGACTCTCTGAAATGGTTTTTTATTGCTACGATAACTTTTAGGTTGGTCCTTAACAAAAGAGACTATTTCAGAGTCGATGTTTGATGTTTTAAAAACTTCCCTATTCGAGGAAAAATATGCGGAGCCTTTCTTCTCGAATTGTTGTATTGTTTCGATGTCTGACTGCTGAAGGAACTTAGCGAAAGGAGTTGGGACTGTGGATATAACTTTATCCATCGCTATTAAATTTTTAAGTTTTTCAAAGTCCTTTCCTATTTTTGCTGCATTAAGCCATCTATTCAGTACGCTTTGGACATTCGAGACATAATCGATGAAGGTCTCACTTGGTTTTGGTTTTAAGTTAGAAAATTGGACTTGATACCCAGGGGCATCAAGTAAAAAATGTTGCATTACCCTATCGTGAATGTACTGATAGTTAGATCTAAGATCAGTTAGTATTGATTCAATAACTTTAAGGGGCTCCCCACTGAGGTTTTTCATGAAGATCATGGCCCACATATCGATTGGTACTTGATGGTATTTAAGCTGATATTCGACATTTTCTGTCCAAGCTGATATGGAATCTTCTTTACAGAATGGCTTAATAATATGTTTGTATTTATTAAGTTTATTCTCTTCTTGCTGACTCTTTAGTTTTGTAGCGGAGATCTCTAAGTGTGAATCTACTTCCATACCTTTCATCTTTAACTGTGTCTCTGATTCAATCTGTATTTGTTTTTCTTTCACTCTTGCCATTTCATCTATCTCTCTTTGCTTTAACTCTCTCTCCTGATCTAATTGTTTTTGCTTTAATTCTAATTCTTTTTGTTTAATCTCTAATTCCTTCTGTTTAGTTTCTTCAGCTAATTGTGCCATCTCTTTTTGGTGTTGTCTCTCTTGTTCTAACTGTTTCTGTTTAGTTTCTTCAGCTAATTGTGACATCTCTTTTTGGTGTTGTCTCTCTCGTGCACGTTCATCTCTATCAGCATCTTTTGCTTCCCTGAATTTTTGATCAGCATATTGCTCTAATTCCTTTCTGGTGTATCCTAATTCCTTGCCTGCTTGTATGCAATCAGCTAAAGTTGACATGGTGTTAGATAATTAGCTAGAGTTGACAGGCAGTTCGTTATTTACTCAGGTATATTCGATATGTTAAGATTTTAAATGACTTTGTATAAAAAATAATATTAGTTTATACCCTGAAAAAGAGATGCATTATTAATCATATTGCATTCACACATAATTTGGGTATACTCATCTTAACCATCCGGAACAATCAGGTACAATCGTTTGGCACCTCGACACACACTTTGCGTTACTCCTCTAAACAGCTCTTGTTATATCTGGTTTATTAGAGCATCAATAATTAACCATTTGCAAACGACATATGAATTTAGACATTTGTTTGAAATTTACAATTACATGCCCCCGGACAACACAATGTGGTATAGTTGATAGTGACTGTCACTGTCCTGTCTTCGTTCTAATATCTTCTGCCTTCCTTAACTAACTGCTGTTTAATCTATGATAGTGCTGTGCAGACCGAATCCTATTTGCATAAAGAAAGTAGTGCCATCGTGACGGTAGAAAATAGAATATGTCCACAAATAAATAAATAAATGCTTTAAAATAAATATAAAGGAAATAATAATGTTCAAATTATTAAATATATTCAATAAATAGCTTGTATAAACAAATAATACTCAATATAATTCAAGGATTCAGGCGAGCAGCGGCTTGGCGATTTGTAAACAATCCGTCGCTGATTGCCAATGGCGTGGGACAGCTGTGGGTCAACCGTGACACGTCACAGGCGCAGCGCTATTCTTAGATTGAAAAATCGATATTGTCGCCGGCTCATTTCTTAGTGTATTGCTCCGCCGTAAATCATGTTTCATAAATACTCATAGATAGACAAATAATTGTAAAAATAAATGATACAAAATTATAATGATAATACTTACAAATCAGAAGGAAACATGTTCATAACGCACAAAACATTTCAATAAGTATAAATAAATGGTAATCGGTCACGATGGGCACAGTTCGCATCATGTTCTAGTCTGCACACGCCATTTTACACTAACACAAATTAAACCCTGTGATTAACTGACAGTAACGCTATTTTAGAGCCGTGGGTGAGTGTTTTAGCTTGACCAAATGTCCAAGCTACACTTCTGACACCACTTTTATCCTAGCCTGTCATCAAGCGATGCTACAGGCATTCAGGGATAAACTTCTCTCGCACCACACAAAAAGACTTGTCAGTCGTACGAGAGGAATTGATTACACATTTTATTGCCACTGGCTCTTACAATACATAAATGCACAAAACTGTCTCTAATGAATCACACATGAATACACAGAACTTCCTATCTCTAGTCGTCCCTAGCCCTACTGCAAAATCTATCTATTCACTTAAAGAAGGACGCATCGACTCTAAGCGATGTGTCCGCTACGAAGTCCGTCCCCTGTCTGACAATCCTCCGCGTCCTGATTACACAGCACGCGGAGGGTCTTCATGCGCACTTCGGCTTTTGCGTGCTACATCATTCCACACGCTTAGAGTAGTAAGCCTACTCTTGAGTTCTATTCCAAGTTCTTGGTGTCTATCACGTTGAGATGATTACACCGTGACCAGAGTGCTTACCCTCTGGTTGACACTTCCGTGTCTCATGAGAGAACTGTTGATAGTTCTCCTCCCTATCTACTCCCTACACCTACCCTGCCCTCTTGTTGGGGCACTGGGTTACCTCTAATCTACTTGAGGTAGACCACTCATTCAGGGTGGTCTTCCCTCCTATGTATTCTAGTCTTTGACAAACGTTCGTGGTTTTGATTGAGAAATCGTTGGTACTGCAGTTACCGCTTCTAACCATACTTGTCAACAACTTGTTTACATGCGAACCCTTCATTCACCCCTTCGAAATCACAAAACACATCGTGTGGGTGAATGGGCATTCAAGTTTCATGTTTTATTGTCTAATATATTTCGCTCTCTGAGCAAACACAAGTAAATATCACATTCAATGGTAATCAACTATCCTAGATTAAATATAACTATGTTTCTTATAACTCTACACCATAAGGGAAATCACAGAGGCCTGGGCACACCGGCTGTCAGTCTCCGTCCGACTCAATTCACTTGTCGAGTCCAGTTTCTCCTTCCCATCCCTCGTGCGGTTAGCTGTTCGGCGTGCTGGCACACTTGCCACGCTGGTCCAGTTGTCCAGTCCTCGTCCTACAGCTATACTAGAGTTCAGTCTGTTTACGGGTAATCCCCGTGCTTACGTTAGTCTGTCTTACTACGGGAGTGAATCCCGTCATGTCCTAATTATGTCCTAGCTATTACACCTGCGTGTCCTGTCTAGGTCTGGTCCTAACACTAGTTTGGAGTACTACCTCCTTCTACTGTCTCTCTCAATGTATACTCTTGTATAGAGTTCCTATCATATCCTGTCTCTGTCCTTTACTTTCATATGTTCTTGTCCTACTTGTATCTATGTCTATATTAGTTGTATATCTGTCCCTTCCAACACTCTGACAATACTAGCTTCCAGACTCATTCCAATCTAGGTTGCGACAATTCCACAGTCAGCACGAGGCTTTTTCGACTACCTCAGACAGTTGTATCTGGGCCCGGGCTTTTGATCGTCCTTTCATGTACATTCGTTTCAGCACATCAAACACGGAGTGGGAGGCAATACCTCTTGCGCCTACCTCGACGGTGAACAGCCTGACGGTGTATTCCTCTCGTCTAAGACTTGCGACCATGTCATTGTACTTCTCTATCTTGTACACGTGCTGCTCCTCAATACTGGACTCATACGGGACGGCCAGCTCAACCAACGTTAGCTGTTTGGCTGATGAGGAGCTAAGTACAATGTCAGGTCGCAAGCCAAACGATCGGATCACCTCAGGGTATCTGCCACGGTCCTTTAGGTCTACGGGCAGTTCCCAGTCCCTCGCACCATCGAAGACGGTAGCAAGCGGAAGTTCGTCAGCTTTGCCATTTTGAACTCTCCTCGGACGAAGGTAATCTCCATCGGTCTCGGCCTGTCCCCCTCTCTGTTCGCCTTCATTCTTGCGACGTCCACAATGGCGGCCAACTCAGTCAAGACTTTGTTATGCCGCCACGCGAAACGCCCTTGGGTCAGGGCGACCTTACACCCAGGCAGCACGTGGTCCGCTGTCTAGACTATTTGGGTTTTCGTACATAGGGGACAGAACGGGTCGGTGGTTAACCCCCACTTGGCCAAGTTGACAGCTGATGGCAGGACATCGGAGAGGGATCGGATGACGAAACTTAGACGCAGCGGTGCCATGCGCCAGATCTCATTCCACGTAATGGACCTCTGCACTACCGCTGCCCATGACATCCACTGCGCCTACTGCGCCTGTTGGGCAGCCTTGCGAACTCTTCCGACATCTTCCCCCTTGCGGATCTCCTTGACCACCAGGTCCATGGGTTCCTTGGCCGTCGTCTTGGACCACAACGGATCGTTGGCTTGGAATCCGAACCCATGCTTGCGAAGCTGGGTGTGGCCCATTACCTCCTTCAGCTGGAGGGTAGCCTGGGCTTCTTCGACCGCGCTGACAACTGTGCTCTTCCTTCCCGTTTTCAAGGCGGGAACTGAGGCAATGAGCGTTATGTCTGGAGACTCGCGCAGCATCATCGCGAGTCTGGTCTTTCCGGCTTTGAATTCTTCCATGAAGGGCAGGAATGGGAGGACGAGTTTACTCTGCTTACAATACAATGCGACAGTCGTGAGACATGTGTGTACTCCAAGCCATTTCCTCATATTGCCTGCTTATCTTACCTTCCATGTTGCTCACTGCGGTCACGCCAATATCATATATCAGTAGTGGCCACAAGAGCTTCGGAATAAGCATAAATTGGAGGATCCAGATCTTGAACTTGCCTATCAGCCTGGTTTTGTCGATGGTATTCAGGCCATTTGTCAGCATTAATTGTATCTCCGACATCGTGTTCCTGTCCGTCAGGGTTGAATCGTACACACGACCGAGACTCTTCACAGGTTCCTCCATCACAGTGGGAATCGCTTGTCCGGACACCGTGAACCTCCTTTCCACCGCCTTAGCCTTCATGATCGACAGGCTTCTGGATTTATTTGGCTTGAAGCTCATCCTGTATAGTATAACAGCCAGTCCCCTTTTGGTTTTCCAGTATATTCCACATGGCTAATAACAAGTGTCACACCATTAGATAATATTACTGAGTCGTATAGTATTGATGTTCGCATTTTGCCCATGCCTTTATAATGCATATCTTTTATATTGTTGCTGTTCTTTGACAGCCTTGAATGATGTGTGAATGAAATAATGTATGAAAGAGAGTGATAGAAGGGCAGAATGTTAGACGGGCCTGCGTGCCCAATTCTTAACCCTTTGAAAATAATGTTCGTTGGTTCGTTCAATAGTTCGTTCCTGCACCAGCGAATCAGATAGTCCAGTCTGAGAAGAACGCTGCAAGCATCGCTCTCCTTCTTCGTCAGGATTGTCGTATCGTCCATGAAGGCCTTCAGCGGTGGCGTGTTCACCCCTTTGCTGAGCTTCAGACGGTGTCCATAGCCTGATGCCGCATCCAGTATGGCCTGCATGGCCATGACAAATAATATCGGCGAAATCGTACATTCCATGGAAATACCAACTTGCACGTCGATCCATCTGGTTGAACATTTTGGTCGAGAACCGAAGAGAGAAGCCCGAGAAGCACTGCCCTAGCATCTCCGTTATGTTCTCGGGCACGTAATAAGTCTTGAGTGCATGCCACAAGAACTGGTCCGGCCCATAGGCGTTAGCCAGATCCAACCATATCACGTGGAGTTCCTTCTTCATCGTCTTCGCTATCTGGATGGCATCCCAGATCATGGTACTGTGCTCGAGACAACCCGGGACTCCGGGTAGCCCCTCTTTTTGAACCGCTTTCTCGATGCACTTGTTCCCCGTCAAGTACTTCGTGATCCGACTGGCCATGATCGAGAAGAATATTTTCCCCTCAACGTTCAGAAGAGAGATCGGCCTGAATTGGGTAATTCCGGCAGAGTTTTGCTCCTTTGGAGTGTAGATTCCGTTGGCCGTCTTCCACTCCGTGCTGAGAATGTTTCTGTTTCCACGATGATGTCAGTATCCGGTGTAGCTTCATGAGGACATTCAGGCATCTTTTATAGACTGTATAATGCACACCGCTGGGCCCGGTGCTGACTTCCTTTTCGCTTCTTTACTACCGCAACTACCTCGCTCCACATCGGAGGCCTGGCACTGAACCATTGAACTTCACCGTTGGTTCTGCTGGGCTTGTGAGCCCCTCAATCTATCCGAGTGGGTAGGACAGAAAAACCACTGCAGGAGAACCCCTTCCTGAAACGTCAAGCATCCTTTGTTCACATTGTCAAAGAACATTTCGAACCAAAATAGGTCTTATCGGCCATCTTAGAACTCACGGCTCCACACTTTCAACCCCACTGGATGAAATGAATGGTCGTCATCATTCTTGGTGGACACACAACACATCTCCAAAAGCATTGCATGATGATTCTTTACAATATTTTTTTTTTGTAATGGCTCATTCTACTAACACATTTTCGGTGTTTATAACATTTTAAGGCCCTGATGACTTCGGAATTGCAATAAACATAAATGTACATACGTCAAGAGGTATATCTCCAGTATCATATATTATGTCTAGCAGCCCTGTGATCTGGTATATTCCATATTCTTAACAGGCATTGCTAATTTCATTTGTAATTTTATCTGGACAGAGGGTTTTTTCCAGTTATCAAATGGTTAAGAGCATTGAGAACTTTCGTCTTCAAAATGGGTTCTGTGTGTGCTAGTGTTTTCTTTTCTTTTCTCATTGGCTCGAACACAGTCAGCGTTGCGCTCTCTAACTCACATCACCGTTAGGCAATTTTCATCAAGTTTTGTTTTGTTTCATTACATTTTCGTTACTCATTGGTCTCGGATTCTCTTTGTATTTGTCATGGCTTATTTACTTCTAATTACTCCCATTATTTTTAAGATAGCTTCAGTCACCCTTTCCTTAAGGTCTAACATGTTCAATTGTGATGTAATTATTCTTGCACCTTGTTTGACAGTTTCTAGATCAGACAATGTATGTAATTTGTTTTATATTTTTATACTTAATTTACATGTTCTCTCCATCTCATTGTTCAGTGCATACAGATCACTTTTATTATTGTTGCGTGTGATTGTCACAGGTTGGTTACGGCATCGATGACTAAGAAGATGAAGAAGAATCGGTTATGGTCATCAGAATACTGATCAAGAATGCTCTTGTAAGTTCACATTTGCATTTTCAAAACTAATACATGCTATCCGTTCAGTTATGTCAAGTAAAATAATATGGGGTGTTGCACAAAGATTAAGTTCGCATAGATAACATCTTAATATTGTATTACATAGTGCAACTACAAATCAGTTGTCGTGTATCTTAAATGTAGATAAACTTTACATTTTTAGCAGTAAAGAACAACGAAAAGAAACCATATAATTAATGCCACCATCAAAATACAAAAGTATATGTCAACCGCTGGGTTAAAGATGACTTGACAGAGATAATGACATATTTCTCTTTCAGTGTAAAACCACTGTTATTTACTCCTTGTATTTATATGACAAAACTTACCTCCGTAGATTATCAGCACTTTCAGTAGATGTTTACAATAATCACCACCTCAGAGACATAGCCAAGGTGAGCTTATATTCACAAAAACAAAGTACTGGGCCTAGAAACAAAGTACCTGACCTAATAATCGCAGTTAACAAAATGATGTATGCGTTCCCTATGATGATGATGATGATGATGATGATGATGATGATGATGATGATGATGATGATGATGATTATTATTATTATTATTATTATTATTATATTAAATATTGTAGTTAGTTAGTTAGTTAGTTAGTCGCGGTTCCAACTTCACGGCAACGGGTCGTCCCCATATTGCTCCGTTCCTGTGCCAGTGAATATCACAAAATGCTCCTTACTGCCCCATGTGACCAATGGAATAGACAGGAGTGTCGGCAAGCCAATAGCCCGCACAGGTACACTGTGCATAATTCCGCCGCCAGAATGCCAACACAAGTCCTCCACGAAAAATACAGTTCATCGCCGATGAAAACGGCAGTCACCAGAAAGACTTCATTGACCGGGTTTTATCCCATATGACTCGGTCTCTTTCTGCAGGGCGACCCACAGAAAGCGCCACACAAAGCACGAACCCCGTAGCTACAGCAACGATTCCCAGGAGTCTCCTAAAAAATGCACTCGTGAACCGAAAAGGCAAACCGGTCAATCCAGCAACAGCAGGCCGTCATCGTTCCGAACATGCAGTTCACACGAAAAGCAACCGCGGACAGGTGCAAAAGCATTCCACGCAAAATTCACAGCTCACAGTGTCACGCCACTCACTCACTCAGTAGCAGGGCGACGGAACTATAACCTCCTTAGTCGCCTCTTACGACGTGCATGGTAGGCAACAGTGTTACTATTCTTTGCTCCCCCGTATGGGCCCCGGCAACACACCGGCGAAAAAAAAATATTGTAGTATTATACACAAAAACGATCACAAAATATACCTTATTATTACGGTTGTGTTGTCCTACGATGATTAATGTACATGCACCTACTGAAGAGAAAGAAGATGATATTAAAGAAGACTTTTATAATGATCTGGAAGATGTCATAGAAGAAACCCCCAAACAGGACATCCTGATTGTGCTGGGAGACTTCAATGCAAAAATAGGTAGAGAGCAAACTAATAAAAAAGTGGCCGGTATGGTAAGCCTACATACAACTTCAAATGATAATGGATGGAGAGTCATCAACCTGGCAGAAGCCAAAGGACTGCAGATTAGCAGTACCAGACTACAAAGAAAGGATATACACAAACTTGGAAATCATGTGACAAGAGAACCTATAATCAAATAGATCACATTTTAATTAACAACAGAAATGCATCAAACATACAGCAAGTCAGAAGTTATAGAGGAGCTGAGTGCCACAGTGACCACTTCCTCGTTGGAGCAAAATTTAAAATAAAACTTAAGAGAGCTTTCTATACTAAATTACAAAGATTACACCCAACATATAACAGAGAAAAACTGCAAGACATTACAGTCAAAGAGAAATTTACAGATGAAATAAAATGTAAACTTGAAACTCTGCAAAACCCTTTGGAGGAAAGTGTTGACCAAACTTGGTTGAACATCAAGAATACAATTCAGTCTACCGCAGAAGAATGTCTCGGTGTGTTAACCACGCATAGAAAGAACAGATGGTTCAATCAAAAATGTGAAGAAGCAGTCATTAGGAAGAAGAATGCCAGACATGTATGGTTAAATGACATCAATAACATCCAAAAGGAAGAGCATTATAGAAATGAATGTAAAGAGGCTACAAAAATAGTCAGACAGCAGAAGCGAGAATATATGAGTAATATAATCAAAGATATAGAAACTAATCACCAGAAAAATGAATCCAGAAAATTTTTTAAAGAACTGAAGTCAATGAAACGAAGGCACCAACAAAACACATATGGTTTAAAAGACAAAAATGGGAATATGATAAATACCAATGAGGAAATGTGCAACACATGGAAAGAATATTTTATTGAATTACTAAATTGTGAAGCTCCAAGTCACATTTTCCCACAGGAAGAGGTTCTAACATGCGAACCACAAATTGAAGAACCTACATTTAAAGAAATCCTATATGTAATCACACGACTTAAAAACAATAAGGCAACTGGGACTGATGGAATTGCTGCTGAATTTATAAAGGCAGGTGGCCATGCATTACATCTAAAGCTATACGAACTAATAATAAAAATCTGGAGGACAGAAGAATTACCCCATGACTGGAAAGAGTCATTATTGATACCTATCTTTAAGAAAGGAGACAAGTTCCAATGTGGAAATTATAGAGGAATATCACTACTGTCCACAAGCTATAAGATACTATCCGCGGTATTACTAAATAGACTAAAACCATATTCAGAAGACATATTAGGTGACTATCAGGCGGGTCTTAGACAAAACAGATCAACAATAGATCAGATATTTATCTTACGACAAATAGCCGAGAAACATTGGGAATATAAAAGAGATCTCCATAACATTTTTGTGGATTTTAAAAAGGCTTATGATAGTGTCCATAGGAATAGTCTATGGAATGCTATGCAGGAATTTGGAATACCAAGGAAGTTAATCAACATGACCAGACTATGCATGGAAGATACTTATAATATAGTAACATATAAAGGCAGGAAATCAGACCCCTTCCAAATAACATCTGGCTTGAAACAGGGTGATGCACTATCGCCGCTACTCTTCAATCTGGCTCTAGAGAAAATTGTAAGGAAGGTAAAGGAGGAATGTGATATTAGAGGAACATCCAAGCTGCTTGGTTATGCAGATGATATAGATATTATAGGGCAAAGTGAACAAAAGACATTGGAAATATTGACTCACTTAAAGGGAAAAGCCCAACAGATGGGGCTGGTTATCAACCAAGATAAGACAAAATATATGGTAATTTCAAGAGACGGAATGGCTAGAAACTCTGGCCACATACAAATAGATAATATGACCATTAAAAGAACGGAAACATACGAATACCTGGGTACAATCTTCAACTGCTCCAACATCATAAGGGAAGAAATACAAACTAGAATCAACTCTGGAAATAAGATATACTATGCACTACAACATCTACTAAAATCAAAGGCGCTATCTCGTAACACCAAAATCACAATATACAAAACACTGATCAGACCAGTTGTGCTGTATGGCTCTGAAACCTGGAGTACAACGAAAGGAGACGAAGCCTTGTTTCAAACCTTTGAGAACAAAATTTTAAGACGCATCTTTGGACCCATTAGGGATACACAAAGTGGAGAGTGGAAAAGAAGAAGTAACAAAGACATTTATGATCTGTTTAAGTCCCCGCTAATCACTGGTATCATGAAGGCTAATAGACTACAATGGCTGGGGCATATAGAAAGAATGGAAGATAATAGGGAAACAAAACTCGCTTACACTCAGGAAATAAATGACCGTAGACCCTGAGGTAGACCAAGAAGGCGGTGGAGAGATAATACATGTACAGACCTACAAGCACTTGGAATCAACGACTGGCAAGAGAAGGTCCACCAGAGAGACGAATGGAGACGGATTGTATTTGCAGCAAAGAACCTCAATGGCTCGGAACGCTGAAGAAGAAGAAGTTGTCCTATCTAAATAATGCAATTGAGATCTGCAGGTTTAGGCCATCACATACTCTAGGCCACGGGGTAATGAGTCGGGTAGCAAGTTCCTTTTCTCGCCACTTTTCTTACCCGGAAACAAACTATGAAAATTACCACAGTACTCTCGTTGAAGCTAAGTCGACCCCAGAGCCCCACGGTTCTGGAAATAATCCTGCCACATCTTGGGTTTGAGCCTGGACCATGGTTTTGGCAGGCTAGCTCACTAACCCCTTTACCACAGCGGCTTCTCCGCCTTGTCATAACTCTCACGTTAACACTGACGCTTATGTTGTCGTCTGAGAATGAAATGGCAAAAGTTCTTTTACAGTTGACGTATTCTTTAGTCTTAAATGTATAAACTTTTTATCCTGCTGTCACATTCTATTCTAACAGAATTGACTGCGTGTGTATGTGTACGCACACATCTCTCCTTCTCTGTTGCATGCATCCCCCCCCCGCATATTCTATTTACAGGACATCGCTGTCAACACCAGCATTTTACCGCTGTTGTTGATGCCTTGGCAGTAGTTTGCCATTGCTTTCTGAGCGATCGGCTCACATACCCTCGTAAGTAACCAGCGTGACGCGATCCGCTACCGAATCTCGAGCAGCTGTGTTCCTCTACGAGGATATACGGGATAACAGAGAAAGTCGTTAACCTCTTCGCCAGGGAGGAGGCTTATGCATGCATACACACGTTTATATATACATCCTTTGCAGTAGATTGGATTTGGACCATTGTCTCGGCAAGCAAGCGCGTTAAGCACTGCAGCACCGCTGCACTCTACACACATTGATGTATCATTAATATCACCATGTAAATATATATGCTGGAAGGCCCCAGTTAACGTCGGAGTTACGTTCTTGGAAAATGCGACTTGAAACGACGTATAGCGAAACACGATTTCCCATAGAATTAAATTAAATATAGTGTACTGTGTAATGTTTATTTTGATATTTATTGATATTCATTGGCTAAATAGAGGTGGGTTGGAGGGCGAGTGGTAGAGTTATTTGGACGTAGAGGCATTAAAACCATGACTCGCTCCAAAACTATCAGCAGCACTACTAGTACTGCTCTCACCCGCTTTCTTAGCTCGATCTTCATAGAGAGACTTTGCTTTCTTTTGGAAAACCATCTTGCTCAAGGCATATTCCGTTGGTTCTGGTCTTCAGTCCAGACGGCCAATAGTGCTGCCATGTTCTCCATAAGAGTACTTCTGGTATGAGTGATCGTGGAAGCACTCAAAGGGTTTACGTGTTTAGCACCCTTTTTGATATTGTCAACACCTGCACGAATTGTCCTTACTGTTTGTTGGAGATAAACCATGGACTTTACCGATATCAACAACTCGATCGCCAGCCTCAAAACAACGTAACAAGTCTAACTTCACCTCAAGAGTAACACTTTTCCTGATTCTCTTACAACCAGGCACACTATCAGCACTTATTGTGCGCTTTGAACTCATATTTATGCGTGATTACACGATAAAATCCTGGAAAAACACACTGCACAAAATGTAAAATGGCGACGTTAACGCAGCATAGCAACACAGTTTACGACGTTATAGCGGAACGGAGCGACGTACAGTGAAGATATGTCCTCTTGTGACAACGACGTTATAGCAAAACGACGTAAGCCGAAGCAACGTATAGCAGGGCCTGCCTGTGTATGTGTGTATGTTGTGTGTGATACACTTACACATACATACATATACGTGTGTGCAAATGATACATAATTACCCCAACATTCTACCTTTGTGCTGCCAAATGTGTAGGTATTATTTATAAAACAAAAATAAAAAAAATCAAATAAGCGCTTCCATGTCATGAGCTGTTTCGGTTAAAAAGTGCTAGTTCCGCAGTTTAAAAATCAAACGCCAATTAGAGATATGTGAATAACACGCCGACTGCCTTTATTTCCCTGAACATGTCCTGTTACTCATTTTAGACAGGTGTAACCTGGAAGCACAGATGAATTCTTAACAAAACTACCCTCCTTTATTGTGATTCGACCACATTATCAACAGACCAGCATGCAACAGAGTGTTTTATTTATTATCTAGTAATAAGGGGTAAATATAAAAGACACTTAGATATAGTATTTACCACATAAAACTGGCATCTGACATTGTTTGACAAGACTGGTATTAACGATATACCATGAATTTATTTCTTGAGCTACAAATGACACGACTAGATATGTGGATAGTATTTATCTCAACTAAATTAAACACTCATCGTAGTTTGCCTGCATTGATCTAATATGTAGACAACCAGGAGTTTAAATGCTTTATTTTCTTAGTTGATATGAATATGGCATGTATACATCTTGGACGATAAAGGGCAGTTGATGAGAAGATGTATATAGTTTTTCCCAAATGCTATAATACGCTCGTGACAAAACGCATCCTTGGTTGATATATGCGTAACCTTGCATTACTAAATAATTATTATTCATTGTATTATTCTAGATTACTAGTTACATGCAATTTCAGTAACAAATGACATGTTTACACTACATAAATGTAGCAATTGTATGTTAATATGCTTAAAAATATAAATAATAGTACTTTTACTATGAATATTGCGTACAAGACTGGTGCGATCAAGGGATTGTGGCAGTAATAAAAATGAAAGATAACTGTTTCATCAATGTAATGTTTTAAAAGATCTTTAGTTCATTCTGTATGTCAACATTGTCTGTTTAATGTTATGTCTAGCGCTGAATGTTCTACAGAGCACTAATCTGAACCAGTGTTCATCATGTAGAGTCTACCTACTGTCTTACTGAAGAAGCCAAATAGAAAGGTCTTCAGGTCTTTACCTGTCGTTAAGACTTGAGAAATATTCTAGATTTCTTTCGTGTGTCTTCCTCGCTTCTGACTGCAACATATCTATGATGCTGCCATACCTTTTATATATAGGTTTAAGTTTAGCTTTAAAAAGAGATACCTGTATCAATCGGACTACCTTGGGCAATGCGGAGTACCCGTTCAGCACCTCAATACATCTCAACCATCGTTATCTTTCCCACGCATTTCTGTCCTTTCACACGGACACAATATTTTATTTTCCTGTAATTGTATGAATCTTTACAAATAAACATCTTCAATACCAAATTTTTGTTTGGATCATCGCGAATCAGGTGCCGTCTCCACAGGGAAGGTTGGTTGCAATGGTTCTCCAACACTGTCTGTCTCTCGCCCTGATTGTACATTCTCTCATATTGATGTTCGTCAGTCTCTTGATGTTATCTTCCCACTTCTAGCGTTGTTCACCTCTTACTCCCTTGCCCTCAACCCTGCCCCCCACTATGCATTTTATAAGAATGTTGTGTCTTTTAACGTGGCCGGAATATTTCACTTGCCTCTATTTTTTTTTTTCCCATCAACTCTCTTTTCATTCCCAGGTTTTCCAGAACCTCTGTTTTTGATTGTTTTTGTTTCCATGAAATATGAAATATTCGTCTGTATATCCACATCTCCAGGGCCTCTACTCGACTTTCTAGTTGATTGTTCAATGTCCAGGCTTCTGTGCCATACAGTAGCGTTGAATATACTAATATAAATACAAATACATTTGACATTTCTAATGTTTAATGCGTTGTTAATCTTTGTAGATGTTAATACTGATTTCATGGTGTTGCAAGCATATTTGGCCATTCCTATTCTCTTTTTGATTTCTATTTCACTTCTGCCATCATCTGTTATTATGTGTCCAAGATAGGAGAAACTTGTTACTTGGTCCAATATCTCCTCGTTTACTGTTATATTCATTAATGACCTTACCTTTCCACTCTGATTGTCATAGTTTTCGTTTTTTGGATGTCAATATCTAAGCCACATTCTGCACTGTACGTATTTACTTGTTCCACTAGGTTTTGTAACTCTTGCTCGCTTTCTGCTAGTAACACGGTATCGTCAGCATGTCTAAGATTGTTTATGATTCTCCCATTGATGTTAAATCTAGGCAGTTCGACATGTTTACAAATTCTGTCTGTGTATATGTTGAATAGGCTTGGGGACAACGCATGTCCCTGCCGTACTCCTCTTTTTATCTCTATGGGCGACGAATAGTTATTTATCTAATATTCACCACGTGTTCCCAGTATAAGTTATTTATAACGTAATGTCCTTTACGTCTACTCCTATATTTGAAGGAATGTAACTAGTCGTTCATGTTGTATTCTATCAAAAACTTCCGTGTAGTCTATAAAATAGACGCAGATGTGTTTCCAAGGCACCATGGCCAGGTTCTATACTGGCCAAGACCTACTAACACATCCTAGTCGTGCGTCCTGGGCAACAGGTCCTTTAGGGGTCCTGGCTGACGTAGTTGTATCGCTGGTTCTTCTGAAGTCGGAGAGTATCTGCCTACACGGCGAGGAAACCACCAGTCTGCACACCAATAAGCCAGACATGGGACAACGGATACTCTTGCAAACCTCAGGTTCTATATGACATCACACTGATGTTGGACAACAGGATATCTGTATCCAACACACAGGGCTTCGCGCTGGAGTTCACAACCAGCGAACGCAAGCAAGCAAGCTAGTCTATAAAACAGACATATATATATGCTTCTGAACTTCTATATATGTTCAAATTAACATCCTCACACAGATCATTGCTTTTCTGGTGCCGCTGTTTTTGAGAAACTCAAATTGTTCTTCAGCTATTTCCCTATACATTTTATTTTGAATTCTTTCTTGCATGACATTGAGTAGTAACTTAATCATATGGCTCATTAAGCTAATAGTTCTGGAATCCTCACAATCAACAGCTCTTGGCTTCTTGGATAGTGTGTTGGAAATGGATGTTGTCAAATCCTTGGGGTTGCAACCACTAATCTGTCTCTCTCTCTCTCTGTGTCTCTCTCTGTGTCTCTCTCTGTCTCTGTCTCTCTCATTCCCTCTCTCTCTCTCTCTCTCTCTCTCTCTCTCTCTCTATATATATATATATATATATATATATATATATATATATATATATATATATATATATATATATAATTACATAATTCTGTGATAGATTTAATGCCAAAGCTGGATAATGATTTCATCGTTTCTGTTGTTATTGTGTCAGGGCCTACAGCCTTTCCTCCTTTCGTCTGTTTCATTAGCTTTGTCTACTTCAACCTTCAATTTGTTTGGTGTGTCTTGAGTATTATACAGTGTTGTTTTATTGACTCTCATTCATTCATTCAGTAGCATGTCCTTTACAGAACCTCCCTCCCATAACAACCTTCTGGAAAACCTCTCGATCATAAGCAAGATGTCCCGCGTCTGATACACCCATCTGGAGATCATCCGCCACATCCTGCACCCATCTTATCCTTGGCCTTCCTCTTCCTCTCTTCGCAGGCATTGACCCTGGTGTCCCATAATAAGTCTTCTGTGTACTCTCTCATCTTTTATTATGTCACTATAATTAATTATAGTTTCTCCAATTTGTTCTCTGATACAACCATTTCCTGTTATATTATTTTCATTTGTTGTGTAAATCTATTTATATCTTCATATAATTCTTTCCAGTTGTGATTTGTTTCTAGATCCCCTATTTCTTTGCATTTTTTCTGCAACCACTCTTCTTTGGCAACTCTGCACATGTGACGTATTTCACTATCTATTATTTATACTCTGGAGTGTTCTTTGCTTTCTTTCTTTGAGTCATACTGCTTAAAATTTCATTAGTTATCCATAATTGCTTTTTCTTATTTACCTTCACTGGCAATGTGGTATTTGCAATCTTTATACTGGTTTTTACACATTCCCATTTTGTATTAATTTTATCCTCAGGATTTTCACGTCTATATTGTTCCAAACTTTCAACAATTAGGCCATCATATTTATTATTTTACTTCAATCGGGTATAGCTGACTTATGCCTGGTTGTTTCAATGCCGATATACCTATTTGAGGTATCTTCAATGTCCTTATTCCTGTGTTTTTCAGTTTTATTGGTAATTTTCAGAATACAGGAGTTGATATCACCAGAGTATGTGTTGGCAATTTTAAAATTGTTTTTAAATCTATTTCTAATCATAATGTAGTCAGTTTGGTTTCTCGTTCTATCTCCAGGGCTTCTCCACGTATACAGTTTCCTAGGGTTATGTTCAATAATGTGTTACAAACAATAAGATTGTTTTCTTCACAGAATTTTATCAGCACGTCTCCTCTGTCGTTTATTTTTCCGACACCATGTTGCCCTACTATCTGCTTATATTAAATGTTTCAAACTTTTGCGTTCATATCTCCCATGACAATTAGGATCTCTGATATCTTACAACTTCCAGCTTGATGGAGCATGCGTCTGAAGAATGGCTGTGTCGAAAGATCTTGCCTTAATTTTGAGTAGTAACATACTGGAAGGCCCCGCTATACTTCGCTTCGGTATACGTCGTTTCGCTATAACGTCGTTGTCACATTGGGGACTAACTTCACTTTACGTCGCTACGTTTCGCCATAACGTCGTTTTATGGCTGGGGCAATTCATGCAGGTGCTGACAAAATCAAAGAGGGTGCTAAAAACTTAACCCCTTTGAGTGCTACCAAGATCACTCGTACCAGAAGTATTTTATGGAGAACATGGAAGCACCATTGGCCGCCTGGACTGAAGACCAGAACCAGCGGAATATGCATGTCGGCAAGATGGTTACCCAAGAGAAAGCAAAGTATCTCTATGAAGATCTAGCTAAGATTGCTCGTGAGAGCAGTACTAGTAGTGCTGATGATAGTTTTGGAGCGAGACGTGGTTGGTTTGAGAGCTTTAAGAAGAGTTCACACCTGCACAACATTCAGACAACAGGTGAAGCAGCGAGTGCTGATACTCCAGGTGCAGAGCGTTTCCCTGCAGAGTAAAAGGCCATGATTGAGAAGGGTGGTTTCTGTGCAGCAGATATTACACAAACTGTTTGTTCAAGTAAACAAGAGCCAGGAAAAGAGGAAGGAAGTGGTTACAGTTTCATCCTAAGATGAAGAGACATAATTTAAAGCCTCTACGCCCCAATATCACTATAACACGTCCTCCAGCCCACCTCTATTTAGCCAATAAATATCAACATCCATCAAAATAAACATTACCATAGTACACAATATACTGTATTTCATTTAATTCTATGGGAAATAGTGTTTCGCTATGCATCGTGTTTTCCAAGAACGTAACCCCGACGTTAACCTGGGCCTTCCAGTACTGTCTAAAAAGGTCGCTTAAAAGTCGACAGGATCGACTTCATTGCACTGGATTTTTATCCCATGTGGCTCGGTCTCTTTCCGCAGAGCGGAAAGCGTCGCACAAAGCACGAACTCCGTAGCTCCAGCGGCGACCCAAGGAGTCTCCGAAAAACTTCACTCGTGAACCGAAGGACGCGGCCCGGAATCGAACCCACAACCTTCGGAGCCCGAGTAAAACGGCTTGACCACCTCGCCACGAGATTCTCACTGTCTTTATGAGCCCAGAATCCACTATTGTTTTTCTCTAAATTTCTGTTTACTAAAATTACTACTCCTCCGCCGTGATGATCTCCTCTCGAGTTAATGAAAACGTAATCTATCTGCTTATATTATTGGCATCGGTCTATCTTGTTTCGGATACACCTAAAATATCTAAATTCATGTTTCATGCTTCTGCAATCAGGTTGTCAAATTTGCATGCTTGTTCCACGTATACATTCTTAGACTTTTCATTCTAGTTTTCAGGTAAGTATTGTCAGAATGCACCCTTTCAACAGAATTTGAGATGCATTCGTCATTATTTACTTCCTTATTCACCATGGAGGTATCTCTTCCCTGAGAATATTTATAACTGGCCCATCTCCAGGGGGGTAAAGAGTTACATTGACATTGTTTTGATATATCTGTTTATTCTATTTTTGTCAAATGACATCCGAGTACTCCTCTAAAACATTGGCATTTAAGGCACGTACATTATTTTCAACTGATTTGTTAAATTTGAATAACGAAGACACAAACTATAGATGTCACTATTTTATCTCGTTGGGTACATACTGCAGAAATTGCACAATATAAACTAATGTAGTTGGATAATTCCTTCAAACTGAAATATACAACACATATTTGCACAGTCATTTGAATTGTCTACCACAGTCATTTTAAACTGACTATGATGTCTTTTTGTTTGCACCAAGTTGGTTTCTGCTTGCATGATTTATCTAATTGCATTAGTTTATGTTATGGGATGTTTGCATTGTTGACTTGATTGATTGCTCATGCTTTCAGTAGGCTTAATTCTCTTGCTCTATCTGTTCTATCCCATAAAAATTTTAACTGCTTTAGATTCAGCAGAGAGATGTTTGTTCTTCATAAAATTGCATGTCCGTCGCCTGTCAGCAGCGACCTTATATATTCAAAGTTTTTTTTTTTTTTTTTTACAGGACATCGCTGTCAACAGCAGCATCTTTCAGCTGTCTGTTGATTTCTTGGCAAGATTACGCTCATTAGTTTGCCATTGCTTTCTGAGCGGCCGGCTCAGTTATACCGCAAGTCACCAGCGGGGACGAACCGCTCCCAGTTCTCGCCCGGTACGAGACTCTGCGTGATAAACGGGATTACGGAGAAAGTGTTGTAACCCCTCGGCCAGAGAGAACGGCTATTCAAAGCTGCACACTGTAATTTCTCTTCATTGAATAATATATCTGATGACATACTTATTTTATCATGTTTTGTTATTTGCTACTACTTTTGCTGCATTGAGTTATAAATTATACATTTTTCCCTACTTGTTTTTATATTAACATTATTATTTTCGCAATTCTGATTTGTGTTGTTGACAGTAATAATGTGGCATAAGTACTCGTATATCAAAATTGTGGTATTTCTATTCCTTGAATGACAAAGGGATCGTATGTTTCCTTGCTATTATTTTCTCTAATATTTCCTGGTGATGATTTGAACATAAAATG
The DNA here is from genome assembly GCA_963921405.1 of Cepaea hortensis. Classification (NCBI taxonomy): domain Eukaryota; kingdom Metazoa; phylum Mollusca; class Gastropoda; order Stylommatophora; family Helicidae; genus Cepaea; species Cepaea hortensis. The sequence goes on from OY992878.1 coordinate 74,298,663, forward strand.
AGTTGAGCTGAGTTAAGTCAAGAACCGACATCACTACACTCATGGAATTCCCATAAACGCAGTCCTCATCTTCAACAACCATCGAAGAGTTCCAACGTTCTAAAGGTACCCGTTGCAATCTGATTATGCAAGGGGCTTCTCATAAATCTTTAGCCTGACCATGAAGGAGTAGGCGGAGAAAATTGAAATTTGGCACATGTATAGCTCATTTAATTTGTAATGGACATATGAATTATGAATTTCCCTCCTCAACTGGTTTTCCCGATATGGTGCATGGCACAACACACCCTATTGACCAGACCTGCACATCCAACGGTTTGTCAGAACAATGGAGAAATCAGACGCCAGGACTGTTATAAAATTATCGATATTACAAGGTAAAACACCTACAGAAATACACAGGGAGATGGGGCCAGTGTTTGAGGAAGTCTGTCCTTCGTATGCTTCTGTAAAAGAATGGTGTTTGCAGTTTAAGTGTGGCCGTTCCCAAGTTGCAGATCTGCCAAGACCAAGACGACCATCCTCAGAGTACAATGATGCAAATGCTGCAAAAGTGAAGAAAATCATAGACCAGGATAGGAAAATGACAATTGCAGAGATATCGGGTTCAGCAAAAATGAGTAAGAGTACAGTTTTTAGAATTTTACACAACAGACTGAACATGAGAAAAGTGTGTGCCCGCTGGGTCCCGCGCCTGCTGACATGTGAACAGAAACAAACACGGGTTGATTGCTGTGGCCAGTTGCTCAACATGTGGCGGTCGAAAACATGTAAAAGACCATGGGGACGGTAGATGAGACTTGGATTCACCAAATCGTAAAAAAACAGCTGAAATGAAATCGTCTTGACAGTGACGAAGATGTCATAATGGCTCGTGATAACTGGTTTAGTTCGAAAAATAGGTTGTTGTATTCTGAAGGTCTGTTCAAGGTCACGCAGAGATGGCAGAAATGCATAAATTCAAGTGGTGGCTACATTGAGAAGGAATAAGCACTGTGCCAAATTTCAATTTTCTCCGCCTACTCCTTCATGGTCAGGCTAAAGACTTATGAGAAGTCCATAGTATGTCCGTCTTTCTTTACCTCTGAATGACGACCGTCAACCAGATCCTTTGACCACTCCTTGCCGCTGCGTTTTCTCTAGACCATCATTGTCTATCTATTCTTCTTCATTAATCACATTCTCCCAGAGGGCCTTCACCACGTTTGCCATCAAAAATCTGGTTAATATTTTCATTTAATTAAGTAATTAAATTATTATTTATCACTTCATAGCATATGTAACTCTGTAGTATGCACCTGACGAGAAGCAACGAAATATGTCAGGCTATATATCTTGCAACGTATTATTTGTGGCTTCTCTGCCTAAATTACTGAATGTTATTATTTGGAGTAAGACAAAGCATGCACATGAAATGAAATAACAGTAATCCCAATTATTGAAGTGCACAAAATAGTTATGGTGTCACTTATAAATGATCAGGTACCTAGGGTCTATACAACTAATTAGGTAAATAGTCTATTTGGATAGAGAACTTACACCAACAATCACAGTACCGAGGGTAAACTGGCATGCGTGTTGCTTGACCCCTCAATCACGGAAAAGAAACAGGAATCAGGAAGTGGATTTAACATGACAACTGCATTGTATACATAGTATGCTGATATAGACACACAAGAGATTCGGACTCACAAACTGTGTTGTCAGAACTACATACGTGTTTCCTTCAATATGGCTATGGTGTTGCTTAGAGTAAGGTTTCTCTTTCGAGTGCCCGTATTGTCCGTAACTCTTGCTGCTGTCTGCGGAAAAGGGCACATATGGAAATAAATTATCTTCCACAGCATAGTACTATTTTGATGATATGGTTTTAGACCGACATTCTTAACATTTTCAGGTACTCGAATACGGTATGTTGCTCGGTACACACACTGGATATATTTGATCGATGAAACATGCCCCCTCAAGAAAGACCTGAACTAGGACCATCAGACCGCCTTGTGACTATATAAGATATCTGACCATCATAGGGCTGATTCTAGCCACATACAGTTTCCTAGGAACTTGTGTTGCATGGTTAATATAGAAAATATGATACTGTTTTTGCTGATCACGGTAAAACATTACGACTGCGTTTTGAAAGATGAAAGTAATAATACCTATATGGTAATTATGGTTGTGTGTCCATTTTGCCTTGTAAAAAGCTTTTATAGAAGTGTTTGCTGTTTTATCATTTGAGCTGAAACCAGTTAGTTGTTGAAAATCACCCAAATTTGCAATTCAGTATGCTTCTTTGTTTCCTGGTTTGTTGCCTTATTCATTAAATCGAGTATTTGTCGAACGTTTCAGACAAAATTTCAAGAGGCCGAATCATATCACTAAGGAATTGTCAGCTTTTCCTATTTGTGGGTATTATGAATGTGTGCTCTTACATTTTAATATCTGAAACAGTCACAAAACGAGTCCCCTGATGAAAACGACTTAATTGTAGCAAAAATAAAATTGTAGCTCAGCTGCAAATACCATTAAGAACAAAGTGCTCTAATAACGTAATGCGTTTTGTGACCAATTACTGCCTCGCAGAAAGAGATGTGTACACTTGCGAGTTGTCGAAGAAGGAAACAAAACGGTCTTTCTATTTACTCTGACACAAAGCTTCTAGTAGGCGTGAAACGTACTATTGGTTCACTCCTGCATTTATCATACACAGAATATCAATGTGTTCATTTGATATATGGGAGAACAAAATAAGCATATACACGAATACGGTCTTCCTTTGATGCGCTTTTGTAATTTATTGGACATGTTCATTTACGTTGCTTTCCGTTTCAGGCTCCTACTGGATATCCACATTAATTATATAGGAATACCATTTTGTGAACACGCACGTGAACACGACCGATTCCATATACTCTATAATATTTGATCTGAACAAATCGGATTTATGTATGGTAATATACCCGCACCAAGTGAAGTACAACTCTATGGAGATGTCAGCTTTTCTGTTCATGAGTGAGGCAACGTGAACGTAAAACGCAGCTCTATTACGATACAAAGAGCAAATCACAACTTCATTATAATTGTTTTATCAAAACTAATTGAGTGTCATCGAGAGATGGAAGTGTTGGATACGAGGGAGATCCACTGTAATTGTTCCCCAATCCACTTTCAATAGATGATCTGTGATTTGCTTCACATAAATAAAATTAATACAGTCTTGTCGAGCAAAACCAACACATTGGCAAAATGAAACCAGTTTTAAGTGAAGAAGGCAGAATAATATTTGAGCTGGTGAACTTTGTATGTATGTGTAGTATTGTGGGTACATTTGGTATGTTAGCAAATATTATCAACATGATCATATTCTACAAGCAAGGCTTTAAAAACACTGTAAATATTGGATTTTTTAGTCTTGCGATTTCTGATCTGGTTTGTCTGCTCACAGTACAGTGGATATCAATCAGCATGAACCCTGTATTTGCTTCATCAGATGTCCCGTGGTTTCCTAATGAAGTCATGTATCTCTCTGGAGGATGGCCACACGTCTGCTCTTCTAGAATAACAAGCTTCATTACCGTTTACATAACAGCGGAGAGATATCTCAGTATAGCATTCCCTCTCAGGGTGAGAAACATCATAACTCCAAAAGTGACTTCAGGAATTCTATGTTTGATTTATTTTGTAAATTTAAGTACACTCATTCCGGAATATGGCACTTCATATCTTGGATGGAGATTCTTTCCAGAAAAGAACAAGACACTGATTGGCATCATGTTTACAGCGAGCAGAGACAGTGTAGAAGGTATTGTTTACGTTCTTCACTCAATCCTAGGAATGTCTTCATTCGCTGGTGTAATACTCTTTACAACTTTGTTGGTGATCAAATTAGGGCAAAGCTCAAGATGGCGTGTACAAGCCACATCGGGCCACGGTAAACATGAGACCATGTCAAAAAGAGACCAGAATGCAGGGAAGATGGTTGTTGTCATTGCCAGCGTTCTCATTGCTTGCTACACACCTGGTGCCATTGTCTCTTTGACAGCCTTTGTTGTCGGACCTGAGTTCAATGTCAGAGGCGTTTACTTCAATATATCAGAATCAATGTGGTCTATAGCATGTGCTGTGCAAGCCATTAATTCCAGCGTCAACATTTTCTTCTACTACTCCATGAGTGCAAGATACAGAAAAACATTCCACGAAGTGATATTGAGGTGCAAAAACTGTAATCATACATCCAGAACATGATATTACAATTAATATTTAAACGTCTAACATGTCCATTGTGTATACGGGTGAAAAACCAAAACTATAAACGACTCTCCGGATTGCAGTTTATATTTATAATTCGCTTAAGTTGCACCGCAGGCTAAATTTTGAAACCTTTGAGATTGAGTGTGTATGGCTTGACTTCAAAATGTAGGACTTCAAAATCGCATACCCCAAGTAGTTTGTTATCTTTATCGAAACCCCAGTGCAGGAAATATCTGGTATGAAAAACACGACACTATGATGGATGTAGTCTTTAGTAATGCGAGAGAAATCATAAAGATAGGGGACTTCAACATAGATACTGGCTTAAGAATGGAGGTGGAGGCGGTCACTGCAACTTTCCGCTGGATCGAGAATATGATACACACACACATCGTGATTGTAACTGACACAGAAAGCATGCTGAGGAAGGTGAGGACAGACAAGCTTCGTGCAGAGTGGCTTGCTACGCTTCGGAGGTCACGGGTGGCAAACATCGCCTGGATCTTTTCTCCGGGGCATGGCGGTGTGCTGGGGAATGAACAGGCGGACAGATTGGCTGGGTCTGCAAAGCTTGGTGGAGTATTGATGCATGACAAGGCAGGCGTGGTTGCGGCCTTGTGGGAGCACGTGTACACATCGCAGGAGCAAATTGATCACCATGGTCTGGCAAGAATGAGACAGCGAGGAGTGATGAGGGGATCTGGCCGACGCTCGACGCTCAGAGGAAAAGCGAGACGGACATATAATCAGATTGCTACTGGCACTATTGGTGCTGGAACTCTTCGCTGGCTACTGAGGATGTGGACTGAGCGCTTATGGGAATTCCCCGAATGCTGTGATGTCAGTGCCTAAATCAATAAATCAATCAATCAACATAGACACTAACAAATCAAACACAACATGAGAAAACATAATAGAGTCATATAACTTCCAACAATAAGTCTAACACGCTACTATAATAACAAAAGCTTCTGCAACAATTATAGATCACATTTATATTACATGTGCTGACAAGATTACAGAATGTAATGTACCTATTAATGCAATGAGAGATCACTACCCAGTATGTTGCACCTGGTCTAAAAGAGGTATCAAAACTCCGAAACACAAACACATACGAATACATATAGATATTATAAAAGAAATTCAATCAAGATGTCTTTTTACAAGACTTGCTCAACTCATTTCTGGACTATGTTTATAAGCTTCCTGACCCAGATGATGCTCTAGACCACTGGCTGTTGACCCTTCTAAGTGTATTTTAAAGGCATGGTCCATGTAAGAAAGTTTGATTTAAACATTACTCTAAGCCCCGCCCACCCACCCCCCCCCCCCACCCCCATGGATCACCCAGGAGGTACTACAGTAGTCATAGAAACAATGTTCAGTGTATTCTTCTTCTTCTTCTTCTTCTTCTTCTTCTTCTTCTTCTTCTTCTTCTTCTTCTTCTTCTTCTTCTTCTTCTTCTTCTTCTTCTTCTTCTTCTTCTTCTTCTTCTTCTTCTTTCGTTTGCTTGAAATATGTCTATAACTGCAATATTGTCTCTTGTACGAATTTAACTGTCTTTTTTAGTTAACACAGTAGTCCATAGAGTTTATCTTCCACTGTCGTCTCTCTAGGCCAGAAGGTTTGCCTAGATATGTTATATTTTGGGCAGTCTTGGAGTATGTGCACAGCTGTCCGCGACGGCAATCCACATGTGCACATGGCTGTTTCACCAATATTGAATTTTGTATACATGTGGTTGCGTAATCTATTGTGTCCTGTTCTGAGGCGCAGAATAATGACTTGTTCTGGTCTGTCCATAACGTTGTAGTCATCTTGGGCAGGTTTTGGTGGCTTTCTGACTGATTTGATCATTCTTTTCTTTTGGTGGTATGTAACGGGCACATCAGGCTGTTCTTCTATGGCTACTTGCTAAGCCAATTGATCAGCTCTGTCGTTTCCGGGTACTCCACAGTGGGATGGTATCCACTGTATAGTGACCTTATGCTGACTGCTAAGTTCAGAAAGTAGTGTCCTTAGTATTGGCAATTTCCCAGACAGGAGCGCCTCGAGTACTGATTTTGCCTCTGTCAATAGCACCACAGGTTGTGTACTGTCAGGATCTTATAATTGGCTCGTTAGCTAACACGTGTGAGACAGTACAAGTATAACGTGATTCGACGTAAGACACAGCAACACAAGTTCTATGGATTTATTGCCACATTAAATACAGAACGATAATTACAACAATCTACAATATATAACTCACGACGCTCACAACCACAATACAGCTCATAGGTCTGACGCTCAAGATATCAGTCGTTCGGCTTTCAATCACGGAGATTCACACAAACGCCTTGCTCTCATCGCACATGTCCTTCCAGTCTCCGGTCCCAGCTCGGTCTGAGGTTAGCACGCCAACTGCCCACTGCCTCTAGTGGTGTCACGTGTCCTGCGTGCGTCTGTCGTCAGCCTGACCGCTGGTCGCGTGTCAGGTAACAATCTTGTCCGCCGACAATTCTTGTCCGCCGGGTGTCGTCACGATGTTGCTGCATAGCTATACCGTGTTAGGCTCTGACATTCTCCCCGGGTACCTCAATGAAAGATGTCATCTTTCATTCATGATGTCTGTATATACTGGGGTAGTGTTAACTTCATGTCAGAGACTACTCTTTCCCAGTGTTATGCATGAAAATACATATATGGCATGGAAATATATATAAAAATGTAAGTTGCATTGAAATGACAAATGAAGTACAACTTTTAACACAACTCAGGTCTCATCCCCCTGATGGCTGGTTACCTCCATTGCAATAATACCCAGTCAGATCAGTAGTACCAGCTTCTCGCATCTACCTCGCAGCAATTTGAAAAAAACGTAATAATATGGTTGTTTTGCAACAGCCATCTAGCCAGACTGAAATACGACTTTACATAAGTCGCATTAAACACTCAAACTCTGACCTCATTTGGCCAGGAGCTCTTATGTTGGTTTGCAATGTTGGCAGCTCTCTGCCATGCTTGGTGGACGCCTACCCGGTGTGTTAACCATTTGAGCAACCAAAATGTCTATTTATACAATACACATTAATGAATATGTTTCAAATTATGGCCCTTGGTGTAATTCATAAATGCAAGGGAAGTAATTTTGACAATCAAGAAATTCAATAAATTACAATAATTATTTAATTTCTTAGCGTCATTGCTTGACGTTTCTTCATATTAACGAGAAAAAGTCGGTAAGATGAATACATTAATCAAGATATGATTCTAAGATTACACTAATCAATTTAAATAAGTACCCAATTGGTGTATTATATTTTATAGATTCAAAAGGATTTTACAATCGTCATAAGTTTTTGAATATTTGTATATCGTCTGCTAATTTTGCTATACTTTTTAAATTACACAGGAAGTACACACGAAACGCAAAATTTAGTTGCTGTTACACGGTTTGAACACAAATGCTCCCGTTTTATTTTGTAACGGATAGTTAAATGTTCTCAAAGTTCGTGTTTGATGTTCTAGTATCACAACTATCGGATTATGATGGAATGTTCTTATTTCCGATGTGTTCACAACTTCTGGATAAAGATTGAATGTTCTTATTTCCGATATTCAACTGTCGAACATTTTGGATTAAATTCGATGCAGAGGTGGTGTAGAAGTCACTGTTCAGTCCACATTTGCACACGTCGTTAAAATATCACGGTGAAGAAAGTCACTCACAGCTGTCACTGTTAAATGGTAAAGTTCGCTTCTGGTAAGTGGTTAAGCGTCTGTGACACTGTTCTTGGTGTATATTTACAATTAATAATGTTCTCTTTCTAACACACACTACACAATTATACTACACTCATTACATGGCTTGATTAAAATAAGTATATTATACATGTCGGTTTTTTAACCGTATCACAATTACAATTATAGACCTTACACAGTAGGTGAATAGAAACAACATTCACTCATTGGTGGCTGTGTTGTTCTGAGTGTATTAGTACACTCTGCACTCAGACATTGCTTACTGGGTCGGTTGGACAACGGGACAAAAGATCGGCAATTGTATTGATTCTGCCTGAAATATGACGAACCTCGAAACTGTAATTTTGAAGCTTCAAGGACCAGCGAGCAATCATATTGTTGGATGGTACTCCGGCATTTATATACCGTAATGGACTGTTGTCAGTTTCGATGATAAAGTGACGTCCTAGAAGGTATCTGGATAGTTTCGTCACACTTTCTACTAAGGCAAGTGCCTCTAATTGTGGAATGGACCATGCCCGCTCTCGAGGCCTTAGTTTTCTTGATATAAAATAAACGGGATGCCGGATGTTGTTGTATTCCTGCAACAGGACTGCCCCAATCGCAACGGAGCTAGCATCTGTTCTCAATCTGAAAGGTAAACGAATGTTGGGCAATTTAAGGATGAGATTATTCGAATTCTTATCAGAAAAGTATGTCAAAACTTTATGAAATGCATTTCGTAGGCATTCATCGTGTACAACTTTTTCAGGCTTATCCTTGGTTAGTAAGTTAGAAAAAACCTCGGTCAGTTCTGAAAAATCAAGTGACAAGTTTCACAAATCACAAATGTTTTACACGCTTACAGGATCAAACAATATGTACTGTACGTTTACAAATGGTTTTAAACATATTTAAACAATGTAGTAATGGATCACAATGAGACTTTTACGATCACATTTACATAACTATAACCTTGACAAATTTTACAAGTTCAAGAATTATAGTTTTAAATACCAAAGACGAGCAACACACGTCTACATATATTAGGTTCTTAAACCGGACGAGCCCCCACGTCCACACATGTCAGGATCTTATAATTGGCTCGTTAGCTAACACGTGTGAGACAGTACAAGTATAACGTGATTCGACGTAAGACACAGCAACACAAGTTCTATGGATTTATTGCCACATTAAATACAGAACGATAATTACAACAATCTACAATATATAACTCACGACGCTCACAACCACAATACAGCTCATAGGTCTGACGCTCAAGATATCAGTCGTTCGGCTTTCAATCACGGAGATTCACACAAACGCCTTGCTCTCATCGCACATGTCCTTCCAGTCTCCGGTCCCAGCTCGGTCTGAGGTTAGCACGCCAACTGCCCACTGCCTCTAGTGGTGTCACGTGTCCTGCGTGCGTCTGTCGTCAGCCTGACCGCTGGTCGCGTGTCAGGTAACAATCTTGTCCGCCGACAATTCTTGTCCGCCGGGTGTCGTCACGATGTTGCTGCATAGCTATACCATGTTAGGCTCTGACATGTACCATTGCTTGTATTTAGTAATTTCTCTGCTGCTATCTTGATTGCCTCAATTTCAGCATCGTAGTTATGGCAGTACTTTCCTGTCGGTACTCTGGCTGTGTCACTACTATTATTTGGGTATTCTATGTACACTCCCGCTCCTCGATTTCGAACAGCATTTTGTGCTGACCCATCTGTGTAGACTCAGATCCAGAGGTCCTGTGGGTATTCTTCGTCAAGGAAGCTGAGAGTGGCTGTTCTACGCTGCACACTGTATTGTTCTTCCTTGTCAAATATTCCTCTCACTTTTGTCTGGATGTGTAATGATAGTCTATGTTCATCTTTCCACGGAGTTCGCTCTGGAATAGTTGTTAGGGGGATACCAACTGTGGGCAGATCGGTGGTTTCTCTGCAAAGTCGTTTGGCCTGATGGAGAAAACTACTTCTGTTCAACCGCCCAATAGCTAGGTTTTCAAATCTGTTCTTCATAGGGTTGCCTGGCAAGCTGAGGAACTTTTCTGCTTGTATTAGCGTTTTCGTATCTCTGCGCTCTCTCAGTGCTCGTGTACTTCCTATCTTCTCCATTTCCACTGTAGTGGTTGATCTCATCCCTCCTGTGGTGACTCTAAGTGCTTGATTTTGCACCTTGTCCAGCTCGCGTAGTGTGGTTTTTGATGCCGAACACCACGTAGTTGACCCGTATTCCAGGTGTGGTCGTATGCTCTGTTGCTAAACTTTGCTACGTATTTTCCCACTGGCTCCCCATGTGGTCCCACTTAGCTTTCTCAGAATGGCTATTTTCCTTCTGGCTTTTGCTACTGCTTTGTTGATGTGCTTTCTCCGTGTCAGCCTGACATCAAATGTTACTCCAAGGTATGTTGGTTCTTTATCTTCTCTTATGATGATCCCTGCCTTTTGTTTTGGAGAGAGGGTTAATAGAGTGGTGCTGCACTTGTCAGTGTTTATGCTGACACACCATCTATTTGCCCATGCAACAAATGTATCTACAGATATTTGTAGCAATCTGGTGGCCACTGATGCATGTTCATTTGTGCTCCATAGTACCAGGTCATCGGCGTACATTGCCGCTTTAATTTCATGCGGTAGATTAGCAACAAGATCATTGATTATTGATTGATTGATTGATTGATTGATTGATTTACGAACCGACATCACAGCTTTCGGGGCTTTCTCATAAGAGTTCCGTTCCCATCCTCAGCAGCCAGCGAAGAGTTCCAACACTAATAGTACCAGTAGCAATCTGATTATATGTCCGTCTCGCCTTTCCTCTGAGCGTCGATGGTCGGCCAGATCCTCTCGTCACCCCTCGCTGTCGCATTCTTGCCAGACCATGGTGATCCATTTGCTCCTCCGAGGTGTACACGTGCTCTCACAAGGCCGCAACCACGTCTCCCTTATCATAAATCAATACTCCACCAAGTTTTGCAGAGCCAACCAATCTGTCCGCCTGTTCATTCCACAGCACACCAGCATGCCCCGGAGAAAAGATCCAGACCATGCTTGTCACCCGTGACTTCCGAAGCGAAGCAAGCCACTCTGTACGAAGCTTGCCTGTCCTCACCCTACTCAGCATGCTTTCTGAGTCAGTTACAATCACGATGTGTGTGTGTATCGTATTCTCCATCCAGCGGAAAGCTGCATTGACCGCCTCCACCTCCATTCTTAAGCTAGATGTTGTGGTATAATATGCCAGGCTCTCCTGCACCAAACGTCGACCATTAGCTTTTGCTAAGAACCCCCAGGCACTTCTCTTGCCTCTCAACACCGAACCGTCTGTGTATATAATCACATCATCCGGGCGAGTATTATCCTGAATTAGTTTCTGGATTTCCACTTCCGTGGCCCCTGCTGGCCACTCCCTGCACTCCCGGCTCAATGTGATCATAACTCTGCACAAGTCTGACTGCTCCGCTGGCACTCTGACCCACACCTCTCCTCGACTAATCTTCTCAAAGATGCACATCTGTCTGATCGTATCCTCCGTCTGAGCCATCCATGACTTCCCTCTTATCAGTCGCTGACCCTTAACTACGCCCAATGCCTCATGCAACGGGTGATCTGTGTCAGTAACTATTCTGGGGTATGCCTTCGCCTGCATCACTTTGAGCCTACCAGCAACAGTCGGCAAACCAAGGATGTAACGCATACACACTACCGGGGTGTCTCTGGTGCATCCCAGAATGACCCACATAGCTTCGTTCTGTATGCGCTCTAATTTCACCAACTGACTGTTTGAGACAGTGAGTATTCCTAGTCCATAATCAATCACTGAGAGGATCAAGTGCTGGTATAGTTTGAAAAGCATTCTCTGCTCTGTGTCCATTGCAGCAATGCTTTTAAATGCATTAGTCCATTTTGACATCTTGTCACAACCGTCTACACATGGTCCTTGAAGGACAGGTTCCTGTCAAATGTGATTCCCAGATACTTCAGTTTGTTCTCTCTGTTGACGCTTCTACCATCTATAGTGAGGCTTGGGAAATCAGTTCTCTCAATACTGTTGTCCAGAGAGCACCACAAAACAGCTGCCTTTTCCGGGTGGATGACAGCACTCATTTCAATGCAACAGTCAATCACTTTGTCTACTGTCGCCTGTAGCTCCTGGGCTGTTTGCTCCCTATCTCTCCCCTGCCTATATGCAAGAATATCATCTGCAAATGTTAGTATCCTTCCAATCCCTGGTGCTTCTAGGTTTGCAATCTTGCTCGTATACACGTTAAAGAGCACCGGCGAGATTGCGGATCCCTGTGGCAATCCCGGGGTTAAAATATGTGTCTCTGAGGTCCATGCACCCAGACGGAGAGCAACCCGACGAGAGTGCAGGACGGCAGCTATCCAGTTCATCAACCAGGGATTGACGCCCTTCTCCATCAGTGCGGTCATGAAAATATCATATCGAACTCTATTGTACGCATCCTCGTGATCAAGCGCTAATGCCATCGTTTCCTATTTACTCTGGAACCCCTCATAAACGTCAATGGCAAAAGTGGCTGCATTTGACCAGGTATCTTTTCCTGGCCTGTAGCTCCCCAGGCCTCTTGGAAGAAGTGCCAAGTGCCGAACTCATGTTACATGACGGAATCATTCCAACTGGTCCGACATCTTGGGATTTGTCCAGGGTGAAATATTTCTACTGGCTCGTACACACACGTTACACTGTACATATCTACTATGCATACAACTCATAAGTCCGTTGCGTCCTTAGACAACACAGTCACTTTTATTGTAGAACAGTTATCAACCGTGGCTGTCATACACCGCCGGCTTCCTGCCGTTCAGCGTTCTGCATTTGACCAGCACACCCACTGACTACCAATATATAATGCCTAGTTAATCTAATCGTCATTAGGACCTTTAGTTCATACATATTAGAGATCTTATGATTGAATCATTCATTGCTTAACGTGTGTAATAGTACTCACTCTACTCACGCATATCACTTGTGACAAGCAAGGCTTTGTCACGACGTGTCTCTGCCCGCCATTTTAGGTCGAGGTGTTCTCAAAACTGTGTCAGCTATCTCGCCACTGCTTGTCGCCGTTTACAGCCCCATCGTCATGCGTCAGCTTCAGTGTGTTGCTTTCCAATCACAAACTTCCACAGCCGGAACATTATTTAACTTTAGGACTGCGGTTTGGATGACTTCAAACATTGCAAACGATCTCCAACACTTTCTAATCGACATGTCTCATCCACGTCTCAGCTCCGTCTCCCGAACACTCGCCTTCCGGCTTTGACCTGGACGCAGTAATGTGATCACACAAACTCCGCCCACTCGTGCCCCGGTGTTCGCTTGATTTATTAACCGTGTGTCTTAGTGACATCGTTTTATACACTTGCTCTGTTTCTCGTATCCATCTCATGGCAAGATGCCCCCCCCCCCCGTTTTTTAATGTTGTAAACATGTTTACTACCTTTACTTAGTCTTCTACTTCTTGGCATGAGTTGGATAATTACCCACTACAGTCTCTTTTGGTGGACTCTATGGTCGCATACTTTGGTCCTCATCCATCTCGCACATATCTGTACGTTAATTGTCATTACATATGAGCATATCTCGTCCATGATTCATTTAGACTCGTGACCAGTCTTCATCAATAAACAATATCACAAAAAATATAATATATTATGCGGACACGGTTACCCGTCTACACCTAGACTCCGTGTAGTCACAGCCTCCTTTTCAAGTTCAGAGGTCTCAGATCTAGTCTGACGTAGGATCCAATGTTTCATCAATCATCCCTAGAAGCTCCTCAATCATGTAATATACATGAGTTTCTTACCCTTCTCCAAGCCCTCACGCCCTGGGTAAGGCATATGTGTGTGCTTATAGACTATGGCTTTCACTGTCCCTTCTTGTATCTATGGATCGCTCTTGTTTTGACTTGGACGTAGTTGGGTTCTGTTTGAACTTATTGTTGCTCTGATGCATGTAGTGTATTTATCTTCTCTGTAATTTACCCAGGTATTATCAGCTTTGGGGTGTTTTGACCTGATCTTTATTTGTCTGGATGATATCATTGCTCATGGACGTTATGGCGATGCTTGTTTTCTGTTTGTTCTTATACCACTTCTCGATACAACTTATTCCCTTGTCATTTTCCATTATGCATTTACCAATGAGACTCATTTACCTCACTGTATCATCATATCAATACAATGCATAAGTGTTCTATAACCTCTATAAATACTAATAATATATTGTATATCATGTATACATGTTTCATCATAGTCAATGAATAAAAATATATTCCATTCTATGTATACATGTTTGTCTATATGCACTTACTGTTAAAATCATATTTTGCATTCAATGTACACATGTTTTATAATTTGCCATCACTGTGCACTGAATCAATACAGTAATATCACACATATACAACGTGTTCGTTGTTTTATTCATGTTCTATTTGAAATATTCTGGTTTATAACATTTCTGTAGACTTGTACTTGTTTTGTTTCTATCAACCTTCCATTGTCACTTCTTGTTGTTTATATGTTCTGTTGAACTGTGACCATACTCTGCTTTACCACTTGCCTCAATTTGCATATTTTGTTTTAATTGTGACCACATGTGTCGTACTGTTGGACTTGTAGTTTTTCTGTTTCCAACATATAGTTATTCTGTTGTAGAGACTTCAAGTTGTATACTCATAGGTGTCTCTCGTACTATATGTAGTGGATGTTTTCATAAGACCATAAATTTTACTGGGACTATTCAATTTCAAAACCTATATCAATATATGTAACTATACATTAAGTGTCATAATGATGATGAATGAAATGATAATAACAACATCAAGGGAACTAATATTTTTTCCCCATTAACTTTTTATATATTTTACTTTTCATTTCCCATTTCAAAACAGATGTTTTTTTACATTTCATTTTTGTTTTGTATTTATGTTTTCTGAGTTTTCTTTTTTTTTTCCCCAAATAATTTTGATGATGATAATAGAAATTATAGTCTTAAATTAATATCTTGAACCTAGAATCTTTGATGAATACTTGTGAGATGTAGATCAATCTTGTATCCAATCAAAGTAGCTTCTAAATAGTCAGATGGTCTATGAATTTGTATGGTGGTCTTTGTGTGTTCAAGTGACGTAGGTTTTCTATCTGCAGCTGCATTCTTACTCTCCATTCAGCTTCAGATACTCTAATACTATCTGAGAATAATAACACAATTGGATGTACGTATCTATGTACATATGAATATATAACAAGTATTAATGCTAGAGATGGTAGTAACTAATCTTAAGCTGTTTCCAGTGACATGCAAATATCCTGATTAGCAATTCAGAGTGCTGTTGATTCTTCAAGCACCCTTACTATGAGGTAGTACATCAGTGATTTATAGGTGATGATATAAATTTGCACTGTTCTCTTTGCTTATTTACATAAAGGTTTTCATATTTGCATGGAATTTGGCAGATATTCAAATCATAATGATGTAGAAGTATTACTTTACTCCATTTAACACATGATAATGATACACTATCATGATGGCATCACCTGGACAGTATGTCATCTCACACTTTAGCTCCTCTATATCAGATCTATAGTTAATGTTATTATTCTTGCATTTGATGTTTCTTTCATAATATGTTCCTTCACACAACATTATCATTAACTAATCATTCATTTTGTTAAAACAATTTTATCTATACTAAACTATCTATATCTTATATATACATATCACAAGGCAAGAGTGTTTACTTTTGATAACTGTGAGGTTATCTTGTAAGTGGTACTAATGTGTTAATATTTTTAAATTTGCAATTTATGTTTGATGTTACTGTTTTTCCCATTGTTTGCTGAACAAAGTAAGTATATGCTGTTACAATCATCTGCTGTACTGTGACTGGTGGTGTACTGTGATCAGTAAATTTTAAGCATTCTGTATATTCTGAAGCAGAATCTTGTTTCTTAAATATGTGTTTTTTTCTTGCAATCACTGTTTCCCACATGTGATGTAATGTTTGTTTTTCTAACATAATAGTAGTCATCAACATGCTGAGTGTATTCAATCTAAGTCTGATGAAATCTGTACTTGTATTACTAGACTGATTTTCTATTATACAATGTGGTGTTGGTGTGACTGTTGGCTGTTCATGTGTCAGTGGTTTATCTGTCTCTTTATTAGTAACCTGTTCTATGAGGTGAGTTTCTGATTTTTCGTCACCTTGTTGACAATGTTCCTCAAGTGTGTTTTCTCCCTGTTGATTATTGGATTTCTCTGTCTGTATATCTGGGATAATGTATGTTTGGTTATCATGTGGTGTGGCTACTTTATCTACTTCTTTATGTTGTTTACTATGTTGTCTGTAGTTCATAATATTCTGTGTCATATTATTATCCCATGTTTGGGCTTCACTTTCTGTACATTCTGTTAGTTCAGGTATGTTAACTAGCACTAGTCCAGCATATGGGTTTGGTAGCACTGCTGCTCCTACTCTGCCAGTATAGTATGGGGAGTATATCCGAACCCATGCTGTAGGGTATTTCTCGAGTGTACCGCCTAAAGTGCGGCATGTTGTACTATCTCCCGTGTAGTCATCATTATATACCAGACTCTGATCTACACCAACTAACCCTGCTCCTGTAGCTCTAATGCAGGTGGTTAATTTTCCTTTCCTGATTGCTTTGTGAAGTTTTAAAGTCTCACTGCAAATGTCGTTATCTTCAATCTGTTCTCTATTATGTCTCTCTGTTGTTACGGATACTATGCTTGTCTTTTGGTCATGTTCTTGTTTCTTACTAGACGTAATATATGCCTTTCTAGCATCTTTAGTTATCTGTTTCAGCCTACAATTCCTGACTTCATGTCCAAAACTATGACAAAGATAACATTTTACGTTCTTTTTGTAGGTTGTTTGTGTTAATGGTAACGTCATTTTCTCTTTCTCGAAATTCCACTTGTCTATTTCAAACTGTAGTCTTTTTGCTTCGAGATCTAATTTTTGTCTTTCTAGAGCTAGTTCTGTATTTTTTTGTTTTTCTTGTGCTTCTAATTTGTGTAGCTCAAGTTCTTTAAGTTGTTTTGTTGCTGCGTATTGTGCTTCTATGTCTTGTTTAGCTGCCGCTCTGTCTTCTCTTTGCTGAATCTGAAATTGTGAGAGTTTCTTTTCTGCCCATGTCAAAAGTTCTAGGCCTGTGAAAGAAAATTTCTCACCAAGTGCTACTAAGTCTGCTAATGTAGCGATGTTGTTACCGGGTACCTGTCTACTATGTATGTGTCAATAATCTGTGTATGGAACCAATGTACAATACTACATGTATCAGTGTGCTCGGATACTAGTATCTGTGTTGACAATGGTAGAAAATCTTAACAGCAAGAATATATCTTAGTCAGTGTCGCTGCTGGTCTTGTTCTGGCGAAGTCGACTGTGATGACCTTGCTGTAACAATGCTGTTGAGCAATAATGATAACAATTCTGGACAACAATAGCACCTATCAGAAGTTTTAGTTAAATGACATTGCACCTGTGGACAAAACAATTTTAAATAATAGAGACATTAATGACGTTAAAGAACAACAAATACTGGACTAGGTTACGAATCAAGACAAAGTTCTCTCAAGCAGTCGAAAATTTACTTAAATTATCAAGCCAATTTCGAATGCTAACCGAAAGGAACGTACTTTTGGGTGATAATGCAATTACACAAAAGTAGCCCTCCAACCTCCCGCTAATGATGAGGGTGAGTAAACATAGTAATGAGTGGGTGCTTGTTGACTCTGGACTACTAAGCAGGACACATACACAAATCAAATAGAAACAGCTTAACCTGTGTATATTCAGCTCCGGTGTCCTTGGTGGCTTGGTCCAACTGCTTGGCTCCACTTCAGAATTCTTCAAAAGGTGATATAGATTAACTCAACTGCACTTTGGGTTGACTAGGATTCAGTAGAAGTTGGGTCTTCAAAATGTTGATCACCAAAAGGGGTGTCAATGGTCCTTGTCACACTACTGACACATCGAGAAAATGGAATCTGGACAATATTCTTGAATCTAACAATGTGATTAGTTCATTAGAGTACTATAATGCATGGAGCACATGGATACGGCTCTGTACTGCTGGTTTGTGTGGCTGAGTGCCATAATTGTATCCTTGAAATCAGTACTCTGAATGTTGACACCATTTTGTTGGTGTGTTCTTTTGCAACTGCACATAGATTTATTCATTACACAAATCACGTAATGTGATATTGAGCTGAGACGTGGGCTAATTCGGTGTAGTTTGTTGCCATGTTTACTTCTTGACCTTGGTCAATGTCACTCTTTGACTTTCACTCTTGATGTTGACTATTTGTTTGACTAGATGACAAGCAATTAGCTGTAACTATTCGTTCTGATAGCATTGTTTAATGTTAATATTCACTAACGTAACTGTTGAAAAATTCTTCATTGTTCGTAATCGGGTTCAATGTCAAACGGGCGCAACCCCCACGTGCCAAGTGCCGAATTCATGTTACATGACGGAATCATTCCAACTGGTCCGACATCTTGGGATTTGTCCAGGGTGAAATATTTCTACTGGCTCGTACACACACGTTACACTGTACATATCTACTATGCATACAACTCACAAGTCCGTTGCGTCCTTAGACAACACAGTCACTTTTATTGTAGAACAGTTATCAACCGTGGCTGTCATACACCGCCGGCTTCCTGCCGTTCAGCGTTCTGCATTTGACCAGCACACCCACTGACTACCAATATATAATGCCTAGTTAATCTAATCGTCATTAGGACCTTTAGTTCATACATATTAGAGATCTTATGATTGAATCATTCATTGCTTAACGTGTGCAATAGTACTCACTCTACTCACGCATATAACTTGTGACAAGCAAGGCTTTGTCACGACGTGTCTCTGCCCACCATTTCAGGTCGAGGTGTTCTCAAAACTGTGTCAGCTATCTCGCCACCGCTTGTCACCGTTTAGAAGCCCCATCGTCAGGCGTCAGCTTCTGTGTGTTGCTTTGCAATCACAAACTACAACAGCCGGAATTTTCTTTAACTTTAGGACTGCGGTTCGGATGACTTCAAACATTGCAAACGATCTCCAACACTTTCTAATCGACCTGTCTCATCCACGTCTCAGCTCCGTCTCCCGAACACTCGCATTCCGGCTTTGGCATGGGCGCAGTAATGTTATCACACAAACTCCGCCCACTCGTGCCCCCGTGTTTGATTGATTTTTTTTAACCGTGTATCTTTGTGACATCGTTATACGCACTTGCTCTGTTTCTCTTATCCATCTCATGGCAAGAAGATTTAACCTTTCCAAAAACTCTTGCAGCTTGACAGCGAATATCTTCTATATAACCTTCCCAAATGTATTTTGAAGGGTGATGATTCTAAAGCCGCTAAGCTTTGAATTATCCTTGAATAGTTTTGGGAGAGGGATGAGATAGCTGTGCACCCAATCCTGCAGTAATGATGCTGTCCTAATGCTCTGGTTAAAGCAGTCTGTCCTAATGCTCTGGTTAAAGCAGTCGGTCATCTCCTCCAGGTCTGCATCGCTCAAACCATTCATGTGGCCATACCTGACCCCATGGGGCCATGGTGCCGTGTCTTTTGCCTTTTTCAAAATGTGTTTAACATCTTCCACCCGTATGATGTCTTCATACTGCATATTCTTCGTGGTGCCAGATAACTCCGCTCTAACTGCATCCCTGTAGTCCGCATCATTATGATTGGTCTGCTCTAATAATCTCTGGAGAAACGCCTCCCCTTTCTCTTTGTCTGTTGCCACGCGCACACCATCATCTCAATAAATTGTTCCCACTGTCATAGGCCGATCTTTTCTCTGCATTTGCCTGTGCAGTTTCCAGAATTTTCGCAGTGTTTTATCACCTCCAATCTCCTCCATGAAACATTCCCATTTTGCCTTTTTGACCTCTGCAGCACATCGCTTGAAAACCTCCACCTTGTCTTTCTTGACATTTTCCGCTGTGTCCACTTCCTCTCGTGAGCTTCGAGATGTCTGTCGCACTTTCTTTAGCTGCTTTACTGCAGCTCTCTTTGCTTTCCAAGCATGGTCTACTTCTAGGGTCCACCATAGGGGCTGAAAAAAAGGGGTTTTAACAGTCTTGTTGCATGCCCCATGTCTGTTGCGTCCAAGAAGGCAATCGGCCCACTCATACCTGAAGGTCTTGCGCTCTCTCCCAGCTTTAACATTCCTGGGTTTAGAGATCAGGACTGAGCATGGCATGTGATCACTCCCTTGGTCATTCAAAACAGTCCACTTTATATCAAGGACTGATGATTGGGAGACAAGCGCCAAGTCAATAGCTGTGTCTGCATCGTCAGGCCTCATTGCCATTCTAGTCGGCCTACCATTATTTATGCAGACCACATCGGAGTCCACCATGGCATCCGCAAGGGCAATTCCCTGTCGGTTTTCTTCACTACTGTCCCAATCTCTGTTCCTTGCATTGAAGTCTCCACATATGAGTAGCCTATCACCTGGTAATTCCTCCAGTTCCTTAAGCCAGTCCCAGTGTTCCCTTCTGTCAAAACGGTCCACTGTGTATATACATGTATGATGTTTCAATTTAAGCCACCAATCTCCATTTGTATACCCTGGACCTCTCTTGCACTGTGAATCCACTGGCTCAAGTCAAGTACCACATGCTTCACTTCTTCCTTTACCAGCAGACCTTGTCCATGTCTCTTCTGCCCAGTAGGATTTATATAACTGGCGTACCCAGGGCAATGGTATTTTTCTGTATTTAGCTCCTGGAACATGAGGACATCAAAATCATATATTAGTCTATCCAATACAGGCCCTCTCTGTCTGGCACTGCGAAAATTCCAGTATCCCACTCTTACATAGTTGAAACGTAGTCTCTCCACTTTTCGACTTGTTCTCCTGGCGCCTGCCCTATTTCTATGCCGTCTTCTCACACCATTTCCTCGTCTTCTCCTCCTCACTCTCTCTTCCCTAGCCTCTGAATGATGTGTCAAGCGCAGAGCACGTGCTCCGTAGCTCCGGCGATGGTTCCCGTGTTTAAATAAATCCATAGGCAAAGTTTGGATATTGCAGGTTATAAACGGTCACCCTAGTATTGCCTGCTTGTTAGGGAAGAGGCAGGGGATGTCCCTCAGGAGTCCATACGCCTGGTGGCGCCCTGCACTCCTGCCAAACATTCAACGTTCACGACCAGTTAACACATGGCCATCCAGTTCCTCAGCACGCTGGTCCACCTTGAACTTGGGGGTTTATATTTGGAGTTTTCCGTCTCCTAGATGGACTGCTGTCTAAAGCTAACGGGTTCCACCTACCCGGGGGAGGTGTTAGAGCGCTCCGGCTCACTTGGCAGGCACGTCTCCGAGCATATGAGGTATTTTCTAAGGAACTCAGATCCCACCCTGAGATTCCGCCTCGCCCTCTGTGCCCATCGCCAGTTGGTCCGCGGCTGCTTATTCGATATTCGCAGCTAACCTCTATATCTAGAGGCCGTTCCACGATCCGCCACCATTGGACGCGCTGGGTCGGGGATGGTCGCCCCAGCTTTACCCAGATAATAAAGTAGTTGAAGAGTTTGGGAAATGCATACTACAGACAGGGCGAGAAACAGTATCAAGAGGAGCCCGTAAATAATATAAACTCTACTGGAGTAGTGAACTGGAACAGTTGCATAATGATGTGGAAGTGTGTAGAAAGCAAGCAGAGGCCACGCCCAGCCAAGAGCACCACAATAAATTCCAGCACGCAAAAACAAAATTTCAAAGGGCCAAGCTGCAGGCTAGACGGAAAAGCTGGCAGGCGAAAAAGGAGTCTCTGAACTTTGAAAGAGACACAAGGAAATTGTGGATGCTAATAAAACAACTTAACGATGAGGGCACAGGGAGAAACTCAAACATTGCACTACATAAAGATGGAAACATCTTAACAAGAAATCACGCAGCTGACCATTTTGAAGACTCATTCGCACAAGATAACAATATCATAATTAGTCCAGAGAGACAAGAAAATCGAGAGAAACGGCAACATACAGGACAGAAGGAAATATTACATGAGGTTCTGGAGGCACCCATCACAATCAGCGAACTAGAGCTAGCCATATCAAAACTGAAAATGAAAAGTCACCAAGAGCTGATCTTTGGTATCTCCAATGAAATGATCAGGAACGTAAGAACAGAGGCCAAAGCAAAGCTGTTGCAGATCTTCAATAACAGCTGGACCTTAGGCAGTGTTCCACAAGCCTGGAGAGAAGCAATCATGATACCCCTCATAAAATCAGGGAAAGATAGTTCTATTGCCTCTAGCTACAGACCAATTAGCCTCACCAGCTCTCTCTCTCTCTCTCTCTCTCTCTCTCTCTCTCTCTCTCTCTCTCTCTCTCTCTCTCTCTCTCTCTCTCTCTATCTGCAAAACACTGGAGCGCATCATCAATCACAGACTGCAGTGGAACATTGAAAGTAAAAACATCCCTGTGCCACAGAAGACTGGCTTTAAGCAGTGCTACTCTACGGAAGATCAGACAACCTACCTCTCTCAAGAAATTGAGGATGCATTCCAAGAGTAGAAGCTGGTGCTTGCGGCATGGATAGATCTGAAGAAAGCCTTTGACAAAGTCTGAAAAGAAGGTCAATTGAAGAAACTAAGAAACTGCAAAGTCAATGAAAGAATGTACAAATGGGTGAAAGTATACTTACACAACAGAAGAGCCCGAGTACAGATAGACGGACTCAAGAGCAAGAAAGTACTACTGCGTCACGGTGTTCCAATCCTAAGTTTTAGGTGGACCGACGTGCCGAGGACTGAATGGCCACGGGTTAGCTGGTCTTGAACGTGGAACGTCTGGTATGCGGGCGGGGCACGCCAGGCGTATGGACTTCTGAGGGGCAACCCCTGCCCCTTCCCTAGTAGGCAGGCTCTACTAGGGGGACCGATTATTTCCTGCAATATCCAAACTTTGCTTATGAAATCAATTAAATACGGGACTCGTCGCCGGAGCTATGGAGCACGTGCTCTGCGCTTGACACACCCTTCAGAGGCTAGCGAAGAGAGAGTGAGGAGGAGAAGACGGTGTGAGAAGAAGGCATAGAAATAGGAGGGCAGGCGCCAGTAGAACAAGACGAAAAGTGGAGAGACTAGGTCTCAACCATGTAAGAGTGGGATACTGGGACTGTGTAATCCCAGGCAGAGAGGTCCTGTATTGGAGCGGCTAATATATGATTTTGATGTCCTCATGCTCCAGGAGCTAAATACAGACAAATACCATTGCCCTGGGTACGCCACTTATATAAACCCTACTGGGCAGAAGAAACATGGGCAAGGTCTGCTGGTGAAGGAAGGGGTGAAGCATGTGGTACTTGATTTGAGCCTGTGGAATCACGGTGCAAGAGAGGTCCAGGGTATACAAATGGAGATTGATGGGTTAAGATGGAACATCATAAATGTATATGCCACAGCGGACTGTTTTGTCAGAAAGGAACACTGGGACTGGCTTAAGAAATTGGAGGAATTACAGGGTGATAGGCTACTCATATGTGGAGACTTCACTGCGATGAACAGAGATTAGGACAGTTGAGGAGAAACCGACAGGGAATTTCCCTTGCGGATGCCATGGTGGACTCCTACGTAGTCTGCATAAATGATGGTAGGCCGACTAGAATTACAATGAGGCCTGGAGATGCAGACACAGCTATTGACTTGGCACTTGTCTCCCAGTCATCAGTCTATGATGTAAAGTGGACTGTTTTGAATGACCATGGGAGTGATCGCATGCCATGCGCAGTCCTGATCTCTAAATCCAGGAAAGTTAAGGCTTGGAGATCGCGCAAGATCTTCCGGTGTGAGTGGACTGACAGCCTTCTTGGACGCCTCAGACAGTAGGTATGTAACAGGACTGTTAAAACCCCCTTTTTTGCAGCAACCGTGGTGCACCCCAGAAGTAGACCATGCTTGGAAAGAAAAGTAGACTGTGGTCTCACTCGAGTTTAGATGTGTACGCGCACACACACGTGTCTGTGCATGCAAGAACGTGCATACACATCTAGAGCACACTGGCTATTTTTCGGCGCCAGAAACTCGCCGTAGCCCCTTCTCATGTTAGTTAAAACAATTCCACCACGTGAAGGCCAGGACTTGGACTTTTGCTGCAGAGGTTATGTATTCACGAACCATTGTGGTATTTAAGCAAGGTTGGGCGCTCACCAACACTGCGCCCCGGCTACATACAGCAATATTTGGAACCGTTCAGTATATTTTTCGAAGGAAAAATAAAAACTACTTTAAGAACTTAATAATAGATAAAACCAACACTAAAGATATATGGAAAACAATTAATTCCTTGACAAACAAGTCATCACAATCCTTACCATCAAATCAGGTTACACGTGATCAATTCAGTAGTTTATTTCAATCCGACATAAACCAACTGAAGGCTGCAATACCAGATTCTCCCCATGACATATCTTTATTATGATCATTTTGTTAGAACAAATGCTATGGAGACATTCCCTCCAATATACCGCTAATGACGACCACTGAAATATTTACTCATCTCAGTAACATAAAAAACAATAACTCATCAGGACTAGATGGAATCAGTGATCGGATCCTCCACTACGCTGCACCGGCGATTTGCGAGTCACTAACTTTTATATTTCCTATATATTCTATGTGTATATATGTTCATATATCGAGGAAAGACGCCAATCCGGTGTGGGATTTGCCATTAAGTCGGCCCTGGTAGGCATGTTAGCTGGATTTCCAAAGGCTATAAACGACAGGCTCATGACTATCAAGTTGCCGCTGCTGAATGGAGGAAGCATGCAACCATTGTGGTCGTTTACGCACAAACTATGACCAATGAAGTTTATGTCAAGAACAAGTTCTATGAGGACCTGCACAATGTATTAACATCTGTTCCCAAAGGAGACAAACCTATACTTCTTGGGGATTTCAATGCCAGAGTAGGCACGGACACAACCTCTTGGAGTGGCATCACTGGAACGCACGGAGTCGGAAATTGTAACAGCAATCGACTCCTCCTCCTTCAGACATGTGCCGAACACGATCTCCTGATTACCAACACAATTTTCCGTCTTCCCATGAGAAATAGGACATCGTGGATGCATCCTCGCTCGAAACACTGGCACCTCATTGACTATGTCATCGTCATGAGGAGTGACAAACAAGACAAAATCCATGTGTAGTGCCGAATGTTGGACAGACCATCGTCCCATTGTCTCAAAAATAAACATACACATCAGGCCACCACGGCGTCTTCAAGGGGTAAAAATGCAAAAAAGACTAAATGTCACCCGCCTAAACAGGAAGAAAATGCAGCTGTCGTTTGAAAATATGCTGGAAGACAGTCTCAAGCCCAATGCTGCAGCTAAACAGGATACAGAAACAGAGTGGAGAGTCCTAAAGGCATAATTTACAACAACGCTAGAGAAATTCTGGGTCCAACCCCTCTAAAGCATAAAGACTGGTTTGATGAAAATTCCGAAGACATCAACGAATTTCTGGCCGAGAAACATCTTTTCGTCAAGGCACATTTGAATCACCCGAAATCAACATAAAAAAATATGCCTTCAAGAACATTCAGAGAGTAGTGCAGCAGAAACTTCCGCATATCCGGGACTCCTGACTTAGCAGCAAAGCTGATGAAATTCAAGGCTTTGCTGACAGACATGATATGAAAAATGTCTACGACTCACTGAAAGCGGTCTACGGTCCTATATCACCAGGCATAGTTCCCCTCCTCAGTGCAGATGGGGGAACATTGGTCACCGATAAGAAAAAATCCTTCAACGCTGGGCAGAGCATTTCAGCAACATCTTCAATGCAACTTCCTTCTTCAATGATGAAACCATCAGCTGCCTTCCTCAAGTTCCCACCAATGATACACTTGATGACCTGCCAACCATAGTGGAAGTAAACAAAGCCATCCAGCAACTCTCCAGCGGCAAGGCATCTGGTCCTGATTCCATCCCAGTAGAGATATGCAAGGCAGGTGGGCTGGTCCTAACAGAGCAGCTTCACCAAGTTTTTACAAACATATGGGTGAATGAGACCATGCCACAAGATTTCAAGGGCGCGTCAATAGTCCACCTTTACAAACGTAAAGGAAATCGCCAATCATGTGACAACCACCGAGGCATCTCCTTGCTTTCAATTGCAGGGAAGATACTCGCCAGAATTCTTCTCAATCGCCTCACGGCCCATCTCGATCAAGGTCTTCTTCCTGAGAGTCAATGTGGCTTCAGAAAATAACAAGGAACTTATGACATGATTTTCGCTGCAAGGCAGCTGCAAGAGAAATATCAGGAACATAACTGCAAAATGTTCTCCACTTTCATTGACCTTACCAAGGCTTTTGATACAGTCAGCAGAGAGGGACTGTGGAAAATCATGGCTGTCCAAGAAAGTTTGTCCAAATAGTGCTGCTATTTCATGATGGTATGCAGGCAAGAGTACAGGAAAATGGTGAACTGTCTGAGCCCTTTCCTGTCACCAATGGAGTGAAGCAAGGATGTGTCCTGGCACAAACTCTGTTCAGCCTCATGTTTTCAGCAATGTTGACGAATGCCTTCGAGAACAACGACATTGGAATAGACATCAACTACCGCAATGATGGAAAGTTATTCAATCTCAGAAGGCAAAAAGCTAAAACAAAAATTAACAGCGACACCGCCAGAGAGCTCCTGTTTGCTGATGACTGCGGTCTATTTGCCAATTCAGAGGCAGACATGCAACACAATGTTTCAGCTTTCTCACATGCCTGTGCCAACTTTGGGCTCAATATCAACTTGGAGAAGACTGTAGTTATGTACCAGCCAGCTCCAGGGATTAATAGCACTGTGCTGAATATCAAAGTGAATGGTCATAGACTAAGTGTTGTGGACAAATTCACCTATCTTGGCAACACTGTCACAAGCTGCCAGAATTGATGACGAAGTGAATGCAAGAATCTCCAAGGCCAGCGCGGCCTTTAGCAGACTGTACAAGAATGTATGGGACAGATTTGGAATAAGCCTGCAAACAAAGCTAAAAGTCCACAAAGCAGTTGTATTATCCACACTGCTATATGCTTGTGAAACCTGGACTGTTTATCAGTGACTCGCTAGGACATTAAACCACTTCCACACAGTCTGCCTGAGAAAGCTATTGATGATTAAATGGCAAAACAAAATCCCAGACACTGAAGTCCTAGAAAGAGCGTCAATTCCCAGTATCCACACTCTACTAATGAAGAATCAGATTCGCTGGGCTGGTCACTTGACTCGCATGCCAGATCACAGGTTCCCTAAACTAATTTTTTACGGCGAGTTCCCAAGGCTGCCAGAGAAAACGCTTTAAAGACACTCTGAAATTCTCAATTGAATGCTTTTGGAATTCATCATGACACATGGGAGACTGCAGCCAGAGACCGAAATTCGTGGCCTGCATCATTATGCAAGGGTGCAGTCTCTTGTGAGACAACCAGGACTGCAAGAGCTGTGAAGAAAAGGCAGGACAGAAAACCACTGCAGGAAATCCTCCTCCAGAAACGTCAAGCATTCTTTGTCCACATTGTCAAGGAACATTTCGAGCCAAAATAGGCCTTATCAACCATCTTAGAACTCACGGCTCCATACTTTCAATACCACTGGATGAAATGAATGGTCATCATTATTCTTGATGGACAAACAACAACTGTAATATATAATCATTGTCTTATCAAAGGTCACTCCCCATCAGCCTTCAATATTCCTAAAGTGTATCCTCATTTAAAAGCTGGTACATTAGACGATTATCTCATGAGTAACTATAGACCAGTTTCCATATCCTCACTATCCAAACCACCTGAAGAGCACATTCACAAAACAACTTTAGAACACTTAGTTTGCCACAAACTAATAGTTGACAGTCAGGGTTTCTGCCAAAATATTCTTGTCAAAGGGCCCTAACAAACATGGCAGAAAACTGGCATCAGCATATCAACAAAAATTCTCTATATGGAGAGATGTTTATAGACATTAGAAAAGCATTCGATATGAAAGATCATACTATTCTAATTTTTAAAAGAATAGAAACAATGACTGTAAGCTTTAATATAGTGACATGAATAATTTCATTTTTATTAGACAGAAAACAAGTAGTATCACACAATAAATCTCTATCTCAAGCCGTCACCATTAATATTGGAGTACCTCATGGGTCTATACTTGGCTATCTGTTATTTGTCATTTATATAAATGATCTTCCCTTATATATTTCGTCGTCCTGCGATCTATTTGCACAGTATATACAAATGCTATTGATTGTAATATCCTAGAATCATCCTTGCAACAGGAAATAAATAGTGTAGTAAACTGAAGTCATGCAATCTGTATGCATATTAATATTTCTAAAACAAAATCTATGTTAATAGCAACCAGGCAAAGACTTCACATTCTGAACTCGCAGAGAACTCTTCAGCTGCACATTGGTAGCACGCCTGTAGAATGTGTAACCGAGCACAAGGCACTGAGTCTTATCATTTATCAAAATCTATACTTTAATTCCCGTGCTCATACAATCGTAAAACAAACAGCCAAAAAAATTATATAAACTTGCCGAAATTAGAAATGTCATTGACGAAAACACAGGAAAGATATTCTATACCACATACAAACACATATTGATTATTGCACCACAATCGGGGATGGATACTCCAAATCGTTAACAAAACTCATTTATTCACTCCAGAAAATGGCGGTGCCTTTAATTAGTTGTAAAGAAACTTACCGACAATTGCAACCTACATGAACGTTCTCAGTTACTGCCAAGTCACACTTTTCATGCATCGAGTCAAGTCCTAGAAGATATTCAATGACTTCAAATTATCGTTTCTTGCTCAAACAAAACCTGTAATCTGAGCTATGTCAGAAATGTCAGTGGATTCATCCATTGCCATTGAAAAAATTTACAATTTGTTATATGTGATGCTACTTGACGATGAACATCGTTGACTAATTCTTCAACTTGCCTGGCCATAGTATCATTAGACAAAGGAATCTGATCAAATTTTGTTTCATATTTTTTATCGTCAAGCATTCCAGCAGCTATTTTAAGGGAAGGCTTAATTATTTCTTGTGCATTGGTGAACGGCTTCTTTTTTTGCGAGCCAACAGAAGAGCAACAACAGCACTCTTGTTCTGTTAGTTAACTTTGGTAAATAAATGACAGCTGCCTGGTCAGAGAACTTTCTATTTTAGCTGTGAAATCTTTTGTTAACTCCGAATTGATCGCATATTGAGCATTTATGTCCGAATGTGTGGTTTTCAGCGACTTGTGCGCTGCAGCTTTTCAAGACTCCGCTACTTTCGCACTGCACGAAATAACAATTCATGACATTTGCGAAAGGAATGCAATTTATTCAGAGCCGACATTTGAATGGCTCTACGAGCGTTAGGTTTCATCATTGTTACACAATATGAATACATCAACGTGATGATAGATGATGCTAGCATTACACAATCTAAATGAACAGCCCTATGTTTGCCTATGGCCTAGAAAGCTATCGTATTGGTCAAGGATACGTCTGCTCTCTCTACCGTCTCCAGTCAGTCTGTCCCCGCTACACATTGCGTGGACAAGCACGGACACTTTACTCTCCGTGCAGTCACTATTATTGCGTGCCTGGTCTTGCCAGCACGCCGGCTGGTGAGTTCGAGTAACCTGGCATATCACGGTTACTCGCAAGGACCAGCAACCCAATTGCTTGGGAAAAGCCCTCGCTCATCTGTACTCGTCGGCCTCTGGTCTGACACAAATGTGTCTCCCTGTGAGGTTATTAATAGTGCTCGGTGTCTTCCCTGTCTGGTGTCTCTCTACTAGACTAGTGTTAACTCATTACTCCTGTAAGGCCTTATTGGGGATGCTGACAGTGGTCGTGAAGTGTCGTTCCAGATTAATTTTTTTTGGTAACAGAAACACAACATCCGCAGATTAAGCAAACTGGTTTGCCACTACGGCTAGGCATAAACATAAATTTCTCAGTCCAATATTCGTTGAATTCACGACAAGCAACGTCTTCACATTTTCGCTTTTTTTTTTTTTTTTTTTTTTTTAACCATTGTTTGATTTTAGATTTTCCACACTCATGTTTATATTCTTTAACAGTAAATTTTTATTTGAAAAAAATCTAATTTCAACACAATACTACCGACTCTGCTGAACAGTTTAACAGACGACAACATGGCGCCTTGCGCACTCTGATTGATCGACAAGGATGGGATATGGGAACTTCATAACGTTTCGTTGCGAACTGAACAGGCACATTCGATAATATTTGAGCATAACAACCACGAGCAGAGTAAATTATCGGAAGCTAACTGGGCATTCCGAGTGCATTTTTAAATTATTAAAATATATTATATTAAACAATGAGACCTCGCGTGCCACTTTTTGATAGCTGGCGGACCACAAGTGGCACGTGGGCCGTGGTTTGGGTTTGTATCCCATGGTTTTCAATGTAAGCTCTGAAATGATGATGAAAAAAAAGCTATCGAAAAAGAAAACTTCTGAGTTGAACGGATTAAGAATTAGTGCAATATAATCTACAGACGCCCAGGTGCCGAAATGTGGACAATGAATAAACGTGATGAAAAACGCGCAGACTAATGCGAGATGTGATGTTATACAATATGACAACAACCAGCTAGAATGAAAATCTAACAAATAGACGTTTTGGAAAATAGAACAAAGAAGATTTTTTCATGCAGTAACACAGTGAAAACTGTTATATCTTGTCACACCTTAAGACACAAGGAAACACCAAAAAGTGTACTGGAGACAACAACATTATTGAAATAAGGAACAGATAGACGGACTAGGACATTTACGAATCCGACATGCAGGCATAAATAGAATTACATTGAACGACACAAGAGAGACAACCATGAAATGGAATGATCCAGAAGCTTCACGACCAGATCAAGAGCTGAAATACTTATTGGTACTTCTACATGTCCTTAACTTATTATCTATTGCTTATCTGTATAAGCTTCCCAGATAGGTCTTTCAATATGTCGCTGTCTTCTTCTATCTTTATTGTCTAGTAGTTTCCCACATACGCTTGCCTTCTCTATTACACGTCTTTTATTGATCATCATCAGCTCTACACGGGACCTGCCACATGATGATGTATATCGCATCATAAATAGTAGCAGGCGGATCAAGGTTTGTTCATCCATCTTCCGTTAAGTTTCCCAGTGGAGTAGCAAGAGCCGTCTAGTAAAGGAAAGGTCAGTAATTTCAGGCGAGATATGTTAGATGTTGGTAATAAATGAGTGTACAATTTGTCCATGTGGTTTGTCGCACATGTAAGTTACCCATTTAACCATCTTTGTTGGTTCTGGCAACAATAAATTTGTTTGAGTTAAAATCACTACAACTATGCTTAATCTATCTAAGAGTCATAGTTGTTACTGTACATAAGACTACTGCTACTATTGCTGCTAACTGCTGCTGCTACTACTACCATCATCACCACCACTGCTGCTACTACTACTACTACTACTACTACTACTACTACTACTACTACTACTACTACTACTACTACTACTACTACTACTAGTACTGCTGCTGCTGCTGCTACATCTACTACTACTACTACTACTGCTGCTGCTGCTACTACTACTACTACTACTACTACTACTACTACTACTACTACTACTACTACTACTACTGCTGCTGCTGCTACTGCTGCTGCTGCTACAACAACTACAACTACTACTGCTGCTGCTACTACTACTCATGGCCATGCAATATGTGGCTAGGACATATTCTTTCATCGAGAATCGCTCTGCATCACTGTTGTCTTTAATAATCTACTGTCATGTGCAATATGGCCGTATGTTTCAGTTTCCCAGGCAACGATATTTATGAGCCAGTTTGCTTTGGTGTCCCGATCTTGTTGAATGTCAATAATTTTCTTCTTCTTTGTCCGCGGTTACTATAAATTTAAACTCTTAAGTTTAAGTTCAAACGGCTTTGATTTGATTCAGTAGTTGTTGTTAAATTTTCCATAACTCACACCTGTTTCCTGAGACAGCAGAGATTCATGTTCTCAAAAATGTTACTTTAATTTGTTCGCTAGCGTTGTTACTTAACTATCAATGAAAGGGTTGTAATTCTTATTGTTTGTTTTTTATAGGATCAGTTTCAGTGAACACTCAATAAGTGTCTTCATAAGTGTCTCACAGAGCACAGAAAGAGGTTCTCGTCGCAGTGCACGAACTCCATATTTAAGGCAATAATTATTTAAACGATTTGCAGGAACATGGACACTATGCTACATTTGCAATGTCCTTTAAATATATGGAAACATACTGCCTTGTAATAATATTCTTACCACATCACGTACTCTATAAGTGTTTGTATCATTCTCTCTTTTGTCATATAAACATACATTATTATCATCACCATCATGTGCCTTGCAAAGTGGCGTAAGTGTCCCCATCTATCCATAGATATCGGTACTTGGAGGTATTACCAGTTCTATTGATGACCATTCCTGTATGACGTCATCTCGTCGCAGACCATCAGTCATCATTTCACTCTGCCTCTGTCTCTTCGAAATCTTTTCCTCTTTGAAATTAAATGATATGAAATAGAAGAAAAAGCAACGACAGCAGCATGATATAATGAATTGGAAACAAATAGGTATATTTAGCTGCTGCGAGAAGAAACGGACTAAACACAAACACGTTGCACATACCTTACAAGGAGATCCATCGTGTATTGGAATACAGGTGAAAATCCAAAATCAGAAGCAATCAATAAATATATAAAATGAATTATAAAATAAAATAACATACACACAAATGCGTACAATACGCCACACAGGAAGGCCGTCGGTTCGATTCTCAGAATCTTTGTCAAGGACAGGACAACACAGATAGATAAAACAACAAAATACACAACACAAAAAGCACAACTACTCGGTTCCCGTGTGGGAGCAGAAATGACAGCTTTGCCAGTTGCGAAAGCAATCTTTGGCTGCAGAGTTTAAGTATAGTAGGTTGCCTGATAGGATTTAGGTCGCCAAAACTATGCGAACAGTCTGATATGCAAATAAATGAGTATGGAGACAGTTAGGTATGAATATATAGGGGGGGGGGGGGAGGACATCATAGTAATAGACGGTGTAAACGGTTGGAGAAGATGGCACAGTTATACAGAGGCGTTCACCACAGTGTTGATACCTGCTGGATGGACGCATCCCAGAGAGTTGATTAATTGGCATTCAATTTTGAGCCTAATGGAGCTGTTGGAGAAGCAAGGTTTCAATGCAGTGACCCATACATCCGTGTGTTGCGGGGGCCCATAAGGGGAGCAAAGAATAGCAACACTGTAGCCTACCACGCATGTCGTAAGAGGCGACTAAGGAGTCTTGATGGTTCCGTCGCCCTGCTACTGAGTGAGTGCGTGGCGCGACACTGTAAGCTGTGAGTTTCGTGTGAAGTTATTTGAATCTGCCCAAGTTTTGTTTTTTTTGGGAACGTGACTGCATGTTCAGAGCGATGGCAGGTGGCTATGTCGCAGAGTTGACCAGTTTTTGCCTTATGCAGAAATGCGTGGCTGCTGATCTTCTGGTTGACTGCTACTGCCGTCGGTGATGAAATGTATTTTCGTGGACTGTGTGGGTGAACATCTAGGAAACATCCAGATAGGAAAATGACTGCCGATTCCATTAGAGATGAAGTGGGTGTTTTGTGGGGGACTGATGTGTTGACATTCTGGCGACGGCATTATTATATACAGTGTATCTGTGCGGGTGGGTAGCGGGGTAGGGGTATCCCCTATCAAAGGAGAAGTAAGGCGCCTCCTTCCCTCCGCTAGCCTACGGGACACCCTTGGGCAAGGTGGAGTACCCGTTTAGCCCCCCGATCAGGGTTACGTGAAGCCATGGGTGCAGGTGGTGGATGAAGATGGAGAGCAGCCAACAGATAGTTGTAGGTTATGGTCTCCACCTTCACGACGGTAGGCAGAGGATCTCTTTTTTGAGGAGACAATGGCTACGGTCACTGACCAGTATGGTCACTGCTAGGAAGGAAAGCAATGGCAAACTACCTTCTTTACACATGCCAAGAAAATCACGTTGTGTGAAATCATCGATAATCAGAGAAACGGCGTAAATGGGTGCTCCATAGGAGCAACCTCGCCCGGTAGGGATAGTCATGCGCACCAGGTGACCTCAGACCGTCAACAGGCTACTAGGTGCAACAGATTAATATCATTGAAAGTAGGAACTTGGAACGTTAGAACAATGAATGCAGATGGAAAGTTAGAAAACATCAAAAAAGAAATGAAGAGAGAGAAGATTAACATATTAGGAATATCGGAAACGAGATGGAAAGGAGCAGGGATAAGGACAGGAGAGGATTGTAAGATTATTTACTCTGGGGGAAAAGAACAGCAAAGAGGTGTAGCCATTATATTAGATAAGCAAACATCAAATTCTGTCAAAGGATATCATGCTGTGTCAGACAGAGTCCTATTAGTAAAATTAAACGGAAGACCTTTTAAAATAAATGTCATTCAAGTATATGCCCCAACAAGTGAAAGCAGTGAAGAAAGCATAGAGGAATTTTATAATGACGTGGAGACTGCTTTGAAGAACTGCAAAAAATCAGAAATAAATATCATAATGGGTGATTTCAACGCAAAAATAGGACAGCAAGGCGATGGATGCAGTGTAGGCAACCATGGTTTGGGAGAGAGAAATGAAAGAGGATACAGACTTGTAGAATGGGCAAAAGAACAAGAAATGGTTGTAGGAAACACCTGGTTTAAACAGCATCCTAGAAGATTATGGACATGGAGGAGTCCAGACAGCAGGATTAAAAACCAGATAGATTACATCCTGATTAGCAAAAGGTTTCGAAATGCGTTAACAGTCGTAAAAACAGTTCCAAATGCAGACTGTTACAGTGATCACAGATTAATTACAGGCACATTGAGGGTAAAGTTAAAGAAAGTCAAGTATACAGCAGGAAACCCTAAATATGACTGGTGCAAATTGAAAACTGACAAAGAAATACAAGATAATTTTAACATAGAAGTAAAGAACAAATTTGATATATTGTCTGATCTAGAGATCCTGTTTCAAGATGTAGATGATCAATGGGAAACGATGAAGAATTCAATCAGTTGCGCAGCAGAAAAAACTATTCCAAAAGTAAAGAAAGTGGGCCGTAAGACATGGATGACTGAAGAAATTTTACAACTAATGGAAACAAGAAGACAGAACAAAAATAATCCTGCCAAATATGAAGAAATTCACAGAAAAGTGAGAACCTTATGTAAGGAGGCAAAAGAAACATGGCTTGAGAAAAATTGCAGAGAAATTGAAAAACAACACAACAGTAACAATGCGAACCTAATGCACAAAAGAATTCAGGAGCTTACTAATCAAAGAACACGTACATCAGCAGGCTGCCTAAAGACAAAAGATGGAAGAGTCATAATAGAAAAAGATCAGATATTACATGAATGGTCAGATTACGTGAAAAACCTGTATGACGACAACAGAGACGAACAGTATGATGTTCAAAATAATAATGAAGGACCAGCAATTTTGAAGATGGAGGTTCAGAATGCTCTTAACCATATGAAATCTGGCAAGACCCCCGGTTCAGACAGCGTCACAACAGAAATGATTAATGCTTTAGAAGAATATGGAATAGATCAAGTTACCAGTCTGCTTAATACAATATATGATACAGGAAATATACCTCAGGAGTTATGTAATTCTGTATTTATTGCAATCCCAAAGAAATCAGGAGCCTTGGAATGTGATCAACATCGAACAATTAGTATAATGAGTCACATCACGAAGATTTTGCTAAGAATTATCATGCAAAGAGTTAGGAGGAAAATACAACCTGAAATAGGAGAAGAACAATGTGGGTTTGTGGAAGGCAAGGGTACAGTAAATGCTGTGTATATACTGAGAAACATAATCGAACGTTCTATAGAAGTAAACAAAGATCTACACCTTTGCTTTATTGACTACACAAAGGCTTTTGATAAAGTGAGACATGTCAACATGATAAGGATGCTTGAAGATCTACAAATTGATGGAAAAGATCTTAGACTTGTAAAAAACATATATTGGAAACAACAAGCTGCCATAAGAGTTGATAATGAAGTAAGCCAATATCAGCCTATTAAAAGGGGTGTGAGACAGGGATGTGTAATGTCTCCAGATCTGTTTTCCCTGTACAGTGAAAGTATTTTCAGAAATATTGAAGATATGGAAGGAATCAACATTGGGGGACGATGCATCAATAACATTAGATATGCAGATGATACAGTCTTGATTGCAGACAATGAACAGCACCTGCAAAATTTAGTAGATGCGATTGTGACACACAGTGAACAACTAGGGTTAGAATTAAATTGTAAAAAGACACAGATTATGGTCGTCACTAGGAAGGACGAAATACCACAATGTAATATACAAGTAAATGGGAATATTCTTCAACAAGTGAGCAGGTACAATTATCTCGGAACAGTAATAACATCTGATGGGAGATGCCTTGAAGAGATTAGAACAAGAATCGCCATGGCAAAAGTAGCCTTTAGCAAGATGAAAAACATATTGACCAATAAAAAGATGTCAATTGAAACGAGAAAGAGAGTGTTGAGATGCTACATTGAGCCTGTACTTTTGTATGGATGTGAAGCGTGGACAATGAGCAGTCAGGCTGAAAAACATCTGATGGCTGTAGAGATGTGGTTTCTGAGGAAAATGCAAAGAATACCATGGACAGCCAGAAAGACCAATGAACAAGTCCTTCAAGAAACAAATGAAGATCGTAAATTGATTAGAGAAATTAGACGTAGACAGTCAAAATTTTTTGGACATGTTATGAGAAGAAATGGATTGGAGAATTTGGTGACAACTGGTAAGATCGAGGGGAACAGACCAAGGGGAAGACCTAGAAGCAAGTACCTGGATGGCTTGGCCTTGTGACATAGTCGAGACAGAAACACGGAGCTGATCCACGACTCTGGTGATCGGGTGAGATGGCAGAACATGACCGCCCACGCTTACCGGCATGGCACATGATGGATGGATCTGTGCGGGCTGTTGTTTGTCGAGACTCCTGTATTTTTCTCTTTTCACATTGGGCAGTGGGAAGCGTTTTGTGTGATATTCACTGGCACAGTAACGGAGCAAAGTGAAGTTGGATCTGCGACTAACTAACTAACTAACATCGTCGACTCCATTATGGTTGGAGGAATTAAAATGGTAGGGGACAGGTTTGTCAGCGACCTGATTAATGTCTCTGAGGTGTTCTCTAAAACGGTCGGCAAGGCGTCTGCCAATTTGACCAATGTATTTCATGTCACATCGTTTGCAGATGATAACATATATCAGATTGCGGGATGTGCAAGTAAAAGAATCTTTCAAGGAGAAGGTGCCTAGGTGTCGCCGGTGTCTGAACAACGTATGGGCATGTCAGACAGTTCTTACGATGACATTTGAATGTGCCCACAGATGAAGTAACCGTGCGGAGGCGACTATGCACAAGGTGGTCTCTGAGGCTCTAGTTTCCGCGAAAAATTGCCCTAGGGCCATTGGATAATACCTCACGAGTAGTGGGATCTAATTCCAGGATAGACCAGTGTCGGAGGAAAATGTGCTTGACGGCATAGGTATTTGGAAGGAAGGTGAGGATAAACTTAGGTTCATTGTTAGGAGGTCGCGTTTGTTTAACAAGGGACATTTCCCGCGAGACTTGGGTTATGCGACAGAAAGCTGTGGACAAGACGTTCTCTGGGTAGGACCGTCTGCGGAAAAAGTCAAGCATTTCATGGGCTTTCTCGTGGAAGTCATTATCATCCTGACAGATACGACGAAGGCGGAGTAACTCTGAATATGGGATGGAAACTTTGCAGCTCTTAGGGTGGGATGAGCTGTACAGGAGGAAACCGTGAGCATCCGTGGGTTTGTAGTACACCGAGGTCCTGAGGCCTGTAGGGTAAAATTTAATAGTGGTGTCAAGGAAATTAACAGAGGTGGTGGAAATTTATGTGGTGAATTTGATCGATGGATGGAAGTTCTTGACATAATTAATGAAGTAGTTCAGTTCCGCCTCTGTCATGTCAGTGAGACCGATGCCGTCATCGATGTAGCATCGGTAAAAAGAAGGGAAAAGACCATTGTGATATAATAGACGGTCTCCCCTCTAGTTTTGCTTGCATTACGGTTAAGATTGTATTTTTCATTTTAGATATATCTAGAAAAACGATCTTTTCCTATGTTCCTATGTTCCTATGTTTATATAGATATTCATGTATATTGGGCAAGGGGTTAGTCTCCTGTAAACCTAGTACATATTCTATGTTTTTTAAACTATATATACATATATTATACATTATAGTATAGGAACAGTTGTTGTTTGTGTATACGGCCCCAGCGCAGCGTTGTCTGAATAACATATTCAGTTCTGGCCTGCGAACCTGGTGGCAACACGAGAATCTGCCTGGCCGGTTGTCTTCAGCCAACAGATCGTTCTTTTTCAACAAGACCTGATGCGGGCAGGACACAGGAGAGCGATAAACTAGCTGTACAATACTTTGTAACTAAAAAGAAAAACACTACCCGGCTGCTTTAAGCCATAGGTTCGAAAGAACTAATTTGAGACATATTTGTCTACCACAAATATGTAGAAGTTAATAAGTTAGTGGCCTCTGTTCCCCCGTTGACATGTGTGATCACCAATTAGAAGGTACGTTGTTATGAGTAGTATGATCTCACATGTATATATTTACCGGTATGTATGGTGTAGATTCAGTGGTGAAAATATACGATAATTAATGGTAGAAAGCAGGAATCGCTAACTACAACCGGAATATATGTATAAATAATGGAGACGCCGCTTATACTAAGACCAAAATAGAGGAATGAATAATGAAGGGAACGGGGGCACACAAAATGGCGAAATCTAACAGGCGGGCACTGGACTATCGAAGAATGGTCAGATAATGAAGCTTTATATTTAACTAGGGACTAATGTAATATATATTACAATAATATATCACTAGTAAAGAACATAATTATAAAGATGGGTAATTCGGAGGAATAAATGGTGATAGGAAATACTGATTAATTAATTGTGAAATAATGTTTTCACATAGTCTACTTGAGACCACGCGTGTCAGAGGTCACCTCATGACAGCGTGGGACAGGCCTTCCATTCACATCAGTATCCTTGCTTAAACGCAGTCTTTCACTGCCTGCCATCTACATCTATGTTAATACTTCAACCTCCTGTAGAATTTAATTTGTGTGTCTGAAGTGAATCCGAATTATAATTTAGAATATTGCTTTACAGGCATAGACACAATCTGTGTGATTCATATGTTCATACTTCAAGTGAATGTACTTCGTGGGCTTCATAATCTATGTTCGTACTTCGTCACGTGAATGTAATCTGTGATTCATAATCTATGGTGATACGATGTCGAGTAAATATAATCTGTGTGATTTATAATCGATGTTCGTGCTTCCTAGTTAAATTTAATCTGTGGGATTCATACTCATTGTGCACACTTCATAGTGTTAAATGTAATTGGTGTGATTTATAATATATGTGAATGCACCATAGTAAGAATGATGTAGAGTGTGATCAGACTTAGAAATATAAATTGATGTGTCAGTGTATGTAGACTGGAATACATGTGCATCTGAGCCTGATGAGATTGATTATATTTGGCTAAGGAAAATAGTAGTTGTACACTTTAGCCATTTGTCATTGTGTTGTCATAGCGCTATTAATGTGTCTGTGACAGAGGTGATAGTCGTGTGATGCTAGTCGCGTCTGAATATGAGACTGAGAGCGAGATGTGCAATGAGTGTATCCTGAGTGTGGGATGAGCATTCACCAGTTCTGTTCTCTCTGAATACATTCCAGAAGTTCTGCCCCTTCATTGTTGGTACCATTGAGCCATCAACCAGCAGCAACGAATTAGTATCTGACTTGAACACCCTGTCTAGTGCCGGAGAGTGTGAATCAGCAACTTGCCTGTGAACATTATCCGAGTCGACAACCTGGGAGCGAAGTCTGAAGATAAGTCCAACACCACCTCGGCTGACACCATAACCCAGCATCTTAGTCATGATTACTTTTGCAGAAACCGTAGCTAGACTACACTGATACTTGTCCAGCCATTTCACATTAAATTTTATTGTTAGATTTTACACTGTAAGAACCACTAGTTTGTTATAAGTTAAGGATTAATATTAAGAGATTGAGAGTGGAGTAATGAGAGTTGTAACTGTATATTTGTACTTTTTCTCCGTGTTGTGAGCAAGGATCAGTAAAGGGGGCTCTTTAATTTTGCAGGCATTCGTCGCCAGATTCCTTAAGCCTACTGTCTAGAATTATTACTAGTACTGTTGTTCGCTTTACCTATCTGTGCCTGAACACTGTCTGAAAACCTGGTCATTCCTGGGACTGTTCCAAATCATACATCCTAGTTCGAGCCATTTCGGCCACTTCTTCGATAGTGATTAGTCTTTCGGAATTCTGAAAGTCTAGCTGTTGCTATTTCTGATCCTTGTCTATCAAATTAATCAACATACCGCGACAACCATCATAGCTGAGTTCAATCTGGTGGTCCAAATGTCCCATAAATAAAAAT
Organism: Cepaea hortensis; assembly: GCA_963921405.1. Taxonomy (NCBI): domain Eukaryota; kingdom Metazoa; phylum Mollusca; class Gastropoda; order Stylommatophora; family Helicidae; genus Cepaea; species Cepaea hortensis. The sequence goes on from OY992878.1 coordinate 74,339,351, forward strand.
GCTTTGCTGGGTCCCATTTCTTGAAAGTAAAGTTCGTTGTATCGTTCATGCTTCTACCGCAGACTGTTAAGTCATCACGATGATATTCATTTCTTCTCTTCTCATTATATGACCAAAGAACACAGTTTCTCTTTCTCAATGCTGTATACAATGGCATACATTCTTTAGCCTCTTCTGCGTGATGGTGTGCTTACTCTGACTGCCCACGTCAATAGCCACACTCATTTCAGGAATCTCATCTCCGTTTCTTTCAAGCTCTTTCTAAATGGCCTTTCACTTACAACGACAAATTGCCAGAGGCAGAACAAGTTCCATATAACATTTCAGCACTCTTTCTGGAATTTAATGAACGTGTTATGTTAGGTCTTAGTCAGATATAACTGATCTACCGCAATGACAGAAAGCGGCACTACCTGCTTTCTGTTAGCGCCGACTGTTGGGGGTCGCTTACGAAACCCGACACCCCACATTGTGCCAACGGCTTCGGGCGGAAGAGCGTAATTGGAAGGGTAAAAGCCTTATCCTGGTGCGAGGAAATGCAACCGAAAGACAAAATGTCATGGCAGGGCAGACCAGGCCCTAAGCCTTGGTTGGCAGTTGGTCTAGGATCGAAGCTCCGACAGGCGGACAGTTAGAGCATTGCTTTGCTGATTCGGCAGTGTCTGCACCTTGTCTTGTTCCAGATGTATTGCTGTTATCTTTCCTCTGGGGTGGACTAGACAGGCCGAGAGAGGGATCATGCTGCATGGGCAACACGTGGTCTCTATATTTTAACCGAGGCTTTGTGCTATGGAGAGGTATAACTCCATCCCTGGTCTTAACCGGTCTATAGTGCATTTACATTTGGCATCCTCCATATAAAAAATCCATATCTCAGTATCCAACTGAGGGAAAATGATGGGATTTAGCATATAACCTTATCATTATGTCCACCCAACAAAACCATTTTTGTTCTGGAGATTGTACAGCAGATTTCAATGTTTGTTTATATGCTGTATATAATTTACGGGTCAGAAATTAAGTCCATAATTTTAAATGTATTACACCGTCGGCCATAAAATCAGCGTTCAATGTTGAATATTCTCCGTGGTTCAAGGAATCGGCCTTATGGCAAGAACCCCGCGCTGTTTAAACTGGGCGTGTTCAGAGGTGTCGTCAATGTGGGTTCTTTCATGAAACCTGATTATATTTTTCAAAAATCTTACCACTTATCGCTAACATCCTAATGTGTTAATATTGTTCAGTGGGATTGAATGTGACATTTTGCACACTTCAAAGCATCGCTATGAAGTTTTACACATATTTTTGTCAAGAAGCTGATCGCAGCAAACTGTTTTATACTATTACAAATTTCGAAAAAAAGAACAGTGCATGCATTGGGTTTGAGTAAACGGTCATTTCGTCGATGGGTGCAAGAATCTGGAATTAAACCACCACGCAATAACCAAACGGTAGGTAGAAATGTTATTGTAGACAGCTTTGACACGGATGTCATAAGGCGAGCTATTATAAAAATGCTTTAAAAAAGTCGCTTAAAAGTCGACAGGGTCGACTTCATTGCATCGGGTTCTATCCCCTAGGGCTCGGTCTCTTTCCGCAGTACGGAAAGCGTCGCACAAAGCACGAACTCCTCAGCTCTAGTACGACCCACAAGAGTCTCCGAAAATTTAACTCGTGAACCGAAGGACGCTGCCCGGAATCTAACCACAGGGGAAAACACACAAACATACGAATAATTCTATAAACTTCATTGAAAAGAGGACCAACATCTTGACCGTTATGAAGGAAGCCCACTACAGAGACATTCATAGCTATATTAGTCTTGCAAAACAGGTAATGATGTTCCGTCTCAGCAGAGTAGACATTGCACCACTCCCATACGAATCCGGATACACCCTGTGTCGTCATCTGAATTGGTTGGGCATTCATTACTGTAAAACAAGTTTGTTAGCGAGAAATCACTAATTGTTCACCAAAACATCAAAGAAATGTTGCCGCTTTATATGATTTAAATTGCTTTTGGACCTATCAAAGACATATATGAAGAATTCGCTACTGGGAATGATTGGAATTCCAGTCGGAGGTAATGAAATACTATTATCCCTGCGCTTGGCAACCTCTTGTGGTTTTGCCACCATTATTAATGCATATGCACCGACACTCACTTCCCCTGGTGATATGAAGGATTCGTATTATGAGGAGTTAGACTGTGATCAAGGCAATTCCAAACTCCGACTACATTTATATGCTCGGTGATTTCAATGCTCGTGTGGGCAAGGACTCGAGTTCATGGCCAGTGTGCCTTGGAAAATACAACATCGGTCGCATAAATGAAAATGGGCAAAGGATGCTGGAGTATTGCACCATAAATGACATTTGTATTACAAACTCCTTTTTAAAAAAAAAAAAAAAAAACTGCATAACGCCACATTGAAACATCCAAGATCCGGCCATTGGCACCAGCTGGACTTCATCATCACACAGAGACAACATCTGAACCAAACATCATTAACTCGAAGTTACCACAGTGCTGACTGTGATACTGATCATTCTTTGGTTGTTGCAAGGTTAGACTGAGACCAAAGATAATCTACAAGCTAAACACAAATCTAGCTCCAGGATTAATATTATTAACATTAACGATCCTGATAAGTGCTTTGAGTTCCAACAGCAACTTTAAGATGCTTTCACTGATACATCAGACAATTGTACAGCAAGTGAAAAGTAGGGTACATTTACGGAAACTCTTTATAAAACAGCGGTAGGGGTTTACAGCGGTGTGGATCATAAGAGGCAGGACTGGTTTGCGGCAAACAACCAGACACTGCAGCCCTTGATTGATAAAAATAAGATATCTCTCTTAAGAAACAAGGAAAGAACAACGCTTAACACTCTCATTGAGCATAAGGAAGATAGGAAGGATGTGCGAAAAGCTATCAGGCAGTGTGCAAATGATTATTGGATCACGTTATGTGAGTTCATTCAAAATGCAAGTGATAATGGAAACATCAGAACCATGTGTGAAGGGATAAAGAATGCCTGTGGTTGCCATGATCCATATTTGGTCATGGACTGGCGAGTTGATAGAGTGCAGAGCTTCACGCAGTTTGAGCGTGGAGATCGATCCGGTTCACACATGCACGCTTGGCGTGAGGACAGACGTGCGAGTCACTGAGCCAGGGGACAACGTCCCCTTGAAGTTTTGTTCGAGTTTGTACCGTGTTCGAAGTCGGACCGGTCTCGATTGAATATGCGATGGTAGAGCCACACCTCGCCGCCACTTTTAGATGAGTGTATATGTCAGCTGAGAGAGTCGACATTGACGAAGTTTGACTGCTGATGAATGCTGATGTACTTCAAGAAATTTTACGTCGACAGAGTGCAACTGTAGACGTCGATTGCAAGTATTGTGTGGAAATTAATTTTAGACTGATATCGACGTGATCATAGTATCGTGAGGCAAGTACCGTGTAAAAAAAAACTATCAACACTATACATTGTTGTGTTAGATTAAGTTCGTGTGGACTGTCAATCATCGCAGAAAGAGTGAACACAGATTAGTGTCGAAGAAGCCATGCCAGAATTGCCCCAGTGTAACTTCTCTCGTAGGCATAAGTTTTAATCTAGCCGTAAAAGTACTGGCCTAAGACAAAACAACGCTTCTCACCTTGCAAGAGAAAACAACAAGTGCCTCGACATTTATGGTCAACATGCAAGAAGAAACCACGGAGTGCAGAAGCAGAACAATAGGTCGAAAGTACCCCTAGCAATAAATTACGTCACTAGCGGTACATGGTAATATAGCAGTTGTGAGGTCCATGGCATTCACGGGTTAGTTAGTTAGTTAGTTAGTTAGTTAGTTAGTTAGTTAGTTAGTTAGTTAGTCGACAGATCATCCTCATTGCACATCGAACCATTCAGTCCATAAGTGCTCGAATCCCTCCTCAGCAAATCCCGCAGCTTGTAGCGGCTAACGACGCCATTTCTGTGTTTTTTTATCAATCTTCTTTGGCTTCCTGCGTAGTGTTCTTGTTTGGCCACCCCTCTTTTAATTTGCTGTTCTCGCAGTCTGGCCATGGTTTTAGATTCACAGTCATCACTTGGTTCACGCAAAAGTCTTACTTCTCATAGAGCATTCAGAATGTCAGCCTGGTCCATGGCGCGTCCGCCCTCCACAATAGCCTCACCTGCGAGCTTGTCAGCCCGCTCATTTCCTTGTACTCCCGCATGCCCTGGCACGAAGATGAAACTAATCTTTGCCAGCCGAGACCGCTCCAGAGGCAGCAACCATTCTCTTCGGATCGACCCCTCCTCTATCCTCTTGATCATGTTCATTGAGTCGCTAAGGAAACATGCCATAGTGAATGTCTGTGTCTCGAGCCATGTTATTGCTTTACTTACTGCCATGACTTCAATAGTCAGGCTACTTGTGGTTTCAGTGAAAGCACCAGCGTCCTCCTTGACAATTCTCCCTCCGGCCCGAGCCGTAAAGGCCCATGAGCTTCTCACATGTCGGACGACCGACCCATCTGTGTAGATGACAGCATCACCGTTTAGCGAATTCTCGAAAATCAACGCTTGTACTTCAGCCTCCACAGCAGCCGGATTTTCTTGTCTGCATTTTCTATCTAGTTGGATGCAAACTGAAAAGGATGTGCAGAAATCTGTTGGCACTTGTACCCACTCCTCGCCAGGTTCTAAGTCCTCAACTGAACAAACCTATTGAAGAATGTCTTCGGCTTGACCCATTCACGACCGTCCTCTTTTTAACCTGCTGCCCTTCACCTTCATAATTTCACTATGCAGTGGATGTTGTGTGTTTGCGTTAACTCTGAGGTAGGCGCGAGCTCTGCAAACTTGTATTCTCTCTTCAATGGTTGGAAAATCAAGAAGGTAGCTCATCGCCCTGCATGCTGTATCTCTTGTACATCCAAGAATAATGCGCATAGCTTAATTCTGTATCCTTTCCATCCTTTCTATCTGCCTACGGCTTACAATTCAAGGGTAAAAGCGCATAAAGTCGTTGGCAGTGGTCCAATGATAAAAAAAGTGCACCACTGAAATCCTTGATTAGAGAAATCATCACTGATAAGAAACAGCAGATGGATAGATGGGTAGAGCACTATTTAGAATAAATTTTTCACTTCTACTGAAATATGCCTTTCACGATCAGGATGTTGGTATATACATTCACTCACGCTCAGTTGGCGGCCTGTACAATGCTCAGAGATTGAAAGCCAAGACCAATATTAGGAGGGTACTGATCAGATAGTTACTTTTTTGCAGATTATGCTGCAATTACGACCCACTCTGAGGAAGAATTACAACGTCTACTATTCTATAATGATTGTTCTGAAATTGGATTAACAATTAGCAAAAAGAAGACTGATTATGTCACACGGTGCAGATGGGGTACTATCAATCTTTATTGACCACGCTGAACTAGAGATAGTAGACCATTTTAAATATCTAGGATCAGAGGTAAATAGCAATTTATCCCTAAATCAGGAAATCAACATCAGCATTGGTAAGGCAGCAACAACAATGAACAGGTTAACAAAACGAGTATGTCAGAACAGGAAGCGTACTGCCAAAACTAAAGTCCTAGTCTATCAAGCCTGTGTTCTTAGTACTCTTCTTTATGGCAGTGAAGTCTGGACAACTTACTCACACCAAGAGAAACGTTTAAACATCTTTCATATGCGGTGTCTGCTAAGAATACTCGGTATTAAGTGGCAAGACAAAATCAGACATACTGAAGTATTGGAAAGATCAAATGGTGTCACGTTATATTCCATGTTCAGTCTCTGTAGACTTAGATGGATAGGGCACGTCAGGAGGATGGATGATGGCAGAATACCAAAGGACATCTTTTTTGGTGTGTTACAGATAGGTTAGAGATCTCAGGGTCGGTCTCTAATGTGATACAATGATGTTTGTAAGCGGGACATGATTGATACAGGCATTAATAATGCACATTGGGAGCAAGTCGCCTCTGAGCGTGTTGCATGGAGGGCAAATATCAGAAATGGAATAAAGACAAAGGAGAAAATTATTGCAGATAAGTCACACACCGAGCTCGTGAGACGTCAGATGATGCATGATGGTTGACATGTCTATGTGTTCACATACATTCACTGTGGACGAACGTTTACAGCACGAATTGGCCTGATCACTCACATTCTCTACCTCCATTGGGTGTAGTTCTCATGCGTTTTTGAAGCACAATGTAACAAACTATTGTCTGTCAAGACGGCAAGGAACCAATTTAATGTATGTTACAAAAGAAGCGTATAATGTGGACAAACAAATGACATGATGGAACGGGTAATTTGTTATGCCTGTATGCGGTTATATGCCGTGGATTTGCTCAAAATAATATAATCGTTATCTACTTTCGAAATTACCATAAAGTATATAGAAAATGTTATTACAACTGCTATTTTCTTTGCTAAGAAATAAATGGAATTATTTACAACTGTCGACATTCATGTAGTCATAGGCGTATTTACGTGACAGGTGATGCAAATTTTCATCGATGTAAGTATCTACAATTTACAGGAATTCCGTGTCGTTGAAGGATGATTAAACACATCAACACTAAGACGCCGATGTTTATTTTCAGACAAAGACAATAAACTGTTCTAGTAGAGTCTAAATGATAACCTTCAAGTAAAGATATGATGTCGATAACCGCACATGCGATTACAATAGCAATTAGAAAATGCTAACTGCCATCATCATAATCATTCCAAAGCGTATTCTGTTCAGAACTGATCTTCCATAACAATTCTTCGCAGTTTATCTCTTTGACGGCTCTAATTTTCTAGACATCTGTCAAGGAGGTTGTCTATCATTGTTTCCTTCTTCGAGTTAGCCATACTGGTTGATGACCGTAGCCATTGACTATATAAACAGATCCTCTGCATACCATCAAGAACCTGAGACAATCACAAAAAACCACCTATCGTCTACTCTTTAGCTCAACCCATCACTTGCTCACACACTATTATCATAAGATAAAAACAAATACGTCTCGATGCAATATCCTGCTACGGGTCTGTGATAGGATAGGGCCATCACATTGGGTAGGTCTGAATGTACGCAGGAAGAGGTGACCAGTCGTTTCCTTAATTAGCGACACGTATAGCGCTACTATCATACTGTCACTGTCAACTGTCATTTACTGCCAATATAGTACCTTGCGGTGTATGGCAGGGGGGGGGGGGTCTTGAGCCTGAGGAATTAAGGCCGCCTGGACTATCATACATACTATTCATTTTGACTTAAATTGTGCCACTATATTACTAACTATAAACAACCGTACTACACAAGTCAGGAGTTGCGTGCACTTTCTCTTCTTCTTACCGGCCGTGTTGTGTTGATTTGGTGATCATGTCAGTCCACAGCCATCTGTATCGTGTGTTGCCAATCATTATTTATATCGATGATTCTTCATGCCAAGATGTCAGACTGTCCAGCACCTTTTCTCTGCGTCTTTTCTTGCCTCTCTTTCGCTTCAACGTTCTCGTTGTCGTAATGTACTTCAGCTTTCCCCATCTCAATGCGTGTCCAGTGAATGTGGACTTCGGATGCCATAACAAATTCTATTTGTGAGTTATCTTCTTCCAAGACATCTATCTGTATTCTTCGTTTATTCTATCCACCGTCTTCTCATTAGTTTTAACATAAACACCACATCTCCGTAGTTCCACATAAACTATGGATACAATCATTTTTATCTATTACTATCCTGCCTGATGTCAATGATTCGCTTCTGTACATCAGGATTGACTAGATTTATCTCTTAAGACCTTTTTTCTCACATCGATTGACATATATATTGCACATACTATTCTTCATTTTATGAAATGCACCCTTTGAATAGACTATTCCACATGTAACTTCTGAATACATTATCCATCAGCTGTTATTGAAGTACCGAAATACGTAAATACATTGGCATTCTGTCAGACTTGTTCTGTTCACTTGTTATGATGTTTTGGGAAGATACTGTTTACTTGCATTTACCATTACTTCTTTGGCAATTATATTAATTATTTCTTGTAACTGCATTTAATTTTCAACGACCAAATGCTCCTCCACAGCATAGGACAGGTTGTTTACTTTGCGTCTACCAACTGATTTTCCTGGTATATCGTGTATGAGTTTCATTATTCTACGAGTGAAAAACAAGAATATTTGCGGTAGTTTATCTATACTGGAAATTCAGTGGTTATCATGAAACAGTAAATAACTGGAATTTCTTTGGAACAAACGGAACATGATTGATGATTTGAGTGACAAGGACAAAACGATTTGTGAAATAATAAATTATATTTGCTTCTGCACTATTGTGTGCATGTTTGGTATGTCAGCCAATATTATTAATATGATTGTATTCTATAAGCAGGGTTTCAAAAACACAGTCAACATCGGCTTTTTTGGGCTCGCCATTTCTGACCTATTTAGCCTCATGGGGCTGCAGTGGATTTGTATAACTCTAAATCCATTAATTGCATCGTCCAATCTTCATTGGTCTCCTGTAGAAGTCATGTATCTTACGGGAGGATGGCCACACGTTTGTTTTTCTAGAATTACAAGTTTCATTACAGTTTACGTAACAGCAGAGAGGTATCTCAGTATAGCATTTCCATTAAAGGTGAAAAGTATTGCAACACGACAAACAGCGACAATAACTCTCTGCCTAATTTACTTCGTCAATATAGCAAGTCTGTTTCCAGAGTATGCCACAAGTTACCTTGGTTGGAGGTGGTTTCCTGACAAGAACGTGACACTTTTAGGTATAATGTTTAAGAGCACTAGAAACAGTATAGAGGGAATGGCATTCGCTCTCCACTCACTGCTCGGAATAACTTCATTCGCTGGCGTTATTATCTTTACAACATTATTAGTTACAAAATTAAGACAAAGTTCTAAATGGCGGAAAGATGTCACATCAAGCCAGTGTAAGCTCGAGGCTGTGGCTAACAGAGATAGGAAGACAGTGAAGATGGTTGTCTTGATTGCATGTATTCTTATAGCGTGTTACACCCCCGGGGTTGTGCTCGCGTTGACGGCGTTTATCGTGGGGCCGGAGTTCAATATTAGAGGCCGCTACACAAACATATGCTCAGCAGTGTGGTCTATAGCATTCATTTTCCAGTCAATTAACTCCAGTGTGAATATATTTATCTATTACACAATGAGTTCAAAATACAAAAACATGTTTCGTCTTCTTATCTTAAGGCCTACCGGGAGCTGTGCGCTCTCTGTATGTAACACATAACAGCGATTTCTATATAACAATAATTCATGTTGGTGATATGATGTTAAAATTAATTATCTATGATGTGACAACACACATGGGGTAATGTTTCCAGTATACTATTGCTGAGTGCATGTATGTTGATTTCTTGGCAATATTACGCTCAGTAGTTTGCCATTGCTTTCTGAGCGGCCGGCTCACATACCCCGTAAGTTACCGATGCGATTCGAACCACTGCTGATTCTCACCATCATCACGTTACCCACGAGAGTATACGAGATTACGGAGAAAAGTCATAACCTCTAAGCCACGAAGCCGGCATGCGCGGATTATAGTTAACACATTTTTAACATTAAATAACAATATTATAACATGTTGTTGTTGTTTAAAATGCATCTTGAATACATCTTTTGCGCTTATAATTCCAGGCAGGTATCATTTCTATGATAACAGCAGTTTAATGGGGAGTTAGGTATTAACTATCTGGGTTAGAAATAATGAAAGATTAACTAATTCAGTGATGTTCAAAATGAAAATTATATATATATATATATATATATATATATATATATATATATATATATATATATATATATATATATATAGAGAGAGAGAGAGAGAGAGAGAGAGAGGGAGAGAGAGAGGAGTTAGAAAGAGAGAGGAGTTAGAGAGAGAGAAGGAGATAGAAAAAAGGAGAAGCAGTTAAACTGTTTGCAGTGTCTTATTAATGTTTTCATCGGCTTGAATAAATAAAATGAATTAAATACTTCTGGCTAAATAAAGATGTCTACTGCGAATCTGTAAATACTCCATGGTCATAGATCTGGCCTTTGTTGACAATGAACTATCTACAACCTCTAGTTAGAACATTACTAAAATTTGTGTAATCCCAGCGAGCTGTGCTGTTTTTAATCATAACTGATTACCCATTACATTCATTTTTGAAGATGTGAAGTTTATCTGCCAGTCTTGCACACACAGATTGTTTGCTGGGCTTGGAGAGGGTAAAGAAAACTCTTCAACACATTTTCCGTGACAATGGTGGTTTTGTACCAGGTCGGAAGACATGTCCCTACATCAATCTCATCCCGATAGATGCAATTCCTTCACAGGGACTGAGCGACCCGAACTTAGATGCACCGGACACATATTCAGCAGTCTTCAAAAGAAATCACAACCAACCAACCAACCAACCAACCAACCAACGAAGCTGAAAATAGTAATGGATTGTTCCAGGCCATGTGTAAACAATCAAAGGCATTTCAATGTTTATTTTGTATCCGGCTTCAACGGACGTTTATTACCAGTGGTACAGTAACAGTTTTGGCATGTTAGAAGAAGACAGAGGTCCCAATTAGAAGTGGTCACTGTAAATATATCTTGTATAACAGATAGACAAGATACAGGAAATGATTTGGCAAGTTTTGTCAAGAGGCATCTAAAATGAGATAGATAATCATTCCCGCTTAGCCCTTTAGAGGAAAAAGTTTTCCTGGCTCAGAACCCCCACTGTGCATCTTAGACCTAAGCCCAAGTATCTACACATAACATTTATAAAAGAAGGAAAAGGTCCCCTCAAGGCCATGAAGAGATCTGGACTATTCGCCCCTGTACAACCGAGAAAATTGTTCTCTCATCATAATGATGTCAGTGTGCACTCAGTCCGCCACATTAGATCTCCCCTTAATTTGTTTGTGTCACAGTGACATATGTCAGTTGTACAATTAGACATTAGGACTTTAGGACTCAATAGCAGTAGACATAAACTCAACAATAACTGTACCTAACACCTGTTAACACCTGAACAAGACATCTACATGACAGGTTCTTGACAAATGTTAGACATACCTTCACATGGAAATGCTTACACCAACAATTGAACAAGACATACACCATGAGAGATACTGCACAACATTTCTACAGAACATTCACATATCACTGACATCAACAACAGTTGAATAAGACATGCACCAGGAATTGTACTTGACAACAGCTGGACAGGACATTACATGGACATGCATTTCAACACTGTTCTCAACACAATCAGGTGTTATTTAATGAACTGCAGGAGTCAAGTGAGGACCCAGGCTCCATCCTGTTTACAGTTTGCACTTCGAACAAAAAATATATGCAGTGTAAAACAATGATGAAAACCCCGCGTTCCAACACTTTGGAATCCAACCCACAGACCACAAATTCCAATCACTACTTCTCCTCCATCATATCTCTAATCTATATAAACTCCTCCTGCACCACAACTCAAGTACATCATAAATTATCCTTTCAACTGTCACTGAGAGTAAAACACTGGTGGACTTTCTAGAGTGGGGCAGATATAGGGACACACTGCTATTCGGGTCCGTAGACATCCTGTTATCACATGAAGTGGTGTTTCGAAGGTCCCAAGTTGCAGCTTTCCCATGACGGTTCCCATATAAGTCCAATCCCTCCTGTGAAGTCTATGAACAGATAATCATGGCTTCTAAATGGTGAGGAGAGTGACCGAGAAGCTGGCGACTGGGGGTTAAACAGTATCTATAGTCTGCATACCATTCATTCAGTAGAAAGATAACTCCACTATACAGAAGCCGTATACGACACACGTCTCTCCCAAACGTTTTTCTGAATGAGGATAAAATACAGGATTCTGGTTCCTGCTTGTAAGTTTGAATTTACTCCAAGTTTCATGGAATGAATAGTTAAGTTGGGATCACATTCTCCCAAGGAAAATAATGCAAGTCTCAGGTTCACAGCAGTCATCATGGTCATGTCCTGTCTGAGACAACTGAGTCCAGGAGGTTACCCCGTATGAAAAATGAATGAGTCAGACGTGGACTATGTTCATTTTTGGTTTGGTGGTATGGATTGGTATGACTTGGTGGATTTTGAGAGGACGTCCAAGAACATCTAGCACTTAGATATTTGCTGGAGGCAGAGGGTTGGTAGTCCACCGTAAAATTGTTGTAACCATCTCGAAGTACACATGTCGACTCTAGGACAAACCAATTCGGGGAAGCTAACCAAATTCTGACAAAGTGTCGATTCCATACTACACTCCTAGACTGATCCTTGGCATTGGTTCTGGATTCATCCATCTACCATTCACCCGTCTATCCTTCCATCTACTCTGCGAACACAAAGGAGTCCATCCTGTGGTTGGGTTTAAATTGAGACCATTTCAGTGCCATCAGCTTCGACAAATATTGATGCAGATTTATGCTGGTATTTTACTGAAGACATTGTGGTTACTGATATATTATAATTTCCACATTTTCCAAGGAGTTGTAATTCTGAAGTAGGGACTTTCATTTGTATGTCCTCATGAAGAGGAGGGCCTCTCCACCATCCCTGTTCTCTGTTGATATATAAAAGGTACAACATTCGCTTTACATATGTTCAAAGACAATTTTATATGCAACATCAACATACACAGACGGAAATTGGGAGTAAGGGGGAGGGTGTTACTCAGACACCAAAACCCCAATATTGGTGATGGAGTGGATTCCACTCTGATGGACTGTGGGTGATACTTTTTCATTATTCACCATTATTTGTGGTAGTCACAAGCTCATATGCTGAGACAAGGATAGCCTTACACAATTTCAAGCATTTTATTTGTCTAGGTTCTCACATATGTTAACCACAGTAGACCTGGGCACAATGAGGAACAAACACAGTAAAGCAGGCATTATGAAGCAGGCATTGTAAGACAAGCATCATGAGCAAGCCTTGTGAAATGACAACATGAGCAGGCATTGTGAAATAGCAACATGAGCAGGCATTGTGAGGCAGATGCAAGATAGCCATAATTTACGCTGCAATTTTCAATAGTATTAAACTAATGGCAAATAACCAATTAGCAGACCAAACATCAATTCCTATTGGTGTTATGTTGGTACATGAATGTCTCCTCCCATCCTCATTCACACAACAATGCCACACTTCACCCTTTTCAGACTAGACTCGGCTCACAAGTACATCATATCATCACCATCATCATGTGCTCTTCCACCACTGAGTAATGTCCATATCTACTACAGTAGGTAAAAAGAAAATTGCATAAGCAATTGTTCACATATGTAACATAGCACATATGGAAAAAACATGTTTTTCCCTGTAAATTTGCATGAGCCATACAATATATTCCGCCAACTAAGACACGGGTTCGAACACACCAAACGTCTTTCCTTCTACTAATGTGAGGGGTTACGTATAAAAACACCAATTCACTCACTCAAGCATCCTCAGCATTTAAAAGGGAAATGTTACATGTTTCACCACACATTCTGATCACAGACATAGATTCACAAGAGAATTACTACCGTTTGATCAAAAGTGGGCGATGATAGGCATTCGTATGAGAATCCAGAGTGATCTAAGCTTTGCTAATATGCATTGAGAGTAATTTAAGTCATCAAGCCTATGCAAACAGTCACAGCAGGCAAATAATAGACAATTGGTATATACAGCGTGGGAGACCTGACAGGCTGAAGATGTAACCTCAGAATACTTTCACAATGAAGTTCTGATTTCACTTTCACATTTTCTCATAAAAATACTCTTATATTCTTCTCTTTCGTTCACTAGGCATAACCGCAACTTTTAAATATGTTTTAAAGTGGTACCTGTTGTCCAGAGAACAGTATTATATTATCTAAGGGCGCAACACATCACAGATAGCGACTGCTCCGGGTGGAATCTTATCCTTAACTACCAGATTTTGAATTTGGCCAAGTAGATAGCGTTACCATCCAAGTGTTTACCAATCAAAAGACGGGCATGCGCCTTTTCCCTTCCCTTCCAGGATCTAAAAGGTTCGATTCTATTAATATCTCCGCTATCAGGAGGGTCTCCGTCCAAGATAAAAAGTACTGAATAGTATGTGGTGGACAGGGGAGGTGGATGACTGATGTACCACGTCACAGCCCCCCCCCCCCCTCTCCTAAAATCTTTCATAGGTATGACAGATAATCTCAGACATCCAGAGTTCCCAGATCAATCAGGTGGGTTCATCAATTGCTCCTTGTCTCCCATTGCCCCAACTAGAGTAGTGCATCTGGGACCAAATGATGTTCCTTTAAAAAAAAAATCTGCTCTAACATTCATAAATCAGTAATGAATTTGGTGGCAAAAGCAAAGACCATGAAGTTATCCCTGCGTTAAGTTCCATTAAGTCACTGGGAGCATCAAGACTCATGGCTCCACTCATCTGTGAACTGCCCTTCTATTTACTTCTGACAGTAATCCACTGCTGACACCCGTGCTATATCTCCTGTCTGTGATAAATGATCTCTCTGAGTCACACCATTTCGCAATGTATGAATGGACCATAGAGATTCAGTAAAAGAAGTAATGGCTTTGCAATTAAACCAACGTCTAGATGATGTTTGAAGAGAATGGTAGTAATTCCGTATATCTCTCACAATTCATCCATAACAGAATATCATTCCTTCCTCCGCCAAAAGGAGAATGATAATTCCATTAGAGAGTATTGACTGAACAACTTTCTCCAACAATAATAATCCTGGCATATGGAACTGGGTTTAAATTTTTGACCAGCACCGGAGTAGAAACAATCACATCCGGTTGAACTGTATACAGTTACCACTGCAGAACTTATGAAAGAAGATTATACGCTTCTCGTTTGCAGATGGTACTAAATTATGATCTGTTGTGAGACGTGTCAGCATTTCCTCTTTCTAGTTGCTCTATAGTTGTAATAGCGAGCAATCCTACTTCAAACTTGTCGTGGATTGAAAACGGC
Organism: Cepaea hortensis; assembly: GCA_963921405.1. NCBI lineage: Eukaryota > Metazoa > Mollusca > Gastropoda > Stylommatophora > Helicidae > Cepaea > Cepaea hortensis. Next base: position 74,354,383 of record OY992878.1, read on the forward strand.
AGCTTTCATCTATGTGTTAGCCGTTTCCAACGTAGCAACAAAATTAGCAGATGCAGTAAGACTGTAACATCTACTAAGCTAGAATCCCAAAGTGGAAATTCCAACTATAATATCCCAAGCACCGCTCTAGCGAAGTGCTTCGAGTGGCTGGAAAGTATCCGTTATCTCTCGCCCACACGAGCAAAAACGTTTACAAATGGCGAATATAAGGCGTTCCTACTCAGCGATAGAGAGGTTCGTCAATATCACAACCACCTTCAAGGGGTGTGAATACGTGGGTATAGCTTCTACCTGCCAGTATTGACAAGAATTATTAGAAGCAAATATACTGGTCTTGAGGACAGGACTGGCCAGGTCACGTGAATATTCATCATAGATCAGTAATCAACATAAGATTCCACTGCACAATTACAATGGTTCTCACAATATAAAGGATCAACTGCTGGAATGCCAGTGATCTTTATAAGAATGCAGATTCTACTGCCCAATTACAGTGGTTCTGACAATAAGAGGAGTCTACTGCACAATACAGAGATCCTAAATCGCTCTCATCTAGAATTACTCTGAATAAGGAGAAGAACACAGCTATGCAAACTGTGTCCACACCATAACTTTCACCATTTTTCAGGCAGGAAATTCTTCTCAATTAAAGATAAATTGGGGGTCGACGCTGGGCCATATTTTCTGTTTTATTTCATAACGGACATTATCGCAGAATATATTATGGTAACATCAAGAACGTACGACATGCCAATATAAGCACCGCCATTTTTTAGGCAGAAAAATCTTAATTGAGGATGAGCTGGTGGTCGACGTTGGGGCCAATCTCCTGTACCATCTCATAATTGAAATTACTCCAGGTAATCTGTGGTATCACTCAAAACGTACGACACGCCAATATACCAGGTTAATTACCATCGTTTCGCCAGACATATACATAGTGTACGCGTTCCACTGCCATGAAAATGGCATGGGTGCAGATATTTTAATGGCCTCCCCGGAAAGTTCAATTAGTTCACCCTTAGCGACAGGATCAAAGTACACCAGGGATATTACATAATTTGAACAATAGACTAATGTCATCTAGACACCAGACAGTGGTCGTTTACGAATGACTGACCATAACTGAGGGAGTTATCTGAGGTGTATTCATGGGTGCCCTATGAAATTACCATCAGTGTTCACCATCTCCCCCTCAGTGTTGCCGGCATGTTATGGGGAGAGGGGAAAATAAAGAGTTTATTAATTGATATGATGTGGTGATATTAAACATGTTCTATTACAACAATATTCCTCCTCTCTCTCCCATGCTAGCCATTATATAGGAGGTGGAGTAGGCCCTATGTTCATTCACTGGATTAAGTGTCTTAATTATTTTCAAGAAAAAAACAATTTCCTGAAAATAGCCGTCTCAGTTATATTAAAAATAATTTGTGTTCTCTGGTGTCTCAGGTACCTTAATTTTTGATACACATATTGAACAACCAGCATGCACAAAATTACACAACAATATTGACAAGCCAATAAATCATCCCATTCTGAGAAAAACAAATATAATGGATACAATCAATTATGTTGACCCATAAGATATTTACACATTTTTATTCAAAACGTTGAAGTCCTACCTGACATATTAAAAATAATGATACATCCTGTGGTATGTTGGGAGTAGAATGCAGTACCCACCTAGACCTACCCCGTAATGAAGTTAAGCTAAGAGAATGGGACTAATTTCGTCTGGAGGGGTTGGGTCTTTGGACGCCAAAGTGCCCCATATTAGCTCTGGAAATCTAGGGGCTTCCAGGAATTTTAATGACTTCCCTCCAAATTTTGCCTTCCCTAAAAGAGATACTTATTCAGCTCGTAAATCCCCACCTGTATCCATTTTCCCTTATAGGTGAAATGTGAACAAGAAAATTTATAATCTTAAGTTCTCTTTTCTGAGTAATCTGGAACCTGGGAGTTTACAATAGAACAGGACGTTGCTGTCTATTCGTGGTTACCCAGCCACCTATCTTTCCAAATTCTACAAATATGTGATGTAGTAAAGTTAACTAAACACATATACAAAAGTTTTTGTCACATCACAATGTACTCGACAAAAGAAGAAAGTAAAAGTAAAATCTGTTTATTGAATACAATACTGTGGAAATAAAGCGAGTGAAGCAAATCTGAATACATGAAATTCAATCATTAAATCACGAGATAATGTCAATATGTCTAATATGGAACATTTAACTCCCAGTAGATCCAGAAATGATTTAATTCAGTTAGCCACTGTGCCTAACCACAAGTTCTTCCTAAATTGTCTCTGAGCTACACAGGATATTATGTGAATTTCCATGGAATTGTGAAAGTTTGGTAAAATTAAACAGTCTCTATACCAATCAAGAATTGAGGTTGTTCTAATAATTGTTCTCAATTCATTGAATGTGATTGTTCTCAAGGTTGTATAAGTTCACTGAGTTAAGTCAAATTCATTCCTGTGATTACAGTTAATGGTATGATAGGACTGGTCTGACATGCTGGCTTTTGAAAGATTACCTAGAAACACCATGCACTAGAGTCTCTGTGAATAACTAGGTTGGCAGCTCCTCGTTGAATTGTTTTATATTAACAGATTCTGGGTAACTAACCACTTAATGCAGTGTAAGAATCCCTAATTAGTTCTCCAGTTATTCATTGGCAATGGTTCTGGATATATTCTTCCTTCAATCAACTGTCTATCCATCCTTGAGATAAGTTGATAATAATAAATCTGCAGTGTATCTGCTACAAGGTTGTGATAGATCTTCAATGGACCTGCAGAGGCTGCTATAGATCTACAGTGGATCTGCAATGCTCTGCAATTTACAATAATCTGTAATAACCTGCCATATCTCTGAGATAATCTGCAATAATTCTGCGATAATCTGCAATAATTCTGCGATAATCTGCAATAATCTGATGATAGTTCTCCAGTTGACAAGAATGAAAAGGGCTACAGACAGAAATTACAGAAAGTAGAAGGCTGAGGAAGTACCTACAAGTTAAGAGCTACAGTGTCTCTTCTTTGTACTGGCATCAGACATCAGCAATTCATCTGGCAAGCTACCTCTTCTGTCACATAGTCTTGTACATAATGGTCTGTTTGGGCTGTTTTCTCAGAGGACACAGACACAGAGAATGGCAAGGCTAGTAGATGAGTGATGGAGAGTTCATGAAGAAACGAACGAACAAAACGAACGAACAGATTTTATTTTCAAAGGGTAACAAATCGGGCACGCAGGCCCGTCTTACATTCGGCACTTCCAACCACTCATCTTTCTTTCATCAACAGTGCATAGGTAAAACATATTGTCAAAATATTACTATGTTATGAGACCATCCACCAACCACCCACACATCCCCCATTCACTCTAACTCCACCATCCAACCACACAAATAACCCACACACACATACATTCCCCTACCCATCCACCACATCCCTACACCTACACATCTCCCCACCCACACCCACCTCTCACCCACCACACATCCCATCCACCCACATCCCAAGCACACATACATTCCCCAACCCACACATCCCCCACCCACAAACATCCACCCACCTACACACATCTCCCCACCCACTCACATATCCTCTACCTGTCCCATTACCCACCAATAATCACTCACCCACATATCCTCCTCCACCCAGACACCTTCAACCACCCAGCCAAACACACATTCCCCAGCCACACATCCCCCACGCACGCACATATCTCCCCGCCAACACACATAAACCTCACCTACACACACACAGAATCCGCACCCACCCACATAATCTCCCATCTCCCCCAGCCCACTCACAGATCCCGAGCCCACACCTACAAACATCCCACACCATCTCCTAACCTACACACACTCACCCAGCCACATATCCTCTACCCACCCACACATCCTCGACCCACCCATCCCCTAACCAAACATCCCTTAAGCACACACCCTTACTCATATACAATCACCTTCCCACACATCCTCTACCCAACCACACATCATCCACCCACCCATCCCCCAGCCACACATCCTTTAACCACAGGCTACTACCCAATTACACACACATCCCCACCCACACACAATCTCCCCACCCATACACACATCCCTCACACATATTCCCACCCACCAACACATCCCCCATTCACAAACACACACCTCCCTACCACGCACACACAACCCATACACACATCTCCAACCCATACACTCATCCCCTCACAAATCCCTAGACACATGTACTTATCCCTCAACCACTAACACCCACACATCCCTCACCCACTCATCAGCACATACATCTCCTATCTACCAACCCACACTCACACACCCCAACCACCCATCTAAACACACATCCCCCACCCTCACACACATCCTTCACACACCCTCACACCCAACCACATGCCACCCACACACATCCTTTACACACATCCAGCTCCCCTCCCACACAACACCACACCCACACACATCCCAAAGACACATCCCTCACCCACACACACATCTCCCCATACATCTCCTACCCATCCACACACCCCCCAACTACAATCACCCTCACTATCCACACATACATCCTCCATCCAGCCACACACACCCCCACCCAGCCAGACATATCCTCAACCCATACACACATCCCCAAATCCATCACCCACACCCATCACGCACCCCTCCCCCAACCCACACACATCCCCCACACCCCACACACATTTACCCACACATCTCTCACCCACACACCCACACATACACACTCCCTACCCATCCACCCAAACATCCCACACCCATACACATCCCTTACCCACACACACATACATCCCCAAACCCACAACTACCCCCACCTGCACACATCTCCCACCCACCACATATCCCCACACTCACATCTCCCCACCCACACATATATCCTCCACCCATCCCATAACCCACCAACAATCATCCACCCACATATCCTCCTCCACCCACTCACCCACAACCACCTAGCCAAACACACATCCCAACCCACACACATCTCTCCGCCAACCCATACATCCCGCACGTACCCACACACAAATCCCTCACCCACCCACACAATCCCACCCCGCCCACCCACACATAATGAGCCCACCCACACACATCACGAATCCACCCACATACACATTCCCCCATCCCCCAACCTACTATTATGATCAAACTCCCACACTTTACACACCCATAAAGTGACGATTGTCGTGAGCATTGTCGCAAAATTGTAAAGAAAATGGAGAAAAATTGTACAGATACATTTTGTAACTTAAAAATTAGTGATGCAATTCAACTCTCTCTCTCTCTCTCTCTCCCTCTCTCTCTCTCTCTCTCTCTCTCTCTCTCTCTCTCTCTCTCTCTCTCTCTCTCTCGCTCTATCTCTCTCTCCTCTTACACACACACACACACATATATATATATATATATATATATATATATATATATATATATATATATATATATATATATATATACACACACACATGCATGCATGAAGGAATGCACCCAGCAAGATCTAATCCTGAACACAATGGTACAGGGCAGGATGATTATGCATATCGTTCATATTAACTCATGTTACCAATCAGAGCTGCCTCAGATGTTTTAGTTTGCCTGGTTACTTTTCCGGTTTATTCCTTCTCACCTCTTCTGTCATTACCTTTACTTACTTCTTCCAACACTGGGGTGATATTTCCCATACCAGTCAGAAATGATAATGCATGAAAGCATATTATGTGTCTCTCCTTTACTTACTTTTTCAAACAGGGAGGTGGTTTAATAAAAAATACATTCCACGGGTTGAATCAAAGTAATAATGTAAAGAAGCATATAATGAAAATTTTCACTCTTAAGTTAATACAATGTTTAACATGTGTCTGGTATGAATGTTGAGGTATAGGGGAAGCATTCATTGTGAGAATTCACACCGCCTCTCATTCAGTAACACAACATATATACAGAGTGATGGAGAGATGAGGTGACACAGTACAGCTTAGTCTCTCATTCTAACACCAATCCTTTTCTTCTTCGTTCCTAGAGTGCCTGGGCTGGGCTGTTAGCCTGACTGCATTCGATCAGAATGCTAGATACAGAGGTGATCATTTCACAACTTGTTCGAATATTTCACAGCTGTATAAAACGCTGGACCTGTCAAAGATGCTAAACAGTCATACAACACAATCTTCCTTCACACCACGGACGTATAAAGATAAGAGGAAGAGCACTTTCCTTCCACCTTCTCTCACTCTCGTGTGTTGAAGGTTTGCTGTGGATTTAAAAATGGGCTCCGGTCAGCACAGAAATCATAGCTAGTCCTTTAACCAAACCTACTCTGCAATCAGAAAGCTAGAAAGGTTTAGATTTTATAATAGCGATTTGGGCTTAGGTGAGCCTCTTCTCACAGCTTAAGATATAGTGTTTGTACAGCACTTCTGTTGGGAAACAGAAGATAAGATGGAGTTAGATAGTTACTAGACAATGATGGCGGAATTTAGCCAGTGCCCAGGCAGGGAGAGAGTTGGTGGCTATCTTCAGATGGAAGAATATTCACTCTTTCGTGCCGGAACCTTCATACACACATCTCACATACACAAAGCTTTACCTGACACGTAAGTCAGATATGTATCTGTTACACAGAGGCAATCCAACATAATCAGGCAAGGGACATACAGGTTCTAGACTCCATACGAAAAACACAACCGGCTTCCCTAAAGGTCTGACTGTATGTGCCAAATCATGGCGTTCTTCTTTCCAACAGCTCTTGCGGCGACGCTATTCTTGTTAGATCAACCAATGGTTTTACTAGATTCGAACACTTGACATGTCCATCAATGTGTGACACGGCTATTATTAGCAGTGATGCCACATTCCTAACATTCCGATGCTCTCTTGTGCGGACACTTTTGTAGAAAACTGTGTTTAGAAGTAGTGATGTGCAGTGGTGTAACGAACTAAAGGCGCAATATTCGACACATCCATCATTATCACTATCTATGAAATCAACCCCCTTAGAGATTTACTGTGGGTTTTAAATATCCGGACCATAGCGTCCACATATACGAGACAGGGTCCGTTAACCAACACCATAAAAACTCCAAGAAATGGGTCTGAATTGCGAGAGGTTACAACGGATTCTAATACCACATAGAGATCCCAAAATGTGAGTCCTATGCAGGATATTCCTAAGGTTTAAATCCCGAGATCAGGGCACCAGATATATGAGCCCCTAGCAGGTTATTCCCAGGGTTCAAATCCTAGACGAGCGTCACAGTTTTGTGGCATGTTAGAAGAAGACAGAGGTCCCAATTAGAAGTGGTCTCTGTAAATATATCTTGTATAACAGATAGACAAGATAAGGAAATGATTTGGCAAGTTTTGTCTAGAGGCATCTAAACTGAGATAGATAATCATTCCCGCATAGCCCTTTAGAGGAACCAGTTTTCCTGGCTCAGAACCCCCACTGTGCATCTTAGACATAAGCCCAAGTATCTACACAGAAAATTTATAAAAGAAGGAAACGGTCCCCTCAAGGCCATGAAGAGATCTGGACTATTCGCCCCTGTACAACCGAGGAAATTGTTCTCTCATCATAATGTTGTCAGTGTGCACTCAGTCCGCCACATTAGATCTCCCCTTAATTTGTTTGTGTCACAGTGACATATGTCAGTTGTACAATTAGACATTAGGACTTTAGGACTCAACAGTAGTAGACATAAACTCAACAATAACTGTACCTAACACTTGTTGAACAAGACATCTACATGACAGGTTCTTGACAAAAGTTGGACATACCTTCACATGGAAATGCTTACACCAACAATTGAACAAGACATACATCATGAGATATACTGCACAAAATGTCTACAGAACATTCACATATCACTGACATCAACACCAGTTGAACAAGACATGCACCAGGAATTGTACTTGACAACAGCTGGACAGGACAATTACATAATAATGTGCTTCACACCAGCTGACCAGGACATTACATGGACATGAACTTCAACACTTTTCTCAACACAATCATTTTTTATTTAATGAACTGCAGGGGTCAAGTGAGGACCCAGGCTCCATCTTGTTTACAGTTTGCACTTCGAATAAAACATATATGCAGTGTAAAACAATGATGAAAAACCCCGCGTTCCAACAATTTGGAAACCAACCCACAGACCACAAATTCCAACCACTACATCTCCTCCATCATATCTCTAATATATGCAACACAACTCAAGTGCATCATGAATTATCCTTTCAACCGTCAATGAGAGTAAAACACTGGTGGACTTTCTAGAGTGGGGCAGACATAGGGACACACTGCTATTCTGGTCCGTAGACATCCTGTTATCACTTGAAGTGGTGTTGGGAAGGTCCCAGGTTGCAGCTTTCCCATGACGGTTCCCATATGTCCAATCCCTCCTGTGAAGTCTATGAACAGATAATCATGGCCTCTCAATGGTGAGTAGACTGGCGGAGAAGCTGGCAACTGGGGGTTAAGCAGTACCTATAGTCCGCATACCATCCAGTCAGTAGAAAGATAACTCCACTATACAGCATCCTTATACGACACACGTCTCTCCCAAACGTTTTTCTGAATGAGGATAAAATACAGGATTCTGGTTCCTGCTTGAAAGTTTGAATTTAATTCAAGTTTCATGGAATGAACAATTAAGTTGGGATCACATTCTCCCAAGGAAAATAATGCAAGTCTCAGGTTCACAGCAGTCATCATGGTCATTACCTGTTTGAGACAATTGAGTACAGGAGGTTACTCCGTATGAAAAATGAAGGAGTCAGATGTGGACTATATTCATTTCTGGTTTGGTGGTATGGATTGGTATGAGTTGGTGGATTTTGAGAGGACGTCCAAGAACATCTAGCACTTAGATATTTGCTGGAGGCAGAGGGTCGGTAGTCCACTGTTAAATTGTTGTAACTATCTCGGAGTACATGTGTCGACTCTAGGACAAACCAATTCGGGGAAGCTAACCAAACTCGGACAAAGTGTCGATTCGCTCCTACACTCCTAGACTGATCCTTGGCATTGGTTCTGGTTTCATCCATCTACCATTCACCCGTCTATCCTTCCATCTACTCTGCGAACACAAAGGAGTCCATCCTGTGGTTGGGTTTAAATTGAGACCCTTTCAGTGCCATCAGCTTCGACGAATATTGATGCAAATTTATACTGGTATTTTCCTGAAGACGTTGTGGTTACTGTTATATTATAATTTCCACATTTTCCAAGGAGTTGTAATTCTGAAGTAGGGACTTTCATTTGTATGTCCCCATGAAGAGGAAGGCCCTCTCCACCATCCCTATTCTCTGTTGATATATAAAAGGTACAACATTCGCTTTACATATGTTCAAAGACAATGTTATATCAAACATCAACATACACAGATGGAAATGGGGAGTAAGGGGGAGGGTTTTATTCAGACACCAAACCCCAATATTGGTGATGAAGTGGATTCCACTCTGATGGACTGTGGGTGATACTTTTTCATTATTCACTTTTATTTGTGGTAGTCACAAGCCCATATGCTGAGACAGGGGTAGCATTACACAATTACAAGCATTTTATATGTCTAGGTTCTCACATATGTTAACCACAGTAGTCCTGGGCACAATGAGGAACAGACACAGTAAAGCAGGCTTTATGAAGCAGGCATTGTAAGACAAACATCATGAGCAAGCCTTGTGAAATGGCAACATGAGCAGGCATTGTGAAATAGCAACATGAGCAGGCATAGTGAGGCAGATGGAAGATAGGCATAATTTACACTGCAATCTGCAATAGTATTAAACTAATGGCAAATAACCAATTAGCAGACTAAATATAAATTCCAATGGGTGTTATGTTGGTACATGAATGTCTCCTCCCATCCTCACTCACACAACAATGCCACACTTTACCCCTTTCAGACTAGACTCGGTTCACAAGTACATCGTATCATCACCATCATCATGTGCTCTTCCTCCACTGAGTGATGTCCATATCTACTACAGTAGGTGAAAAGAAACAAAATTGCATAAGCAATTGTTCACATATGTAACAAAGCACATATGGAAAAATATGTTTTTCCCTGTAAATGTGCATGAGCCATACAGTATACTCCGCCAACTAAGACACGGGTTCGAACACACCAAACGTCTTTCCTTCTACTAATGTGAGATTATAGGCATTTGTATGAGAATCCAGAATGCACTAAGGTTTGCTAATATGCAGTGAGTGTAATGTACAGTCATCAAGCCTATGCAAACAGTAACAGCAGGAACATAGTAGACAATTGGAATATACACCGTGGGAGACCTGACAGGCTGAAGAAGTAACCTCAGAATACTTTCACAATGAAGTTATGATTTCACTTTTACATTTTCTCATAAAAATACTCTTATATTCTTCTCTTTCGTTCACTAGGCACAACCACAACTTTTACATATATTTTAAAGGGGTACCTGTTGTCCAGAGAATAATATTATATTATCTAAGGGCGCACCACATCACAGATAGCGACTGCTCCGGGTGGAATCTTATCTTCATCTACCAGATTTGGAATTTGGCCAAGTAGATAGCGTTACCAACCATGTGTTAACCAATAAAAAGACGGGCATGCGCCTTTTCCCTTCCCTTCCAGGATCTAAAAGGTTCATTTCTATTAATATCTCCGCTATCAAGAGGGTCTCCGTCCAAGATAAAAAGTACTGAATAGGTTGTGGTGGACTGGGGAGGTGGATGACTGATTCACCACGTCACAACAGTGCAAGTTAAACACATTTGATTACAACCCTATCGTCTGTCCTACTACTATTTTTGAATAGGAGGTGATTGTAATTGTTCCTGTTTTGTTTCAAAGGGTGATGCAAATCTGGATGTAGTTGAGTTGATAACATAAGACACAAACGGTGAGAATTGCAATGATCAGAGCAATACGCTTTGCACAAAAGAGAAAACTCAATCCCTTCACAACGCTATACGGCAGACTATGATAAGAAACATTAGCATAAGCGCATTCTCCCATTTCGCCTGTGGATAGGGAATAAAAACTAAAGAAGTACAAAAACAAGACGGGCCAAGACGAGAAAACAAGATTGCATTCAAACCCCATTCCTATTCAACAATAAAACAGAAAATGTGATGAGATATGTCACAAATGATGAGCCCAATACAATTTATGATCCCGTTCATAGCTGGTGGAAATCCGTGAATATAAAGAAAATAGAAACAATGGTTATATCAAATAAAGAGGTGACACAAAATATGCAAAAATAATAGAACGGAAAATGCTTAATTGAGTAGATAAACTTAAATGCGTATTACAAATTACGACATCAGATGGAAGAGGCGGAACAAAGATTAAGAACATAATGTTAGTTAGTTGCATATCCTTTATAGGACGTCGCAGTCATCTCAGCATGTGTAGATGTTTGTTATATCTTGGTAAACTGACGTTCAGCAGTTTGCCATTGCTTTCTGAACAACCGGCTCAGATACAATTTAAAACTAATGCAAGGCGGTCTGCTGCCAAATCAAACGCAGTTGTGTTTCGAACGCGGTATGCGGGATTACGAATTGCGTCCGTAACGCCTTTACCACAGAGCCGGCAAAAACAGAATACGGCAAGGAAGCACTGCATTACAGACAATAAAATGTATATTCGTCAATAAGTCACTATCATCGATTGTAAGAAAGAGAGTGCTGAAATGATGTATAGAATATGTTTTGTTGTATGGCAATCAATCCCGGGAAGGTAACCCAGCCAACAAAATGCTTGAAAAAGTCGGATTTGTCGGCCGAAAGGTGCAAACATCACAGCTCTGTTGTAAATAGTTACAACGCAATTATATCCAAAACAACATTCCGGACGAACGCAGAAAAAGAATCCAAAGCATGACAGTAAATATTTATATGTAAATGAACAAATTAGGGGAAAACTTAGAAGCAACTTAGAAACAATTATGACACTCACTCACTCAAAACAAACAAACAAACAAATAAACAAACAAATAGTCACACATGAGAAATATGATGCATCAACTCAGTGTTGTGCTGTCTCACTTCTAAAACCATACATATAAATAACACAGCTAAGACTTGGCAAAAATCGGGATTAATTCCCTAATCTACACACCATTCACAAATGAAATCTTATACAACCCACTACCTACACAAAATGGCTCGCACTAAGAGCCCAACTAACCTAGTCATTGAAGCCTTGCGTGAAATAGAAATAAGCTATGGCTGGTATTCTGGCTCGAATAATATAGAGCAATATATTTCAAATAGCTTCTTTTTAGAATTCCATGTGTATTTTAATCTAGCGAGGTACTTAATTCTTCTTGGAAGACACCATTAATACCATGTATTCTCACATAACAACTATCACTGAAGTTCACTTACACCCTGAGCATAAAATTAGGTGTGGCCTCTTCTACAAAGAGTCTACCTTCAGTACTCTTTCTCAGTAGGAACTACATTTTAATATTAGCTTTCCTATCACTGAACCTGCAAAGCCCCATGTTATTGACCTCAACCACAGGGAACATCTATCAGACTACACTAATATCTGCTTCAATTTCTTCGCATTGATCAGTCTACCAACACCTTAGCTCTCCTAACTCTGACATTCATTTTGGTGCGTAATATTTATTTCAGACACAAATCCTTGTGTTGCGCGCGCTCTACCTTTCCCGTCAGCAATTCAGATTATGATTATTTTCATAGGTTATGGAAATATATTTTCAATATCTTATAGAATGATTTGTCAGATCTGCTAAAGTTTTATCCATAGTGTCTGTTTCTTAATAAAAATGACGATTAAGAAAGGTTGTCGAACGATCATAACTGTCGTATAAGAAAATATGACTGTAAACAGATTTGCGTAGGTATATTTTTTATTGTTGCGTACCCCTTACGGGACGTTGCAGTCAACACCAGCATTTTTCAGCTGCTGTTGATGTACTAGGCAAATGTCACGTTCAGTAGTTTGCCATTGCTTTCTGAACGACCGGCTCCCATACCAGCAAGTTATAACACAACGCGACACGGTCTGCTGCACAAATCGGTCGCAGCTGAGCTTCGAACGCCTGGTACCCGGTTCACGAACCGCGTTCGCAAGCCTTTAGCCAAGGTATAATTAAAGAGCAATAATGATACAGTCGAATGTAAAGACGGGGTAAAATTTTTCTTATGAAAGATATTACGAGATTACCTATGATCCAGTATGCACCCACCTTTATCAATGTAAGGTAAAAACAGGTCTTAAAGAAAATTCAAGAACAATAATAATCACACTAATAACGTAAATTGAGAGATTTAAAACACTGCCTTTAAATGTACAAACTATATCCACGTATTAGGTTATCTCCCTGAAGAAGAAGCATACGAAAAAGAATAATAATTTCCATATCATCACATGAGAAATCCGTTAAGTTCAACTCCAAATAACATTCAGCTGTAAAGGTGTAAATAGTATCAACGTATTCATCACTAGACTTTGAATGGAACATATTTTTAGTCTAGCACATTGTTTGTGTGCTGATGTTTCACAAATCCGACTTTCAGCTAGCAATTTTCAGGACAAAATGTTACCTGCAATGTCGCGCGTATTTCGTATCCATCTGCCTGGCGAGTAGTTGACAGAATAGGTTTCCAGCATTCAGTTGTTATCACAAGTTCATTACCTCAATGTAAACTAATATACAATAATTATGTGTATTAATATCCTCGTAGCCGGTCTCTCTGGCTGTGGGGTTACAACACTTTCTCTCTGTAATCCCGTTTATCACGCAGAGTCTCGCAGCGGAGCGAGAACTGAGGTGGTTCGACCCCCGCTCGTGACTTGCGGATACTGAGCCGGCCGCTCAGAAAGCAATGGCAAACTACTGAGCGTAATCTTGCCAAGAGATCAACAGACAGCTGAAAGATGCTGCTGTTGACAGCTAAGTCCTGTAAAAGGATACGCAAAACATTATTATAATATCCTCGTGCGGGAATATGGTCAGAGTCTTTCAATAGTAATTTACTTTCGTTAATGATATATCAGTTTCATCTGTGATTACAACTTGAAATAGTGTTCGTAGCTTTTAAGCTAAATATATCCCCTTCCACTGTGTCCCTTTTAATAAAAGCGAGACCACGTGAACAGATATTCTTTCTTAATAAGATAAACCAGCTGAATGAATAAAACAGACAATTCACAAATACATCATAAAGTGCAGTCCTTCCTCGTGAGCTACCAGTCTTAAATTTGTCATCCCATGTCCAGTTCCGAACTGCAATGCTAGAAAAAGTGTATGCTTAAGCCGAGCTGGAAAAAAGCCATGCGAATCTTCGAGAATGTAAAACAAAAAGATTATCTCTTATGCTATATCAGTGTTCATAAAATATTTCGTGTACCCTAGCAAACATCTTGATTCAAGAATAATCGACTCTAGCTATTTAGCCGTTCACCTGGTTACATATCATTATATATTTATGGACATCTTATTAAACCCGCTCCGTGGCGAAGGGAGTACGGACTCAGTTCGTAATCCCGCATACCCGCGTTCGAAACACAGCTGTATATAATTTTTATGAAATGGTATGGGTTTCGGTCGATCATAAACCAACATAAAACTACCGAACGTAAACTTGCCTAGGAATCACGAATAGCCAAAAATGCTGCGGATGAAAGCTACGTTTGTAAAGGACGTGGAATTAACTATATTTATTAAACAGAAGAATGATGCTCAAGACGTTCTCCAATGTTCTTGACTCTGAAAGCACAAGATGATTGTGAATGCATCACTCTTGAACATGCATAAAGGTTATACATCTCCTTGAAATAAGTTTACTTCGATTATACAGCTTAGTTTTATGAGTGTTAAGACATGTTTAGTTTAGTTTAGTTTAGTTTAGTTTAGTTTAGTTTAGTTTAGTTTAGTTTAGTTTAGTTTAGTTTAGTCGACGGACAAACATTACGGCACACGGGTGTAACCCATAAGTGCGCGTTCTACCCATAACTCAAGTCTGAGTCCGGAGAATTTCAGCTCATTGCACGAACTCTGTAGCACCGGCGATGATCCTGAAATACTTTGCATAGATGTTTAACTCAAATTTTGCTCGGACAGCACAATGTTAAGACATCTTAGTCCTAGACGATCCACTTTTAGGTAAGATTAGAGAAATAACGAACTCAAACTTGCGAACATTTTCCAACCTGTCTTGTTGGTCCATCATTACGCCATTGTGCAAAGCTCTATTTTCCATGGCAGGATCTGTTCCGTTAGAATTCATGAATGCTCGCACATATGCTTAGATTACACCACTTATCGCTGATCTATAGACACATTATCCATCGGTGTCCCTGGCATCGGAGCCACAGATATTGTTTGAATGTGGGGCAGTTGTTGTCCCCAAGGTTATTTTGAATATAACAGGTACTCTTTCTATTTGCATTCAACCGATTAGAACCGCCTAACTGCTAATACCTCACTATATTTGCGGACTCGTACGATTTCGTTTAAAAATCTCTTACCATTCTTATCTTTCCAGTCATGTAGAGTATGCAGTATTATGTTTCTCACAAAAGTACATATGTCTAGACCCATCTTAGGTCTTTGTCCATCATTTAGCACTCAGTTTTCTTATGTGTCTGCTCAAATACGAAGAGAGATGAAGTCGTTTAGTCACAATTAGCCAATTAGCCACAATAATAACCTTTTGTAAATGTAAAATCGTACTTATGTTGTCCCTTCATATCTTTCACGCCATACAGAATGCACAAAAAAGTCATGGCTAAAGTTCCTCGGCTGACTGACATTGCTAGTTACATTGTATAGTGCATTCATCGTTCTCATCATAATGCTGCAGGTTATGTACATAGAAGTTAACATTGCGTCTGATATACATTTCTAATCCAGTACCATATGGGTATTATTTATTCATTCCAAGCATTAAATTAGCATCTTTTCTCACTATGTACCAGTATTAGACATTACGTCTGCATGCCTAATACATATGTGTCTAGCACCATTTGCCAAATGTGCCTTCAGGCGTGTAGGTTGATGGTGTAATTACTTTACTTCCATATAAATATTCAATTATTATTTATGTATGCATGACAGAATTATTTACTTCTATTAGGGGCATTCATGATGGCTTTTTGTACCTTGTATAGTGTTTGCAAGTAGTGGGTAGAGTTGATGTTGACACCAGGTTCTTTTAAGTCGGCCAACAATAGCCCTTCGTGGTCAAAAACTGCGCTCAGCATAACCTTACCAGCGGAAAGTGGTTGCTCACTTTTATAGTCAGGTCTTAGTCAGATATGACTGAGCTACCATATGACAGTGGACGGTAGTACCTGCTTTCTGTTAGCGCCGAATGTTGGGCGGCGGTTACCAAACCCGACACACCACATTGTGTCAACGGCTTCGGGTGGAAGCGCACAATTGGGAGGGTACAAGCCTTATCCTGGTGCGAGGAAATTCAATTTAAAGACAGAATGTCATGGCAGGGCAGACCAGGGCTCTAAGTCTTGGTTGGCAGCTGGTCTAGGATCGAAGCTCCGACAGGCGGACAGTTAGAGCATTGCTTTGCTGATCCGGCAGCTTTTGCAGCTTGTCTTGTTCCAGATGTATAGGTGTTACCTTTTCTCTGGAGTAAACTAGGCAGGCCGAGAGAGGGATCATGCTGCATGGGCAACACATGGTCTCTATATTTTAGCCCAGGCTTTGAGCTGTGGAGTTCTTATCAGCCACAATCGCCACCGCCATGGGTCGTAGTTATTAAGCCTTTTTGAGGCACAATGTACCAAACTATCGTCTGTCAAGACGGAAAGGTGTCAATGATGAGGTCAATGATTAGGGGTGTTCATTTGAAACCCGTTCCAATGGCTTTATTACAAAAGCATGAAAGAAATTTTAACAGGTGTGGTAGAATTAAACAAAGCATTAATTTTGAATGAATTATACACCATAGGTTGGTCTTACTTGCTAATGCTTCCTGCACAATCTTTGCGACATGCGGACGAGCATTATCGTGTTACAAATTCACACCGCGAGAAAGCATGGCAGGTCGCTTATTCTTGATGGCTTTTTGCAGCTTGTCTAGCGTTTGCAAGTAGTGGGTAGAGGTGATGTTGACACCAGGTTCTTTTAAGTCGGCCAACAATAGCCCTTCTTGGTCATAAAATGTGCTCAGTATAACCTTACCAGAAGAAACCTGTAACTTTAATTTTTTTTTTTTTATTTTTTTATTTTTTAATTTTTTTAGTGATCCAGCATGCTTCCATTGCATGCTCTCTCTTTTGCTGCTCGGCTCAAAGTGGCGACACCATGATTCATCGCCTGCCACTATGCCGAAGAGAAATGCATCACCCTCCACTCTGTAACGCAGTAAGTGGTTCAAACACCATCCCATGCGTTCCTCTTTTTTGGTGGTCGGTCAACATCCACATACTGTGAACACACCTTTCAATATTGCAGTTTTTACGAACAACCTTATGAATTGTACCAATTGACACATCAAATCCTTTCGCTAGCGAACGTATGCTTCGACAACGGTTCATCTGTACTGTTGCATCAATTCTGGCGATGGTTTTTTCTGTTACAACAATATGCGCTTGACCCGGCCGTCGAAAATCTATCGTGAAATGACCTCCTTTCCGAAACATTCGTACCCAGTCTGTCACTGTTGTCTTCGACACACATTTGTTACCGCACGCTGCCTGCATTCTTCGATGAATGTCCACTGGTCGACATCCTTCAAATGAAAGAAACTGAATCACCGCTCTTTGAGCTTCTTAGGACGGATTTTGGAACAACCCGGCCATTTTCTCAACGGTCAGAAATAGAACCTATACATCATGGGACAATAAGCACTTGCTCTTTTATTCAATAGTCAGTATTTATCACATGACTATGACATGATCATGTTCAACGTTCGCAATTACGCGCGATGCGGCACGAATGAATTTCAAATTAACGCCCCTTATACATCAAGATTGCATTATTTATTTATGTGTCAAATCATTATTAACCTCTTCATCATTATTGGTTAATTATTTGTTCTACTACATTTATTGGCCTTAATCTTGTTCGTGGTGAATTTCTATGTCTGACAAACATATATTTATTTATCTTCAGTCTTATGATAGATAACTAAACCCCTTAGGTTGTAATACTTGTAAATAACTTTTTGAAATAAGCACCACAAAAAATAAATCCAGCAGTAGAAACCTGATGTAGGGATGTGAAGTGTTAGGACGATGATATTTTTGCCGACCTGAATGCACGGAGAAATACTTGGCCAGTCTGTAGCTCCTGTAGGGAAGGACAAGAGCTAAAATAGAAGCCTTATTATAGCTCCTCATGCCATGGTCAGCTTAGCGTCCTAAGCATACCGTGGCCTGTTCATAAGCCATATAACCATATATCTGTCATGTACAGTACTTTGCAGTGCAGGGCGGGAGTGGGGGAACAGGGGGTTTCTCGTGAGCCTGGGGAATTAAGGCTGCCTGGCTAGTGCATTCGCCGCGAAATATGCAAGTTAAGGTTTTCTTCTTTTTTTTTTTTTTAGATAGAAAACAAAAATCCACACATGCATGCAGGGTATAATCAAGTTTGATGGTGCAAATTCAGAAGAGTTTGAAATAAAGAGTGGAGTTAAGCAAGGTTGTGTACTAGCTCCCACCCTCTTTGGGATATACTTTTCACTTCTACTGAAATATGCCTTTCGTGATTAGGATAGTGGATATATACATTCCACCAGGATCAGATGGCAGCATCTTCAATGCTCAGAAATTTAGAGCCACGACCAAAATTAGGAGGGTACTGATCAGAGAGTTGCTTTTTTCAGATGATGTTGCAATTACGACCCAACCTGTGGAAGAATTACAACGTCTACTATCTGCATTCTACAATGCTTGTTCTGAATTTATTTAACAATTAATAAAGTGAAGACACAGATTATGTCACAAGGTGCACATGGGGGACCAGTATTCTTTATTGACGATGCCGAACTGGAGATAGTAGACCATTTTACATATCTATGATCAGAGGTAAATAGCAAATTATCCCTAGATCAGGAAATCAACATCAGGATTTATAAGGTAGTAACAACAATGAACAGGTTAACAAATAATGGGTATAGGAGAACAGGAAGCATATTGCCAAAACAAATGTTATTGTCTATCAAGCATGTGTCCTTAGTATTCTTTATGGCAGTAAAGCCTGGTCACCTTACTCACACCAAGAGAAGCGTCTAAACAGCTTTCATATGCTCTTTTTGAGAAGAATGCTTGGTATTAAGTGGCAAGACAAAATTACAGATAGGTAAGAGATCTCGGACTCAGCTTCTCCTACGATACTAACATGTGTGTAAGCGGGACATGTCTGATACAGGCATTGATGTTGCACATTGGGAGCAAGTCGCAACTGAACTTGTTGTGTGGAGAGCAAAGATCAGAAATGGAATAAAGACAAAGGGGAAATGATTGCAGATAGGTCACACGCTGAGCGTGAGAGACGTAAGATGGTGCGTGATGGTGTACATGACCATGTGTTCACATGCAACCATTGTGGACGAACATTTACAGATCGAATTGGTCTGATTACTCACATTCGTTACCGCCATGGGGTGTAGTTATTATGCCTTTTTGAAGCACAATGTAACAAACTATCGTCTGTCAAGACGGCAAGGTGCCAATGAACTCAGAATTATCATGAGAAGAATGAGAAAGAAAATGAAAATAAAAATTGATGTATAACTACATTATTTATTGATGGAATATGTACAAATGATGCAATATACACATAACAAAACAGTAATAGAGAGACAACACAATGTTTTGCCTTAGTGAATTTGAATAACGAAGACACAAACAATAGATTGCACGATTTATTGCCTGACATTTTTCGCTGCATCTCGTCAGGTACATACTGCAGAATTCACACAACATAAAGTAAAATAACTAGGCAAACCTCGCAAGCTGAAAACAACACAGGTTCGAACAGTAATGTCTACCATGGTAATTTTAAACTGTCTATCATGTCTTTCTGTTTGTACAAAACTGGTCTATATAGATTAATCATGATAGCTTCTGCAAAATTTAACAAGCGACTATTTTGTGCATTAAACAACACACGAAACGCACTGTCTCTATCAATCACATGAACGGTTTCCAAAACGTGCCGTGAAATCGACGACGCAGGAAGTTTGTGGTGTAGTATGTGTGTAGTATCTTGTCAATTTAATTGGGCATGTGTTCAACCACCTGTTGTTTAATTGCCACCCTGTTCTGTCTATATAGGTAGACTGGCACGTGCATGTGAATTCATTCATTCATTCAGTAGCATGTCCTTTGCAAAACCTCGCTCCCATAACAACCTTCCAGAAAACCTGTCGATCAGAAGCAATATGCCCCGCATCCGATACACCCATCTGGAGACCATCCGCCACATCCTGCACCCATTTTCTCTTTGGTCTTTCTCTTTCTCTCTTCCCAGGTATATACCCCTCCATTATTGTTCTCTCAAAACTTTTGTGACGTTTCAAGTGACCAAAATTTTCAATTGTCTTTGTTTTATCGTCTTTAATAGCCACCCTTCTTCAATATTCAGCTCTTGACGTATGGATGCTTTTATTCTTTGCTTTACCCAAGACCTTCTTAGAACTCGTCTATAACATTTATATTCAAAGGCATCTATGCGCTGTTCAGCTTGTTTAGTAAGAGTCTCACAGTATGTGAATTCTTCTTCTTCTTCAGCGTTCCGAGCCATTGAGGTTCTTTGCTGCAAATACAATCCGTCTCCATTCGTCTCTCTGGTGGACCTTCTCTTGCCAGTCGTTGATTCCAAGTGCTTGTAGGTCTGTACATGTATTATCTCTCCACCGCCTTCTTGGTCTACCTCGGGGTCTACGGTCATTTATTTCCTGAGTGTAAGCGAGTTTTAGTATGTGAATTGGTAAATGCAATTGGAATTTGTGTTCAGAGGGATACATTCTTTTACTGCTGGGGTGGGAGTAGGTGCAGTTCTGTACCTAACAACTGGAGTTGCAGCACGGAATTTTCGGCGGACTGCTGTAATAAGCCGGTCCTACAGACGTTACATTACATCATCCCCACGAAAGGTTAGCTGGATAAATACCTTGCGTTAAGGGACTGTAGTTTCGTGTGATTTTGATTTCGGCTGTTGGCAGTGGCGCTTTATAAATCCTGTAGAGTACCCATTCATGTGTAAGACAATCTTCAGAGATTCAAATTCCTCTGTCAGTGTGTCCTGGGTGCATATCTTCCTAGAACGATCAAACAGGGTCCGTACTAAGTCCCATTTGTCATTGATAGGTGCGAATCTCTGAAAAGTTAAGTATTGGCTAGTCCAGTTTCTTTGCGGTGCACCGATCTTTGAATTGCACCGTCTGCTTTTCGTCTCATTAGAATATCTAAGAAAGCAACGCTTTGTTGTGTTTGCGTTCCATAGATAGAGATATGTTTTTATGCGTCATGTTCATTATGGCCTGGAACGATGTTACTTGTAGCTCGTCTGTGGGGATAATTAATATACCGTCCACATAATAACGGTAGAAGACCAAGTTTTTAATGTCTGAGGATTTCTTTTCTTCTAAATGTGCCATACAGATATCGGCTAGAATAGGACAAAGAGGACTCCCCATGGCCACTCGGTCAATTTGGCTGTATGACTTTTTTTAGAAAATTGAATTTGATGTTGGCGGTATAAAGTAATAATAGATTCTCCAGAATAGATGTTGGTATGCCTAGTTTAAAGTTATTTGTCTTTAATGTAATAGAGTAGTGGAGAGATCAATATATCTCAGAATAAAGAATATTGACTGGAAACAAATAGCAGCAATTACAATGGGAAATAAAGAAGGCAGTTATGAACAGATAAACCATGGCGTAAGACAAAGATGTGTTTTGTCACCTGATCTCTTCTCTGTCTATAACAAATAATAAGGAGATAGAACAAAGGGAAACCATAAATATGAGCTCGAGGTTACAATAAAAGCAATCTACACTACAGATGATACAGTATTTTTTTTTTAAATTCGGATATCCTTTACAGGACATCGCTGTCAACAGCAGCATTTTTCAGCTGTCTGTTGATTTCTTGGCAAGATTACGCTCAGTAGTTTGCCATTGCTTTCTGAGCGGCCGGCTCAGTTATCCCGCATGTCACCAGCGGGGGTCGAACCGCTCCCAGCTCTCGCCCGCTACGAGACTCTGCGTGATAAACGGGATTACGGGAACCGGCTGATACAGTATTGGTGGCGGAAAATGCAAACGATCTACAACTGTTGGATATTGTTGTAATAGAAATTGCAAAATAAAAGAACTTTCCTTGAATAACTAGAAAACCAATTTAGTTGCATATCCTTTACAGGACGTAGCAGTCAACCCCAGCATTCTTTGGCTGTTCCAGATTCCTTGGCAAGTTTACGTTTAGTGGTTCGCCATTGCTTTCTGAACTACCGGCGCCCATAACAGTACATTAAAACAACGTAAGACGGTCTGCCGCCACATCAGCAACAGCTGTGTTTTGAACGCAGATATGCGTGGTTGCGAACTGTGTCCGTAACACCTTCGCCAAGGAGTCGGCCAGAAAACAAAAACAACTGTTATATCAAAGACATTGGTGTTACATACATGTGATATAAAAAGAGAAGGGAAAATGCTATATATAAATACCTAGCAGCAATTATAACGTCAGATGGAAGATGCACGACAGAGATTAAGAGCAGAATAAGTCAAACAAAAGTTGGATTCCAGAAACTGAAAAGTATCTTGTCCAATAAGTCACTATAACTGAATGTAAGCATGAGAATGCTGAAATGCTATATATAACTTGTTTTGCTGCATGACAACAAATCATGGACAGTTAACAATCCAATTAAGAAAAGCTTGAAAGTAACGGAGATGTGGTTTCTGATATGAATATTGCGAATACATTGGACTGCTAGGATAACTAACAATGATTGCCTGGAAGAGGCTACTGAAACTAGAACAAATATACAACTATAAGAAAGAGACAAAGAGTATTCTTCGGTCATGTGATGAGCACGGATTCACCAGTGAATATCGTGACATCTTAAAGTGGTAGAGACCACTCAAGAGTAATGATGCTTGGTGGACTGAGACGATGACATGGAGGAATAACATCAGCAGGATTAATCCTTAATACCAAGGACCGAGATCTGTGGAGAGACATGAATGTCTAGGCTAGCTGGCAAGGTACGTGATGATGATGATGATAATGATGATGATAATAATAATGATGATGATGATGATGATGATTCACTGGTTACAGAGAAGCAAGATCGACTAAAGAACATATTATTATTATAAATACAGCATTGGGACTCCGACTAGGTTTGGGTGAGAGGTCTAATATCTTATAACGAGGTTGGAGGTGAAGTCTACAAAATATTGTATTGAAACCATTCATTCATTCGGTAGCATGTCCCCTGCAGAACCTCGCTCCCGCAACAAACTTCAGGAAAACTTCTCGGACATAAGCAAGATGTCCCGCATCTGATACACCCATCTGGAGATCATCTGCCACATCCTGCACGCATCTTCTCTTTGGCTTTCTTCTTCCTCTCTTCCCGGGCATATACTCATGCATGATTAATCTCTCCAAACTTTCATGATGTTCCAAGTGACCAAAATATTTCAATTTTTCTTTGTTTTATCTTCTTCAATATTCAGATCTTGTCGTGTGAATTCATTTGTTCTTTTCTTTATCCAAGATATTCTTAGAACCCGTCTATAACATTTATATTCAAAGGCATCTATGGGTTGTTCAGCTTGTTTATTAAGTGTCCAAGTCTCTCAGGCGTATGTGGCAATGAGAAAGATGCATGCTTTTAAAAATCTAATTTTTGTAGTTCTATCTGTCCCTCTCCACAATTTTTTCAGTTGTTTTAGTGTTTGAATAACAATAGATATTCGTCTTTTAATTTCCTTCATTGTATCACCATTGTTGGTAATTAATGACCCAAGATATTCGAAATTGTCGACCACTTCCAATCTTTCTTCATTAACATATATTTATATATCCATAATAGTTTTATATGTATGCATTTTCTTTGTTTTTGTTATGTTAAGATATAGGTTGTGATCTTCGCTATTCTTTTGGGTTAGTATTATTAGTTGTTCTATACTATTCTGTGATGTGGATAGTAATATCGTATCATCAGCATATCGAATCTCTGGTTTTTAATGACCACCGATATTTAGGGCATCATATTGTTCCCTGTTTATATTATTTTTGACATATCTCACTATACTTTCGGCTTACAGTTTAAACAAATAAGTGGGACAGCACACAGCCCTGACGGACTCCTTGCTTGATGTCAAACCAATCTGATGTCTCCACATCTATTCTAACCGCTGCTTGTTGGTCTAGATCAGGGGTCACCAAACTTTATTCACAATGGGCCGGACAGCTGACAAGTTGACGAGCGCGGGCAGCATAATCATTCTTTACAATACTTGCAAGCCAGAACGAAAGATCTGGAGAAAAAGACGAAAACCTAAGTTTAGCATTCCATGTTAATCATGGGTGAGTGGCGTGCAATGCACACACACACACACACACACACACACACACACACACACACACACACTCACACACACACACACACACACACACACACAGACAAGCAACATTTATTTGCTAACAAACGTTATCAGAGAAGGCGACGTTAGCAAAAAAGATATTTACATCAGACCTAGTGCCCACATATCCGAATATCACAAACTAACCAGCAAAAAAGGTTAGTGAGATTTGTGAAACTAGCGTTTGGCTTTCAAGATATCATCAATGTTTGGTTTGGAATTGCTGCATCCAGTCAAGAGAATTGCTTTCGTTCATCAGTCAATCTCGTTCGATGTGTTGAATTCACATACTTCATTTTTGAAAAGGTTTGTTCACAGACATAAGTTGTTCCAAACACTGATGCCATACCAGCGACAAATTTCTTTAGTTTCGGAAACTCAATATCAAGTAAGCAACGGTAAATTTCAACTAATTTTTCCTTCTCTGTGCTTCTCTTTCAACAAATAATTTGCTTGCAAATCAATGAGCTCCAACTGTAGTTCAACTGGTACATCATCAAGGTTACAATCAAACGGATTCTGGAACAGAAGAATGTCACTCTCAGTTCTGTCAAGATCTGAAAATTTCACCAAAAAATACTTTAGTCACGAATATTTTTTTTTTCCAGAACATCGAGGCAGACATCTTCGGTGATTGTAGCGCAAAACTCTTTGAAACAGTGAACATGAGAAAGGTTTTCTACTTCCACTTGTGCTTCAAACAATGACAGCTTTCTCCGAAATCCTTTGATGATTCTGTAGCGATCATAGAATAGATTATTCTTTCCCTGGAGTTTCAGGTTCAGTTCATTCATGTTGGATGCGATGTCGAACATAAATGACAACTTTGACAGCCAGGTAGGATATGACAGCTGTGGATCAGCTCTACATTTTTGGACGAAAACATATATTTCGTTTCGGAGCTTGTAAAAACGAAACAGGACTTTACTTCATTTGTGCCACCTCACTGATGTGTGATAAGGCAAGTCACAGAATTCCGAAACAATTTCTTCAAGAAAAGCCTGTAACTAACGGTGATTGAGTGCATGTCCCCGAATGAAGTTGGCAGCAGAAAGAATTGGTTTCAGTACTCAACGAATATCTAAGTCTTTCCCACAGAGTGCTTGATGATGTATGTTGCAGTGTATGAACAGAGCGCCGGAATCCGCAAATCTTCCAACTGAGTCCTGATCTGCCTCACAAGACCCTTCCTAATTCCAGCCATGTTTGTCTCTCCATCAACTGTTAGACATCGAAGCTGATTCCACTGAAGGTTATAGTATTGCAACATTTTTGCACTTAAACGAAAATGTCGTTTCCAGTTGTTATTTAATGCATGCTGCAAACGGACGACAACTCTTCAGTTATCTCAAAGTCCAAATTGACACCACGAATGAACACGAGAATGTGTGACGTAATCGGGAGATCAGTAGACTCATCCAGCACCAGAGAATACCAAAACAAGATCCTAGCTTTCTTGCGTATATTTAGCACAATGTTCTCTCCAAGTTCTTCAGGTTTCCGCACAACTGAACTTGTAGGAAGGCTGATAGTTCAAAACAAATCGGATTTCTCAGGACACAAGTTTGTTGCTGCTTCCATCATACACTCTTTGATGAAGATGCCATCAGTCAACGGTTTTCCTCGTTTTACCATCGTATGCACTATTTTGTAACTTTTACGAGTGACAGACTCATTTTTAGCAAACGTTCTCGTGAAAAGATTTCTTTGTGTTTCTAAACCACGTTTCATGGACTAATATTTCTCAGAGCGTAACTTTCCATAAAACTTTGAATATGTTTGATAAATGTTTTGTTTTATAGCAACAATGACGATTGTACTCTTTCAAAACGGCAACACTTTCGCTTCATATTACGCAACTGGTTTTCTGGTCCTTTGTTTCCACAAAGAAGTAATTAATTATCCATTCTTCATTGAAAACGGGACACTCGGCGTCCACTTTTCTTTTCTTAGTAGCCATAAAGAAGGGTGAAGTAAACGGGATCTAAAACTGAATAAGACATTGAATTAGAAACATAATTAAAATCTATTGAAACACAAGACAATCAGAGGACTAAGGGTCACTTGTAAAGCTACAGCTCACATAAGGTACATACACATTTTATAATTATCTTTGGTAATAGAATATATAACATAGTAAGGTTTGCATAATATATAAATGGGGCCGGTTTAAGTAGATCAGTGTTTTTCAAATGGGGTTCCGCTAGTGTCAGCCAGTAGTTCCTCCCCAAAATCGCCAAAATGCAACATTTCTGCCAATCTGATTTATTACATAAAGTAAAATAGACATGTAGATCATCGCACAGAGTTCCCCGAGCGACGTAAGCAGTTGCGTAAGGATCTGATCCAGCAAAAGGTTGAAAAACATTCGCTTAGAGACCAGCTCGTTTAAAATCTTTGCCGGTTAAATTTCTCAGCTGGGGATACTATTTTCATAATAACACGAGAATTCTATGGCATTTGTATACTATGTTTGCTAATTTATTGCCTCTATTTACACTTGTAGTTCACTTACCTATCACTGTTAAACAAAGGAATCCTTGTTACATACCTATAAAATAGATGACAGGCAAAAAGTGGGTACTACATTTTAAGTTACAGAACGTTGCCGGCGATGTTTCAAACGGCGATTTACGTTTTCTTATTATTGTTCTCCGATATTAAGGATATATATAGTACTCGTTTTATATAGACGTCTTGCTTGATTTAGTATGAATAATTAAATTGAGCATCCATTCTTACGCGTACTGTGAAATTTTCAAATATTTTAGTCGGCGGGATCATCCCAAACAGAAATTATTAAGATCGTATGCTAAGATGCCGTCATGTTAAATTTCAATGGCGGGAATATAGCGGTTTTCCGTGTCGTAATACAGCGAAGTTCATTTAATATTCTTATGGATTATTCAGAGCGACGAGATTATAATGATGCACGTTTGCATTCACCATCCATTCTAGTATTTAGGAGTGGAGGAAGAGGCTGGAGGAAGAGGGAGTTTGAGGTTTTCATTTTAATTTTGCGTTCAAAATAAAAACATGAGTTATTCCCCTTAGCGCAAAAAAAAACCAAGAGCAGTTATCTGTCCTTAGCTTACGTGTTTTGTTGTCACACTTTCCAGAGTGGGTTACCAATATGCCAATGTTAAATATAAACTGACATACAAAAATTAATATCTCAGCTTACAATTGACGTACAGACTTGAATAAGGTACCGTTGGATTTGTTTTTTCAAGAGGTATTGTAACAATGCGAACTCAGTGAAGACGAACTGACTCAATTGGTTCTTTATAAATAGTTTATTTCTTCTTGATGACACATGGACCTAATATGGCGTCCTCCCAGTTCTGTCTCTAGATGTAAACTCAAACCTAACAACCAACTACGTCACGACTTGAGCATCCCCCCTCTCATTCCATCTCGATGCTCAATCGTGCTGTAGTCTTTTCCCACCTAACACTAATTACCCAACTACTGTTACACCTCCCTATGTTTTTCTAAAGAATTTTTCCTGTAAAGGAAAAATTCTTTACTCCTAATTCCCTTACTCTATTCCCTCTTTTTCCTTACCTCCCACATTTCCTCTAATCTTCCCCAAACTAACTCAAATTTGAGTAAATATTATATCCTTTAACCCTTCTCCCTGTCATATTGTCATCTAGTAACCCACTATAAACTTCTTCTTCGTTTCTGCCTCTATAAATCTCAACTTTATACAATACATCATACCACATATGGTTACTCTTTTAACTAAACACTCATTCTTCCCTTTCTTTAGTCCTCACAGTTCCTCTAATCTCCCCAAACCACTTTATTTTAAGTAAACCAATCTATTGGTAACTCTTTCCCCAAACCATATAGTAATCCACTAATCCACTATATATTTCTTCGTTTCTAACTCTTCATAACAAAACCTATATTAATTACATATCAACAACAATTGAATCTCAACTTTATAATTATATACAATACATCATAACACATATGGTTGAAACAACCACTCCTTCTCTTCATAAGCAATCTGCTTAAAAATTCAAACGCTGTACCCTTCTGGTACCAACTCCCCATTGTCTTCAACAACACTACCAATTCTCTACTTTCAATCAACCTGAAGAAAAAACTCGCACACGATAGAAAGACAAAGAATCGGTGCGCACCGGAGATTCAAAGAAGAAGTAGAACTCTTCCACACAAAAACCACACTCAGCTAAATCACACACCTTTACCCCCTTTGTTATTTGAGACTTTATGTAATAAAGTCTAAAACAATTATATCTCCTACAGTACCACTCATTATGGTAACAGTTTACGCTTCTATCTACAGCATCAAAAATACCAACCAAGTGTCTGTATATTACAGACACTACCAATTTTATAGCTCTGAACCTTACCTCAATGTAATGTTAACCATAAAACACATCCCGAGGACACAATTAAAAATCAAGACCTGTTCTAATACACATCACCTCACATAATATACCTCTCTTTTAATCTTGCCGAAATTTTCAGCGACCCCTTACTGTCCATTTATTATGGGCACATCTACTCAAACCTCCAGTTGTCAATTTATGCCGTTATCAACAGCAACCATGTACTGCTCCTAACTCACGTCTGTGACTGCAGTCCGTATAACACGGACCCTCAAAACCCCATGTCATTATGTCTCCACAATGTTCATTTCTCACACTTACAACCCTTTACTATTGTACTGCTGTCCACAGTGTCTAATCACTCTTCAGAGTCAAACATGGATTCAATTCATGTTTTGCTGACTTCTTCTTCTGCAATCTCGTGGCTCCATGTTCACTTCTGACCCCATGGAAACCAACACTTCATAGCACTTCTACACTGACTATCACAGCAACCAGAATATACTCATGCACTTATTATTCACAAAGATTTACTAACAAGGTAACCTAATACACAAAACAACTTATTTAAATTAAGAGTTTAAGTGAAATAAAATCAAAACAGGACATTATACCTCCCAACTCATTCAAAGAAAAACACACTTTAAAATGATATAACATGCATTTTATCAAATCAGAAGAAAATATTCTATTATTACCTATCACTATAGGTCTCTTTTACAGACACATAGTTTGTACGCAAAAGTCTAGGAATACAACAATCCTATTCTAAAACCAACAACAATCATTTTACAGAACTAAATCAATTTAAAAAAAACATATATGAGGCATTGAAAACTCAAATTCAATCAAAACAACTGTCTTCTCGCTAAAGAGAAGGTTTTCAAAAAAAATATAATTCACACAGAATTAACTACTTAAAGTGACCAAGCAAAATTGTCCTCCTATACGAACCAATGTAACTCATATCTATTCACTCAAGTCATGCTTATTTTGTTATAAAACAAAACCACTCAATGCCAAGCATTAATGCCAAAATATATATATACATATATATATATATATATATATATATATATATATATATATATATATATATATATATATATATATATATATACATATTTGTTACCTACAGATCAACATAACGCGGAACAATACTTGTTCCCCTCAACCAAAATCACCACTCCACAATTGACCGTTCCATTTTCTGGAAGTCAAACATTGATTATCTCCCCTCACAATATTATACAAAACTAACTCCTAACACATCACAATATTTGTAATATAATCACTGTAAACTACAGGTCAACTCATTTTATCTATTACCAGTGTGACGGCTATCTTAATGTCACCTACCAGTCATCTATCTACTAATAGAAACTGTGGCTCGGCACACCAATTGTTTCCCTTGGATTTATTCCAAGTATTACTACAGCTACTTAATCATTACCGTTACCTACGGTATCTCCACCATGTTATCACCAGCAAAAAAAAACTTGTCTATTTACTATAGACCTCTCACCAATACAACTAATTCTACTTTTAAGTTTCTCGTCTATCCGACGCAATTAACTAACGTATCACTACTTTCCAACATCTCACCACGACTACTCTAAGCTATCCTCAAGTGTCTCCTAGCACTCTTGCATCGTGACGATAATCAAACCGGTCAAACTTATCGGAACACGTTCTCCAACATTCATTTAACTAACTTTGTTTACCTCCGTATTTTTCACTCTTCTTCCTATTTATCGGGATTCTTTCAGAACTGCAACCCACGCCACTTATAACTGACAGCAGACCTCAATTTTCTCAATATTAGGCATTCCTGCTTCGACATGTCCCTGTCAACAATACTAAACATGTTTTATGAAACATCATTCAGAATGTTAACTCTCTTTCCGTCAACCTGTCATGCAGATATTCTAATAAAAAGACATCACAATCCTCTAACTTTGTTCTCAATTTTATCAACGTCACTTATCAACCACTCTTCGCATATTCACACAGACAGTGATACACAACCTCGCTCTCACCTCACTACTCTCGCATCGCGACAACCTAACGTATCTATACTATTACTTCATAAAAACAATTTAGACGCCAATTCAACATTCCAGCAATCACTCACTTCTTTACGAAGGTCAGTACCTATACATTATCTCACGCGAACTATATCTCTTTTACACACTAACCAGCACTATCAACGATCTCACAGAACAAACTTCACTCCGACGAGCCAGGAACCTCGTAACTATCATTCTATACTTTTCCACAACTTTCTCAGATTTAATTACCTCTTCTTTCTTCGCAAGGCTGACGTAATTACTTCATGCTCTTCAGCAAGAACTCGTATTCTTCAATCATCCACTTTTACAGTCTTTTACTCTTAATATTCTCGCGTTCAACCGACTATTTTATACACGATACTCAATTTCTCCTCAATTTATATCTTCTCATCAGACACTCTTGGTTCAGCTGTCAACAATACTATACTTACTTCTCAAACCACCAAGCGAAACTATCTCAGACGTCATGTCATAGCTCTGCTTCGAACCATCCACTCTAGTACGAGCATTCATACTTATTTTCTCTCTCTCTCTACTAATTATGTGGTGAATCTACTCTACTTTAATCACTCCAGTTATACATCACTCAACGTGATTAACTCTCGCAACTATCCACTCCGGACAAAGGACTATTTTAATTTCTACCTTGTTTACTCTCTCTACATCACGACCAAACACAAGACATCCTGTATTACGTATCCACGTAGAATATCATTTGTCGTAACTCTCTATCCTCAACAACACTATTGCCTACCTTGTATCATGTGATGCTACACCAAAAAAAATCATCTGTCTATTTTAGACAGCTCATATATCTATATGCTCAAACCGAAATTCTTCTCATAAGCCAAAACTATTCCATTTTCCTTCCTCACTTAAGGAATTTTAACAGTTATAGAGTGTGTCCAAGTTAAATATTTCGTTGTCTCTCAATACATTAGTATGTCTTTCTCTAATTATGTCATCTTCACTATCTGTTGTTAACCTGTTAAAGTACTCAGGTCTTAAGGTCATAAGGTCCTCTATTTTTCTTAAGTCACTTTCTGTCGTTGAGTAAATTCCCGCTATCTGTCTACTATTATTCTTCTTCTTAAATGATTTCTTTACTTTATTTGCGTCGGTCTGCTCACTGTTTCCTGTATATCTTACGTAACGTTTGCATTTCCCCATCTCGTCTTCAGATGACACACTGATAATAGTTCCTTCATCAGTCTCATAATAATTTACCGCAGACACGTCGACCCTATTCCCATAATCGGCTTTAGAACGTCTGACTTTCTTTCTCTTTCTTGGTGTTCGTCCCTTAGCCTTCCCTACTTTCTTGTCATATAAACTGGTATCCAGTTCTAAAGAGTCACTAACTAAAACTCTGTCCGTCTGTCCATCAGCAACTACACCGTATGAGGGAACATCACGCTTCGAGTTAGGATCTGCATGCAGTGTAATTCTCTCATTCTCCGAATCATCTGTATTCACAGTTGTCTCAGCATCACAGTATGTACTATAACATGCGGCGGCAGAAACATCTTCTCCGTAACCTGCACTCTCACACCTAATATTCCTACACCATTTGGGGACTAGTTTCATGTCTATTCCTGAGGAACTTGACATAGCAGTACCTCTATTAACTATCATACTACTATTTCTTTCTTCAACACTTTTCCTCTTTGGTTTTCTTTTGTCTTTGTTTCTCGTCTGTCTCTCTTTCTTAACTTCAACTGTGTCTCCTTTTTCTAATTTCACCTGAGGTGGTTCCGCAATTTCCACCGTCTTAATAGTTTGCGTTCCCTTTTCTATTTTCTTAATTGACTGTACCTGTGTTGTCTTCTCTACAGTATCCCTATGTGTCTGCGTACTATCATTTATCATATTACTTGTCTGCGTCTGTGTCTCTCGGTCTATTCTCTTTATTAACACCGTCGTTTTATTTTCCTGTCTACTAGTCACATTGGCAATCACCTTAGGAATAGTTGAATTTTCACTTACATGTCCTACTCTATTCTTTGACCCTGAGCTCAAATACAGTCTCCGTCTTTGTTCGAACCAGTCGTCACGTTTTTTCCTAGCATTCTTGCTATAGGATGGCCATTTCCATAACTTCTTGGAAAAGTCTCTCTCAGGACCAATTTTGTATCTATAACAGCTATACCAGTCTGACCTTTCGCCATTACGTCTGTTCTCACCGTCTTTTACCCCACATACATCAGGTCTTGTTTCATAACAGCCATATTGTCTTCTGTCTTTATTAAGCAGTGTCTGTTTCCTGTTATTCTTTCCTACTCCATTACAGTTTACCATAAATCTATAAGGGTCTTGTCTAGTCGTTCTGTCCTTCAACGTTTCTACAAAATTTTCTACCTCATTAACTGCCTCTTTTAATTCTCCCAACCATGTACTGATACGTTGTAACACTACATGTAGGTAATTCATATTAACTTCTTCTTCTGTATATTTCTTGGTACCTGAAAAAAAAACTCGTATGTTTCTCTACTGTGCTGTGTTGGGTCTGCCTGTTGTTGCCAATGAATCCTGTTCTGTCATGCTGAAATATTGTTGTATAGACCAAACAATCACAATTTCAAATAATTTTACATTTATAATCAACTAACACAAGAAATATTACCTTCTACAGCAAGTTCACCTGATTAATAGGTTTACTGGTTACCCTATTCTCTGCTATTCTCTGTTCTCGAGCCAAAAAAAAACGTATTCCCGTATTCCTCTATGTTCGCTGTCAAGTAGAATTCACACACTAGGAGTCTGCGTTAGATGAAATCAATCGCGTAGTTCAGGTAGTCTCTTCTTCCAAGGAATCCCGTTTCTTCAGGTAGTTACTCTTCTTAGGATGCCTTCATATCTTCAACCCCTGGTTGGGTCCCTACCAGATTTCTGGCTTCTGACTTCGCCCCGGGTGGGGTACATCATCGACGTTTTGAGAAGGACTCAGAGGTAACAGAGCCCAAAAGGATCAGCTAGCGGCCTAGAGATAGTCTGACTGCGTCAAACAAAACATGGGCCAATCAATGAAAGAATGAGCCACTTAGCTGCTGTCCTGATTGTTAATGGTCTTTTCCATTATTTTGTTTTGATGACATAAGTTGTCCGAACTCAACATGGAAAAATCTTGAATTGTAGTCACGTAAGTCCTAAAGTTTTTGTTTCTTTTGAGTAACCTCTGAAATTTTGGTTGGAGGCGAGTATTCAACTTGATAAAGTTATTAGAAACTTCTTGCTCACCTGAAACAATGCTCAGACTGGATTGACCTTCAGTAGCATGATGAGCCGGAATCGATCTTCAGCAGAATTCTTGTTCGTTCGACACTACGACCAAACTGGATCGACTTTCAGCAGGATGATGACACTCGCAGGCACCGCAGTCCGTTATAGCAAACTGGTTTTCATGCTTTTCTTGACAAGTACCGCCTGTACAGCTGAAAACTTTGATAGCAGGTCCGTACAGCGAAGATCTTAATAACTAATTACAGTCAACCACCCCTAGCCGGGCTTTTGGCTGCTGTAATTCTAGCAAACAATATTGGCCATCTTTCTTAACTTCTTTGGTTTACGTTCAACTTGCGTGTAGAATCGTGCTGAAATACCTCTTTCTCCGGACAATTAGTTTGAGCATAACAAGGGCCTTTTACATTTATTTTGAAGCTGGCTCTTCGAGTTTCTTCTAATTGTCGACGTAAATAGTGGTTTGTGACTCCCGCCGCGACAATCTCCAACTAAGCATCCTGGTTCTTTGGCACCATTTCGCCTTTGTAACAATGCGAACTCAGTGAAGACGAACTGACTCAATTGGTTCTTTATAAATAGTTTATTTCTTCTTGATGACACCTGGACCTAATATGGCGTCCTCCCAGTTCTGTCTCTAGATGTAAACTCAAACCTAACAACCAACTACGTCACGACTTGAGCATCCCCCCTCTCATTCCATCTCGATGCTCAATCGTGCTGTAGTCTTTTCCCACCTAACACTAATTACCCAACTACTGTTACAGTATCCAACTATGCAGGTTATATAATTAAAAAGCTATTTAGAAAATGTTACTAAAGTACCTACAAAAAGAAGTAAATATTTCTTGAGCTTCAGACCTGTGTTGACAGCCGGATGCATCTAGGTGTGGGAAAGATGCGTGTTTGTGTGCGTTGCCATGGAAACCACGGTAACATCAGAGCGTAGGTGGAGCTTCCAGGATCCGGGGAAGGGCTTGGGATGACGCGTAATAAGCAAATATTACAATAAACAAGACAATCTAGAATGATTGATTGATTGATTGATTGATTGATTTAGGAACCGACATAACAGCATTCGGAGCATTCCCATAAGCGCCCCGTCCTCATCCTCAGAAGCCAGCGAAGAGTTCCAACTCCCACTGATTATATGTGCGTCTCGCCTTTCCTCTAAGCGTCGAGCATCGGCCAGATCCCCTCGTCACTCCCCGCTGTCGCATTCTTGCCAGACCATGGTGATCCATTTCTAGAAACAATAATTTAATATTGAAAATAGTAAATTTAAGACACATAGCAGCCAGGAGGTCTCCGCACGTGTGAAGATCTACTAGTATTCTAAACATAATATTTAAATTTCAATTGTATCGCAACGTCTCATGTGCCATATGTTTTATCAAGCACATACGAGTACCGCTGGCGGGCCTGATGAACTGACGTCGCGGGCTGGATCCAGCCTCGGCCGTACTTTGGTGACCCCTTTGTCCAGATAGAGCATTTTAGTTAGTTAGTTAGATGGTCACGGTTCCAACTTAACAGCATCGGGTCGTCCCCTTTATGCTCCGTTCCTGTGCCAGTTAATATCACATAAAATGCTCCTCACTGCCCCATGTGAAAAGTGGAACAGACAGGAGTCTCGACAACCAACAGCCTGCACAGTTACAGTGTGCATAATGCCGCCGCCAGAATGTCTACACAAAAGTCCTCCACGAAATTACAATTCATCTATAATGCCATTGCCAGAATGCCAACACTAAAGTCATCCACGAAAATACAATTCATCGTGATGGAAGCGGCAGAATCCGTTTGATTGTAACCTTGATGATGTGCCAGTTGAACTACCGTTGGAGCTATTTGATTTGCAAGAAAATGACTCGTTGAAAGAGAAGCACAGAGAAGGAAAACTTGTTCAATATTACCGCTACTTACCTGATGTTGAGTTTCCGAAACTGAAGAAATTTGCCCCTGGTATGGCATCAGTGTGTAGAAAAACTTATGTTTGTGAAAGCAGTTCCCTTGATTAGATACAGCAATTCCAAACTAAACATTGATGACATCTTGAAAGCCAAATATCAGCTTCACAAATCTCACTAACCTTTTTCGCTGCTTAGTTTGTGAGATTCGGATATGTGCACATTATGTCTAATGTAACTATCTTTTTGCTAACGTCGCTTTCTTTGATACATTTTTTTAAAGTAAATAAATATGTTGGTTATCTTTGAACTTTGTGCATTGCGCGCCACTCACCCATTCTTAACTTAGTTTTTCGTCTTTTTTCCCAGAGCTTTCGTTCTGGCTTGCAAGTATTGTTAAAGTTATTTGCATATCCTTTACAGGACGATTGCAGTCAACATCAGCATTTTTTGCTGTTGTTGATGTCTTTGCACGTTTACGTTCAGTAGTTTGCCATTGCTTTCTGAGCGACAGGCATCCATAACATAGCTTAAAAAACAGCGCAAAGCGGTCTGCTGCCAAATCGCGCACAGCTGTGTTTCAAACTCGGGTATACGGGTGTACGAACTGCGTCTGTTAGACCTTTGCCACAGGGACCGGCGCAAGTATTGTACAGAATGGGTATCCGGCCCGCGCTTGTCATTTTGTCAGTTATCCGGCCCGCCGTGAAAAAGGTTTGGTGACCCCTGCTCTACACCAATGTTGTTTCCATCAATCCTATGGCCTTCCAGCAGTGATATCGTCTTGTTGGCATTGTCCTTATTGGTCATATGAACAAATCCAAAGTTGTTAAGCATATCACATTCCACGACTTCTCCATATTTTTCAAACAAGGGACGCAGCTGCTCAGCAGTGGTCTTGGAGTTCAGGTTGCTTAAGAAAATTTTCACCGTCATGGTGCTTGTGGTCCAGTCGAGCCCTAAGCTGCACGCCACAATCAATGATATAGCATTTTAATGATTTGTATTACATGTGATGGAAAGCTCATTTTCCTCATGATTTCCCAAAGTTGCTGATGTTTTACACATTCAAATGCCTTTGAATAATCAATAAAACATAAGAATATGTTTACATTAAATTCTTTGTTATTAAACGCATGTTGAGTATGTGATCTCTTGTTCCTCTTCCTTGCCTAAATCCAGCTTGAACCACGTTAATCTCTTCTTCCATTTTCTTGCGACGTCTTCCAATTATGATGTTAGTAGAATTGTACTTGCATGACTGATCAGGGCAGCACTTCTATAGTTGGTGCATAATTTCAGGTTGCCATTTTTTGGTTTTGGAATGAAGATTGTTCTCTTCCAATCTTTTGGCCATATACCATAAATCCATATGTTGTTACGTAACGCGTGATAAATGTGTATGCTTTCTTCTCCTCCCGCTTTAATTAGTTCAGCTGGTATCTCATAACATCCTGGTGATTTACCAATCTTTAGGTTCTTTATTGCCCATTCAATTTCATCTAATGAGGGTTCAGGTTCTGTCTCTGCTGTCATTGATTCATTTATCTCATTCATATCCTCACAGTCATTCATATCACACATTCCACTGTAGTATTCCTGCCTTCTTTCTAGAATTTGTCTAGATTATGTTAGGGTATTTGCCCACTTTTCACATGTAACATTTAATTGAGGTTGATCATTTATTGTCAATAACTTCATTTCTTTGAACATTTCGTAATCTTTCCCATTCTTATGATAGTGCTCTATTGTGGTACAGCAATCTTGTTTATATTGGTTTTTGTCCTTTCGTGTGTTATTTATTATTTCTGGAGTTAAAGATTGAAACCAGTGCGTAAAAATATTGTGTAAATAACAAAACATGATGTTATACAATAGACACAAAACATTAGAATGACACGATCTGGAGACACAGATACATGTGGTGAACCATGGATCTATAACTTGATAAAGGAACACTAGAAGTGCACTAGCCGGCAGAATTTCAAGTAGGCTGAAATTAAGGAATGTTGTAGTGACCGATTGTGCTGTGATCATAGATGTATACATTTGCACAGTAAGTTAGTTGCATTCGTTTACAGGACATCGCAGTCAACCCCAGAATTGTTTGGCTATTTGTGATTTCTTGGCATGTTTAGGTTCAATAGATTGACATTGCTTTCTGAACCACCGGTATTCACTCTATTTTATAAAAACCAACCCAAGGCGGTCTGTTGACACATTGCTTGTAGCTGTGTTTCGAATACGATATGCTGAATTATAAACTGTGGAGGTGACCCATTCGCTACAGAAACGAAGCAACAACAACAAGAAAATAATAATAAACTGCTTCGCTTATCATGAGACACTGCATTGGGAAGGTCATGTAGTAGGGCTAGCGGTTCACCCAGAGGTCACCGCGTCCCCCTGTTTTTATTGTGGCCCCTTAGTCTTACTATGAACCTTTGCCCACAGTGGTCCAATAAGCCCTCGGCTACTGTGAGGAGTTGTGAAGTTTGATTATAACCTCGGCCCCTGGCCA
Organism: Cepaea hortensis; assembly: GCA_963921405.1. Classification (NCBI taxonomy): domain Eukaryota; kingdom Metazoa; phylum Mollusca; class Gastropoda; order Stylommatophora; family Helicidae; genus Cepaea; species Cepaea hortensis. Next base: position 74,393,110 of record OY992878.1, read on the forward strand.
GACCAAGTGCAGCACTGGAGGGGGGGGGGGGGGGAAAGAAAAAATAAAGGGAGGAGAGGGATACTACACTTTGATCTTAGCCAAATGGCTGAGAACCACACAACAGGCTAATATACCGGCATACGTCTTGAAATGTATCATATGACAATTAAATTTATTATTGTATGAACCTGTTTTTGTTCATTTATTCACCTCTGACAATTATACAATATACATTAAATAAGGGACTGCTTTACACGCCATGAGACATGTTGGAGATCAAGTTGCTAGCCCCATAGTTTTAGTGATATAGGACACCCAATAGATGATGTAGTCAATATCACGTCAGTCGCCTTTACTTCTCTGTACATTTCTCAAGACGCATTTTAGACTGGACCTACATAGCAGCTCAAGTAAAAATATCCTCTTGAAAGGTAATTCGAATACAAGATCGCCGGGTTGGTAGGCAGGCGTGCTAGCCCCTGCACTAACGCGACATCCTAACATTATAATAGTAAATGTTAATAGTCTTAGTTTGTTAGTTGCATATCCTTTACAGGAAGTAGCAGTTAACCCTAGCATTTTTGGCTGTTTGTGATTCCTGGGCACGTTTACGTTCAGTATTTTGCCATTGCTTCCCGAACGACCGGCACCCATACCTTTTGAATGGGAAACCAACGCAAGGCGGTCTGCTTCAAAATCACCGGCAGCTGTGTTTCGAACGTGCTATGCTAGATAACAAATTGCATTTGTAATCCCTTCGCCACAGAGACGTATGGAATCGATAAGCAGCTCAAAGATAACCCAAACTGTATACAGAAAGGCCCCGCTATACGTCGCTTCGGTTTACATCGTTTCGATATAACGTCGTTGTCACAATGGGATATAACTTCACTTAATGTCGCTAACTTCCACCATAACGTCGTCACTTGTGTTGCTATGCTGCGTTAACGTCGCTTTTTTACATTTTGTGCAGTGCGTTTTTCCAGGATGTTATCGTGTCATCACCCATAATTATTAGTTCAAAGCGCACAGTAAGTGCTGAAAATGCGTCTGGTTGTAAGAGAACCAGGAAAAGTATTACACTTGAGCTGTAGTTAGATGTGTTTCGTCGTTTTAAGGCTGGCGATCGGGCTGTTGATATAGGTAAAGTCCATGGTTTACCTCCAACCACTGTAAGGACAATTTGTGCAGGTGCTGACAACATCAAAGAGGGTGATAAAAGGGTAGCCCCTTTAAGTGCTTCCAAGATCACTTGTACCAGAAGTACTCTTATGGAGAACATGGAAGCACAATATTGCCGTCTGGATTGAAGACCAGAACAAAGGAATATGCCTGTGAACAAGATGGTTATCCAAGAGAAAGCAAAGTCTCTTTATGAAGATCCAGCTAAGAAAGCGGGTTAGAGCAGTACTGGTAGTGCCTTTGGTAGTTTTGGAGCGAGTCGTGGTTTTAATGCCTCTACGTCCCAACAACTCTACCACTCACCCTCCAACCCACCTCTATTTAGCCAATAAATATCAACAACCATCAAAATACATCACATAATACACTGTATTTCCTTTAATTATATGGAAAATAGCGTTTTCCAAGAACGTAACCCCGACGTTAACCGGGGCCTTCATGTATAATTAAAAAACAAAACACGCTGCTCACTATAGTTTTAGTAAGGATTGTACGTATGGGTGGTTTCTTGAAAAACAAGTATCAGCTCTAGACGCAATAATTACATCACGGACATTATTATTTAAAGCACATATTTAACTTGTTAGTTTGTCATGCTTTATAACCGTATTCAAATAATGAAAATAGTGTTAACAATTCAAGATAACAATATAGTTGTTGTTGTTTTGCGTATCCTTTTACAGGACTTAGCTGTCAACAGCAGCATCTTTCAGCTGTCTGTTGATCTCTTGGCAAGATTACGCTCAGTAGTTTGCCATTGCTTTCTGAGCGGCCGGCTCAGTATCCGCAAGTCACGAGCGGGGGTCGAACCACCTCAGTTCTCGCTCCGCTGCGAGACTCTGCGTGATAAACGGGATTACAGAGAGAAAGTGTTGTAACCCCACAGCCAGAGAGACCGGCAACAATATAGTATAGGAAGAAAATAAGATGGTTTGGAGATTGGGGGAGGGGGGGGGGGGGGGTCGCAGCGCCGGGGTATTTTTTTGGACTAAGTATTATGCGTAAATTTAGTAACTATCTGACACAACTTGCTCTTATGAATTAAACTGTCTAGAATTTGATGTTTCCCCTTCATGCAACATAGTCTTTGACATACTCATGCATTGGAAGCAAAATTATACCTTTATGGTTTACATACAAGGACATATAGAAACAGAACAATTATTCAAACATTAAGTATGTAGACGAATATAGTATTATATCGATTGGACATCAACTACGACAACATGTACTAGCAAATGAAACTGCGGCAAACAGTGTCAATATTCCCCCATGTACAAATCGGCTTGCTTACTGCGTTTTATCCTGCTTTCTTCAGACTGTTAATTATTTTCCTTATGTAAACCAATCCTACACATACTTTTGACTAAGTAGTGAAAGTAATCGTCTTTGAAAATATGGGAACGTTGACACCCCATTTAGGATTGCAAATAGTTACAAGTACTGATGTTGATCATAATAATAATAGATCTTGCACACGTTTGGGGATGCTGCTGAATACTGAATTGAACACACATTTTGAAGGCGAATCCAACGCAAATAAAATAACTGATGTTCTGAGTGACGAAGGGCGAACAATATTCGAAATAGTCAATTTTATTTGCATCCCTACCGTTGTAAGTATGTTTGGCATGTCCGCCAATATTATCAATATGATTGTATTCTACAAGCAAGGCTTCAAAAATACTGTAAACATTGGCTTTTTTGGGCTCGCCATTTCCGACCTATTTTGTCTGATGACACTGCTGTGGGCAGCTGTTTCCATGAACCCATACTTTGCTTATTCAGAAGTTAACTGGTCTCCACTGGAAGTCATGTATCTTTCAGGCGGATGGCCACACCTTTGTTTCTCTAGAATTACAAGCTTCATTACAGTTTACGTAACAGCGGAGAGGTTTCTCAGTATAGCATTACCGCTGAAAGTTAAACATATTATAACACGACAAACAGCGACAATAACCATAAGTCTAATTTACTTCGTCAATATAGCAAGCTTGTTTCCTGAATATGCCACGACTTATCTTGGCTGGAGGTGGGTTCCTGAAAAGAACAAGACAATTTTAGGCATAATGTTTAAGAGCAGTAGAAAACATGTTGAGGGAGTTATCCATGTCCTTCACTCCTTGCTGGGAATGACGTCATTCGTCGGCGTTATTATCTTTACAATTTTATTAGTAAGCAAATTACGGAAAAGTTCTAAATGGCGAAAAGATGTCAGATCAAGCCAGGGTAAGGTAGAAGCTGTGACTAACAGAGACAAGAAGACAGTGAAGATGGTCGTCCTGATCGCCTGTGTTCTCATCGCATGCTACATTCCTGGTGCAGTGGTCGCGTTGACGGCGTACATTGTAGGACCTGAGTTCAATATTAGAGGCGGTTACACAAATATATGCACAGCAGTGTGGTCTATTGCTGTGGCTTTCCAGTCTATTAACTCCAGCGTGAACATATTTGTCTATTACTCGATGAGTTCCAAATACAAACAGACATTTAGTGAACTCATTTTCAGGCGTAAATGTTGTGAAAATCCTGCGACTTTGAGGCGTGGCTATGGGATAAAGACAGTAGATAGAAACTGAAGGCCATAACGATTTCGTTTGAAAATAGACTTTTTAGAAACCAATAGCCTAAGTAGAATAGTAATCAAGTATGAAAGATGCAATTTCACGAAGACTACACACATTAGGACAAGGCAGTCATCATTTTATGACAACACAATGAGAACAGAAAAGGCCGGTGCAAGGGGTTCTATCCGTTCACTGGCATTAAGCTGGACTTAAACTTTGACCTCTCGTTCAGAAAGCAATGGCAACTATTCAAAGTAAAATTGCCTTGAAAATCAACATCATGCAACAACTACTTAATGATGCTGGAACGTCAATGTGGCAGAGAAAGAACTGAAGGCATTGCTCCTATCATACGAGTGAATCAAGGGGAAGAAGCATTATAAGCTTTGCTAAACTACAATCACAAGCAACAAAACGAACGCCGTTGTGGCGAGAGAACTCCATAGCACAGAATCAACGATCACACACTGCTACAACTAGGTAACAAAATCTTTTTTCTTTTTTTCATATCCCTTACAGGACGTTGCAGTCAACACCAGCATTTTACAGCTGCTGTTGATGTACTAGGCAAGATTACGCTCAGTAGTTTGCCATTGATTTATGTGCGACCGGCTCACATACCCCGTAAGTTACCAACGAGGAGAGAACCGCTACCGATTCTCGCGCAGGTTACGTTACTCACGAGAATATACGAGAGTACGGAGAAAGACATTAACCCCTAGGAAATATATATATATATATATATATATCATCATCACCATCATCAAGTGCCTTACCAGCTGGCGTAGGCTTCATAACTCCGTAGATCACGGTCTTTGGTTTACTGGATGAACTCTGCTGATGATATTCTAACATTCCGCCATGCCACCGTCTCAATCCATCCAGCATCATTTCTCTTGGTCTACCCTGCCTCTCTTCCTCTTGATCTTTCCAGTTGCCACGATGTTCTCCAATGTCTCTCATCGCATCATATTACCAAACAAAGATGTTTGTCTGTTCTTATTGTTGTATATAATGTTCTAGTTTCATTATCCTCTTTCAGGCATTCGTTGTTAGTTACCCTGGCAGTCCAAGGAATTCGAAACATTCGTCTTTGGAGCCACATCCCTGAAGCTGCCAAGATCTTCCTAATATGTTCATTTGCATTCCAAGATTCACTGCCATTTAGCAAAACAAGTTATATATAGCACCTCAGCTCTCACTTTCTTACATTACAAAATAGTTCATGTTTGATAGAATATATATATATATATATATACACACACGCACACATACACACACATACATACACATACACACATACATACACATACACACATACATACACACATACATACACACACACACACACACACACACACATATATATATATATATATATATATATATATATATATATATATATATATATATATATATATATATATATATATATATTTGGGACGTTCATTTGAAACCCGTTCCAATGCCTTTATTACAAAAGCATGAAAGAAACATAACAGTTGTTGTAGAATTAAATAAAGCATTCATTTTGAATGAATTATGCACCATGGGTTGGTCAGAAGAAGTCGCAGTAGGCATTCAGGCAAGCATCCCATTGCTTAGGTAGGCGGCGTATGCCACCCGCAAAAAAAGAATTGTGGTTCCTCACTGAACCAACTGTTTACAACGTTCATTACGTCTGCACCTGTGTGAAATCGTTGCCCCTCGAGAGGTCCGAACAAATGAAAATTACATGGTGACAAACCAGGACTAAAGGCTGGATGTTGCAGAATTTCCCACTTCTTCCTTGCTAATACTTCCTGCACAATCTTTGCTATATGCGGACGAGCATTATCATCCAACAAAATAACACCAAAAGAAAGCATGCCGGGTCGTTTATTCTTGATGGCTTTTTGCAGCTTTTCTAGTGTTTGCAAGTATGGGTAGAGTTGATGTTGACACCAGTCGGCCAACAATTGCCCTTCATGGTCAAAAACTACGCTCAGCATAACCTTACCAGCGGGAACCGGTCAATCGAATTGTTTGGCTTTTGATGATCCAGCATGCTTCCATTGGATGCTCTCTCTTTTGCTGCTCAGCTAAAAGTGGTGACACCATTATTCATCGCCTGCCACTATGCGGAAGAGAAATGTATTACCCTCCACTCTGTAATGCAGCAAGTGGTTCAAACAACATCCCAAGCGTTCCTCTTTGTGGTGGTCGGTCAACATCCATGGTACCCACTTTGAACACACCTTCCGATTTTGTAGTTTCTTACGAACGACCTCTTAAATTGTCCCAATTGACACATTAAATTCTTTCGCTAGCGAACGTATGCTTCGACAACGGTTCATTTGTACTGCTGCATCAATTTTGGCGATGTTTTTATTTTTTTGTTGCAATAATATGCGCTAGACCTGGCCGTCGAATATCTGTAGTGAATTGACGTCCTTTCAGAAACATTCTTGCCCAATCTGTCACTGTTGTCTTCGACACACATTTTTACCGTGCGCTGCCTGCATTCTTCGATGAATGTCCAATGGTCGACATCCTTCAAATGAAAGAAACTGAATCTCCGCTCATTGAGCTTCTTTGGACAGATTTTGGATCAACCCGGCCATTTTCTCACTGTCAGAAACAGAACCTATGCATCATGGGACGATAGGCACGTGCTCTTTTATTCATTGGTCAGTACTTATCACATGACTATGACATGATCATGTTCAACGTAAGCAATTACGCGCAATGCGACACGGATGGCTTTCAAATGAACGCCCCTTATATTAGTGACGTTTATATTGAAACCCGTTCCAATGCCTTTATTATAAAAGCATGAAAGAAACATTAACAGGTGTGATAGAATTAAATAAAAAACATTCATTTTGAATAACTTATGCACCATGGGTTTGTCAGAAGATGTCGCCGTAGGCATTCAGGCAAGCATCCCATTGCTTAAGTAGGCGGCGAATGCCGACCGCAAAATAGGATTGTGGTTGCTCACGGAACCAAGTGTTTACCGTATTCAGTACGTCTGCATCTCTGTGAACCCTTTGCCACGGGAGAGCTTTTTTGAGAGGTCCGAACACATGAAAATCACATTATGACAAATTAGAACTATAGGCTGGGTGTTGTAGAATGTCCCACTTCTTCCTTGCTAATGCTTCCTGCACAATCATTGCGACATGCGGAAGAGCATTATAGTGCAACAAAATCACACCGCGAGAAAGCATGCTGGGTCGCTTATTCTTGATGGCTTTTTGCAGCTTGTCTAGTGTTTGCAAGTAATGGGTAGAGTTGATGTTGACACCAGGCTCTTTAAAGTCGGCCAACAATAGCCCTTCATTGTAACAAAAAAAATGCGCTCAGCATAACCTTACCAGCGGAAACCTGTAACTTGAATTTTGTTGGCTTTTGGTTATCCAGCATGCTTCCATTGCATGCTCTATCTTTTGCTGCTCGGCTCAAAGTGGTGACACCATGATTCAACGCCTGCCACTACGCGGAAGAGAAATGCATCACCCACCACTCTGTAACATAGCAAGTGGTTCAAACACGATCCCATGCGTTCCTCGTTTTGGTGGTCGGTCAACATCCGTTGTACCCACAGTGAACACACCTTCCGATATTGCAGTTTCTTACGAAGGACCTTTCGAATTGTCCCAATTGACACATTAAAATCTTTCGCTAGCGAAGGTATGCTTCGACAACAGTTCATCTGTACTGCTGCATCAATTTTGGCGATGGTTTTTTTCTGTTGCAACAATATGTGCTTGACCCGGCCGTTGAAGATCTGTATTGAACTGGCGTCCTTTTCGAAATATTCGTGCCCAGTCTGTCACTATTGTCTTCGACACGCATTTATTACCGTAAGCTGCCTGCATTCTTCAATGAATGTCCACTGGTCGACATCCTTCAAATAAAAGACACTAAATCACCGCTCTTTGAGCTTCTTTGGGCTGATTTTGGATCAACTCGGCCACTTTCTCAACGGTCAGAAACAGAACCTATGCATAATGGAACGATAGGCACGTGCTCTCTTATTCATTGGTCAGTTCTTGTCACATGACTATGACAAGATCATGTTCAACGTAGCAATTACCCGCGGTGCTGCACGAACGGATTTCAAATGAACGCCCCTTATATATATATATATATATATATATATATATATATATATATATATATATATATATATATAAGACTGTTTCGTTTTCTCTCGCCTTGTGTGTTCTTTGCGCTAAACGTGTAAGCGGAAGCGATCACGCTGACAAAATGAGCTTAATAGTCTATACGTGTATGCACATATGTGTGTGCACGTGTGTTTGTGAGTGTGTGTGTGTGTGTGTGTGTGTGTGTGTGTGTGTGTGTGTGTGTGCGCGTGCCCGCGCGCGTGTTAGTCTACCATACAGGCAATATTGGATTATCTTTGTCTAGTGAAGTGAGTGCTGGTCTCCCTGGCTTAGGTGTTAGCGACTTTCTCCGTAATCACGTATATCCACGGGAGTAACGTAACCTACACTAGAATCGGTAGCGGTTCTCGTCGCGTTGGTGACTTACGGGGTATGTGAGCCGGCCGCTCAGAAAGCAATGGCAAACTACTGAGCGTAATCTTGCCAAGAAATCAACAATCAGCTGAAAGATGTTGATATTGACAGCGATGTCCTGTAAAGGATATGCGAACAAAAAAAAAGGAAAGTTAGTAAATGTCAACAACCAATGTGTCAGGCATCATAGGATTACTTCTCCCACACCACACAAGAAACTTGCAAGTCGTGTGAGAGGAAATGAATGGTACATTTTATTGCCGTTGGCTCTTTACATTTACAAAACAGTCGCTATCAAATCACACACAAAGCCACAGAATTGCCTATCTCTAGTTTCCTAACCCTATTGCTAATCTCTATCTAATTGGCTACAAAAAACTCCTATCGACACTAAACGATCTGCTCTCTACGAAGTCAGTCCCCAGTCTCCCTTTTCCTACACGCGTGGCTACACAGCACGCGGAAGGACCTTATTGCGTCCTTCGGCTTTTTGCGTGCTGTTACACTCAGCACGCTTGTAGCAGCCGTTCTCCTATTGAGTGGCACTCTTCTCCGTGGCTATCACGTAGGCGTGATTCTGTCGTGACCAGAGTACTAACTATCTGGTCGATGCCTCCGTGTCTCATGAGAGAACTAGTTAATAGTCCCCCTTTCTATCACCTACCCTGCCCTTATATCGGGGCACTATGTTACCTCTAATCTACTTGAGGTTGACCACTCTTCCCGGTGGTCTTCTATCTTGCGGCAGACCTCTTTCCTATATGTATCAGTCTTTGACACACACCCTCCCCTCCTGTGTTGCGTCATCAACTTTGACTCATTGGTTGTGACGCAAGAGGTTTGTAAAACATTAGTGTATCTAATTTTTGTCAAAGACTGCTGATAACCTGGCTTTGGGTAACTTAATAGACTTCTACTGACTATTGTCACAATGTAGTATCACTTTACTTGGCTACTGGCAATCGCCACAAACTTGTCTGGTTGGCGTGAGCCCTCTTCTCAATCGCAATATTATATTATTTAGAGGTATGTCTGAACCGGACCGTTGTCTTATAAGACCTGCCCTCAAATAGTAAATTAACTCACTACCCATACAAAGTTGACTTTCTTAGGGTCAACACATGAATTGCTTCATGTCCCCCATATAATATTAAACAACCATTACACAAGCTGTGTGCGACAGGCTTTACCTATCTCGCTTCCGCGTGTAAAGTTATCTTTCACTGTTAAGTTAGTGTTTCGTTGTCTATTATGTCCCCTGACCCGGAGTTATCTCCCTTTGATCTACAAAAAAATGTATGCAATTTATATGTTTGTTTTTCTGGTTGTTTGCGTGTTTGCATCTAACTAATAGTATAATCTAACTTCTAACATGTGTATCTAACTATCATGTGTATGTAAGTTAGTTTTCAAGTGCCATAATTCGGTTAAATGTGGCCACAAATAAGTGTATAACACTAATTCGTGACTACGTTTCCGTCTTATGATACTTAAAATACTTTCTCTAATATCTACACTAAACTACACACAATACATTCAAGACAGCACATTTTCAACATCGAAAGCAAACACTTGACGCAGACAACAAATAAAAAGTCACATTGAGCGGCAGAAAAACTCTGCCGATCTCACCCTCTCCTGTATCATTTACATTCGCTCTCACTTTCACACTTCTATCACACATCTTTTACCCTCACTTCTGTCACACATCTTTTACCCTCACAATTATTTAAAAACCTTGGAGTGACACTGTACAAGTTTGGCTCAGTTTGACAAAGTTGAGCTAAATGACTGTGCGTAAATTGATGCACGAGTCATGTATTTACACATATTTACATGTAAGAAAAAGGGTTGATGGTTTGTACCATGGTATTAGTAACTACTATATTCTACTGAAATAATACTCTAAATACTGACATACTAGTTCTATAAATATGTATCTAATGTGTTACCTATTTTAATTTAATTTGCCACATTAATCCTAATGTTTATCTAATTTAAGGGACGTACTCTAACTATTTAAAATGAAATTGATGTGAGATGAGTTATGTACCTTTATGAAATGGGTAATGTGAACTGTAATCAATTATGTACCTTTCTAACATGGGTAATGTGAAATATAACAAAATTATAACTAATGCTTTTAAATGGAAAACTATATGATTGATATTTTTACTCTATATGGTGCAAATGATGTATGTTTAATTGTATAATCTTTTTATCCTATGATAATGATGTACATTAATCCTAATACTACATGATCACGTTTGTTAAATGGACTGGTTCATTAATATGGGATGAACTCAAATGAAATGAATCAAAGTGAAATGTAATAAACCTAATGGTACTAATACTATCTAAACTTTTTATTCTAGTTTATAATTAGCTGTTATTACGTTTAAATTACTATCCTATTCTACTTTTAAGGTAAGTAAGTGGGTAAATTACTGATCTATCTAATTAATCCTATCTAAACTAATTAAAACAAAATGAAAACTATTATATTGTCTAACTCTAAATGTAAATTAAAGTGACCTAATCTACCTATAATTTATCACTATATTAAAATGTTATAATACATATCACAATAAGTTTATATATACATAGTATTTAAATACCTCAGGCTAGTCGTTGCCCTAATGTTCAGAAATTGCTTTCATTGGCATACTATATATTCACACTTGTCCTGGGTATATTAAACACATTACACAGTCATACTTGTGTCCTATGGGTATTGCACCTGTTGAGTTCGATTGTGTCGTAGACCAGTATTTTCGTGTCTGGATTTATGTAATGTTCTGACACTGGTTTTCTCTGCTTAACACAAATGATTCACCGGAACACATATGGAGCTTAGTTAGTAACGAGCTGTCCCAGTTCACACGGTGATATATTTGTTTTCGGAGCACAGTTCTTCTTTTGATGTCTACGGACACATGGTAGTTTGCTGTTCTTAGTACATAGTTCAGCACATAATGTCTATGTATTAGTAAAATATTTTTCATAGAATATTCTAATGTACTAATAATCTATTACTCTACACTCTTATGCGGAATCTGCGGTATTTCTACCTCAGATGGTCGACTAAGGGTATCAGCCAGAATGTTGTCCTTACCCTTAATATGCTCTATACTAAACGTATAGTTTTGTAGTATTAGCGACCACCTGTATATACGGTCATTCCGATGCACACCACTTTGTATGACCGTGATTGGGGAGTTGTCAGTCTGGACAACGAAGTGAACACCCGCTAGAAATCGATGAAGTTTCCTCACCGCATAGATGACGCTTAGGGCTTCCAATTCTGATATGGAATATCTGGATTCAGCAGGTGTGATCTTACGGCTCACGTAGCAAATCGGATGGAAGATGCCCTCATAAAATTGGCCTAGCACTGCAGCGATGGAGATTCTGCTGGCATCTGTCCTAAGATAATAAACGAGCCTAGGATTAGGCAAGCGGAGGATTGGTACATTACTAAACAGGATTTTCAATTTTGACAATGCAGAAATTAATAATGCATCTTTGACATCTAATTTTACAGATGCTTTTAAAACATTCGAAAATACGCTTGTAATTTCAGCTAAGTTTGGTATGAATTTGCTATAGTAATTTACTAACCCCAAAAGGCTTCTGACCTGCTTCTTTGTGGTAGGCATGGTCAGGTTCATAATTTTGGTAATGATTCTATTGTCAGTCTTTAGTTGACCCTGTGAAATGACATGACCCAAAAAATCAATTTCTTTTAGGCCCAATTCGACTTTGCTCGGTTTGACAGTGAGACCGAAGAGTCGCAACCTGTCAAAGACATGTCTTAGTTTCAGTAAGTGTGTTGTCCAGTCATCTGTATGGACACATATATCATCTATATACGTCACTGTATTCGTCACTCCATGAAGTAGATCTCTAGTTAAGCGTACGAAAGTGGCAGGAGCGTTTCGAAGTCCGAAAGGAAGAAAACGCCACTCGTAAAGTCCTAAAGGTGTTGAAAAACCAGTAAGATGAATGGATTGAGTCTGCATAGGGACCTGCCAATATCCCTTAGTAAGATCTAATTTAGAAAAGATTTTGGAGGTGGACATGTCAAGAATAAGATCTTCGCAGGAAGGAATTGGTTCTGCGTCGATCTTAGTGACGTTGTTGAGCTTTCTGTAGTCCACACACAGACGAATTGTGGAGTCTTTTTTCTTAACTAGGACGATTGGAAAGGAGTACTCAGATGTCGATTTCTGAATGATCCCACTAGCTTCTAAATTAAGAATTTCCTTATTTAGATTTTCCCTATAGCTGAGTGGGATTGAGTACGGCCTGCATTTAATAGGCTTAGAGTCCGAAAGAAGAATGGAGTGCTCGATTCTGTCCGTCTTACCTGGAATGTCAGAAAATATGTCTTTATACTCTGTCACTAATTCTATTAATTGTCGTCGTTGACCGTCTGTTAGTTCCTGTTCTATCCGTATGCTATCCAATGTTCGCAGTCTTGTCTACAATAGGAACAGGTAGTTCCATTCCGTCGTCGTCTACCTGATTCAGTACGGTGGTGGTGCTAAGTGCGTATTCTGTATTCTCACTAGATGTATGGATATCGTCGAATTTGCCAGTCTCGCTAACTAGTGTAGTTGCGTTGTGTACGTCTGTCGTCTGATCACTAGGTGTGGATGCACTATGTTCGTCTGTCTCTACTTCTGTCTCTTGTCGTGAAAAGTAAGGTTTCAACATGTTGACATGGAATATCTTTAAGTGTCCGTTTATCGATATTTCATAGTCAACATCTGAAATTTTACGCACCACCTTGAATGGCCCTTGCCATGAGGTCAATAATAAATTTCTTTTGTCCGGAAGTAACAAAAGTATGTCTTGATCTGGTTCAAGATCAATTGTTCTCGCACCTTTGTTTGCGTATTGGCGGTAGATTTGACCCTTCCTCTCCAAAGCTGCCTTAGCTATAATACACGATTTCATGATTTTGTCTCGTGTTTCTGTCACCATTTCATAAGGTGTTTTTGGGGTTGGAATTTCAATGGAATTAGTTATTACCTGATGGTAAATGGTTAGGGGTCCACGTGGGTTAGCCCCGTATACTAATTCGAACGGTAAGAAACCCGTGCTTGAATGGGGAATCTCCCGATAGGCGAACAGCACTGTTGGTAACAGTGTATCCCAATCAGCTGGGTTTTCTGCTGTTACCTTAGCCAGCATATGCTTAAGATCTGCGTTAATTTTTTCTACTATACCATTGCTGGCTGGATGGTACGCTGTTGTAAAATGCTGTTTAATCCCTAACATGTTTGTAAGGGCTTGCAAAAATCGATAATGTTGCTGGCCTGTGTATCGCTCCGCCATGAATCTTATTTGATAGTTATTCATAAACAAATCAATAATAACATAAATAAATGAAAGAAAATAATAATATGAATACTTACAACTTTGAAGGACACATGATTAAGTACATAATATTTTAATAACCACAAATAAGCATTATTTTGTCACGATAGGCACAGTTTAGCTCGCAACTCGTTCTAGTCTGCACACGTCATCAGTCACTGACACAAATTAAACCTTGTAATTCACTACTAGCAACCTTAGTCTAGAGCCGTGGGTAAGTGTACTAGCTTGAACAATTGTTCAAGCCCCACTTCTGACACCACATTAAATCCTAGCCTGTCAACAACCAATGTGTCAGGCATCATAGGATTACTTCTCCCACACCACACAAGAAACTTGCAAGTCGTGTGAGAGGAAATGAATGGTACATTTTATTGCCGTTGGCTCTTTACATTTACAAAACAGTCGCTATCAAATCACACACAAAGCCACAGAATTGCCTATCTCTAGTTTCCTAACCCTATTGCTAATCTCTATCTAATTGGCTACAAAAAAAACTCCTATCGACACTAAACGATCTGCTCTCTACGAAGTCAGTCCCCAGTCTCCCTTTTCCTACAAGCGTGGCTACACAGCACGCGGAAGGACCTTGTTGCGTCCTTCGGCTTTTTGCGTGCTGTTACACTCAGCACGCTTGTAGCAGCCGTTCTCCTATTGAGTGGCACTCTTCTCCGTGGCTATCACGTAGGCGTGATTCTGTCGTGACCAGAGTACTAACTATCTGGTCGATGCCTCCGAGAACTAGTTAATAGTCCCCCTTTCTATCACCTACCCTGCCCTTATATCGGGGCACTATGTTACCTCTAATCTACTTGAGGTTGACCACTCTTCCCGGTGGTCTTCTATCTTGCGGCAGACCTCTTTCCTATATGTATCAGTCTTTGACAGTAAATTAAGTGACCCCTTTACACACAATGAGACGTTATGTGTAAATGCTGCTGGCATAATTTGTAAACTGGCAGATACTCGATAGATGATGTTGTCGATATTACACCTACTACTTTACTTCCCAGAAAACTATCCTGGTACTCAGTTAACGCCTTTTGTATAGGCTATACGAATTTGGGGTAGGAGCCTTTTCTACTACTCAGCGCCTCCGCCGGGTGGATGTCCACTCGTGGCGGTTTGTGGAGTATCTCTTAAAATTGTTTTTACAGTTTATCTGCTTCTAGCGTAAATAAGCAGTCCAACTGCACCAACAAAGGCGGTTGTCATTTAGAGGAGGAGAATTAGTTTGTGGTGGAAGATATCTCGAGAAAATATCTGATAATTGTGACACGCCCATCGACGAGCAAGAGGCTCTCCCCTGCTGCCCACAGTGTATGTCTTCTTAGACAACGGCTACTGTATTAAATCATATAGTACAGACCGGCGGAAGTCAAGGTCCAGCTGTTGCTTAGTAATCGGCACCGTATACACATTGAATAATACAGGTGACAATGGTGTACCATGCAGCAATCATGGACATGTCGTTTTCGGTTCGGAAGACCAACTTCATCTGAGCGCCACATTTCTTTGGAGCAGGACTGTTGCTTACCATAGTATACGGTGAGGGTCTACTTAAAGTAGAAATTGATTTGCATCAAGTACTCAAATGATACTTTATTGTATACGTCCTCTAAATTTATGGTGCCGCACTTGTCTCTTCTCTGACCTGAAACCCTTCCTAAACCTGGAGATAATATTCACAATCAAATTACCTACATATTGATTTTTTTTAAAAATGTCTGGATGTTTAAACTCGAGGACAGTCGAGGTAATAATAGGACAAGATGTCATAGCTAATAGATGGACAGAATATCTAGAAGAGCTGTATGACAATAAGATACAGGTTGTAAATTTTCAAGAGAACGGCGAAGGTCCTCAAATACTTGTGGCGGAAGTTTAAGTTGCACTACACCGCATGAAGAAAGGAAAGGCACTCGGGTCAGAAAACATTACGTTGGGGTAAATTGAGGTTCTAGTAGATTATAGAATTTTAAAAATCTAAAAGGCATCTACACTAGTGGGTACTCATCTCATCTCATCTCATCAGGTTCCACTTGTACCTTGCGGTGTCGAGGTGAAGTATAAACAGCGAGAGATTGCCCGCTTATGGGCTTCATGTATCGATAAGCACATGGATTCTGCTATTCCCTCCGTCCATCATTTTACCATTTTACTTGCTGCCTTCTAATAAAATCTAGCACTGCTATAACCCCTACTTTAGTCCTGATTTCTTCATTTCTGATCTTATCTCTTCTTGATACATTGAGTATTCTTCTCAGGAATCTCATTTCTGTTGAGATGTTTTTCTTTTCTCTTGTTCTGTCATTATCCAGGTTTGGCATTGGTAGCATAGAGTTGTTAGGAAGATTGTGTTGTTAGGTGATTTCTTAGTAACTATTGATGCATGTTTGTTCTTTAGTATTGGTGCCATTTGTCCAATGAGTTGGTTTGCCTTATTGCATCTATTTTCCATCTCGTCTTCTGATCTGCCATTTAATGATATTATACTTCCTAGGTACTTGAAACTTTTTACTTGTTTCGAGGGATGTTCGTTTAGGTGAATTGTTGTTGTTTTTTTTCTTCTTTAGTTATAGACATTACCTCTGTTTTACTTGTGCTAATGTTCATGTTATGTTTCCTAAACTTTTCGTTTAGATTATTCATGTAGTCTTGTAATTCAGCTTCTGATTTTGCTATTAGTGATTGGTCGTCCGCAAACAGGACCTCTCTAATGGTGTAATTTGCAGGTGGTTCTTGCGGTGTTCTTGCGGTCTCTGTTTGTCTGGTTTCTTTACATATGTTGTCTATATAGATTATGAACAAGAGAGGGGACAAGACGCAACCTTGAATTCCTGTGACATCTGATGGAATGTTGAGAAGTTGTTCGAAGTACTGCTTCCATCTTATTAGGAATTGTTTTTGTTCACTTATTGGTTCTCCATTTCTGCTGTTAATTATTTCAGTTGCGTCAAATGGTTCTCTTCTGGTTCTCATTGTACTTATCTTTTTGTAGAAGTTTCTAATTGCCTCTTTGTAGTTTTTAGTTAGTGTTTCTCCGTACTCCTCCCAGTCTTTTTGTTTTTCTCTCTTTACTATTCTATTTACATGTCTTCTCGCCATTCTATATTCCATGTAATCACGTTCCTGTTTGCTATTCAACCACTTTTTATATATTTACTTTTTGTCTTTTACAGCTTTCTTTACATCTGCGTTCCACCAACTTCTTATTTTCTTTATCCGTGTTTTGCGTTTTTTCATAGTTCCAGATGTTATTTTTGTAGTATTTAAAATGCTTGATGTGAACATCTCCCATTGTTCTTTCACTGTTTTTCTTTCTATAGGTAATTTTACAAAGATTTTAGTTAGTTCTTTCTCATAATTACTCCTCACTGCTTCGTCTTTGAGGTTGTTTAAGTTTACTGATTCGCATGATACATATTTTCCTGGTCTTGCTTTCTTTTTCTGTTGGTTCTAATTGTGACAACAACTGCTTTTGTAGTCTGTGTTTATACTTAAATTGGGCTCTGCCCTTGCATCCAATATATTTCTCTTTTTGTTATTTCTTATTAATATAAAATCAAGTTATCTTTTGGTATCTAGATCGTTCCATTTATGCCAGGTGTATATCTGTGAGTCTTTGAGTTTATAGGATGTGTTTGCTATATGGAAGTCGTGTTGGCTGCATAGCTCTATCAGTCTACTTCCGTTACCATTTCTTTAATTATGTTGGTCTCCAAATGCTTCAAGATGTTTTTCTATGCCCGCTCTGTTGTGTCCTAATCTTGCATTGAAGTCTCCCATAACTATGATGTTGTTCTGCTTTTCTATTTTATTCAACACGTCATGGATGTCTTCATAGAATCCCTAGCATTCTTGGTCAGTTTTGTTTGTATTACATGGTGCGTATATTTGTACATATGTTTGTAATTGTTTGTTCTTTAACTCTCACTATTATTATTCATTCTGATATATATTTTATGTCTAGTATTCCTCTTGCTACCCGTGATTCAATGGCTATTCCCACATCGTGTCATGCCCTTTCTTGCTGTTCCACTCCAGAGTAGACTTGTGCAACTTAACTTAAAACTTACTTAAAACGTTAAGACTTCAACGCTAAAGGCATATCATGGGGAAACACTTCCTCCAATACACAAGGGGAGGAGCTCGAGACTGCACTGGAAACCATCGACCTGGTTTGTATCAACAGCGGCTGTGTCACCAGGACAGCAAGCCGTCCAGGCGATGAGGACAGTGCTATTGATCTGGCGCTAGTTTCACCTTCACTTACTACAGTATGTAGATGGGGTGTCCTAGGACACCATGGCAGCGACCACCACCCATGCAGCATATTGGTGGAGAAAGGCAGAACCAGGCAGCACAAGCTAAAGGTAAAGACGTTCCAGTATGACAGTACAGGGCAAGATGTGGTGAGTAAAATAAGACGTGACAAGCGCAGAACGTTTCAGGGCAGGAAAAAAAGCTGGGAGCAGCCACCGTGGTGGAGTTTCGAGGTGGAGAAGGCTTGGGTGGATAAGCGTAGTGCTGTAAGGAGATGGCAAAATGCCAAGAAGAACAGAGCTGGTCATCCTAGTCCCTGCTTGCACTTAGAAAGAGAGATGCACACAAAAGTAAGCTATTTAAAAAAACTGGTCAAGGTGGTTAAAAGCGAAAAATGGGCAGAGGTGTGTCAAAGAGTAAGCACAGACAAGTCACTGAAATTGTTCTGGCGACTACATAAAAGCATGAGTGGTGTAGTCAAGAATAAGAGCATTTCTGACTTCCAAGGTGCTGACCTCATCTGGCAGAGGACTGACGAGGACAAGGGCAAAGCCCTCTTTGAACGCTACCTTGAGCAGAGCAACCAGACAGACATGGGAGGCCGGAATCTGGCCAAGGAGGTCACCTCAGACAGATGCAAGGCCCAGAACACTTCGGATGAAGACACAGTGACAGTGAAAGAAATCAAGGCTGTGCTTCGACGATCAAAAAACAGTGCTCCAGGTCCTGATGGCATAAGATACGACGACATAAATAGGTGTACCGACAATGAGCTAGAGAAACTAGCAGACATGTACAACAACAGTATAGGGAGTGCTAGCATCAAGGAGGAATGGTTACACAGCTATCTGATTCCCTTGCCGAAGCCTGACAAAGACCACAAAAAAATTCAGGGATATCGAATTATAACCATGCAGAATACAATAGGCAAGCTGCTGGAGAAGGTAATTGCCAGGAAAATATCAAGCCAACTAGAGTGGCAAGGTGTTTTCCCACCTACCCTGGGTGGGTACCGTCCAAAAAGAGAAACCTGGACCAATGCAGCAGTCTTTGCCCACGATGTCTATGAAGGTTTCCACTCAGGCACTGAAACCGTTGCTGCAGCGATTGATCTTGAGGACGCATACAACAGAGTACCACTGGATTTTTTAATGTTTCAGCTTCTTGAACTAAACGTAAGTCCATTCCTCCTTAGTTGGATCGCTGCAGCCCTCTTCCAACGGAAAGTAGTTTTTAGATGTGGCAGTTGGACTTCGGAACCAACAACAATATATCCTGGCCTACCACAGGGATCACCATTATCTCCGGTACTGTTCAACGCCTACACAGTGAGAATCACCAGTGAGCAGATCACTGGACCTGGCAGGACATTGTCATATGCCGATGATGTTTTAGTGTATCGTCAGGGTAAGGATAGAGAGGAGGTTGCTGTGGAACTACAAACCGAACTCAATCGCATAAGTACTTGGTGTGATGAAGCTGGGGCAATGGTCAACCCAACAAAGGCAACAGTGACTTGGTTCTCGTTGAATAATCATATTGTCAACAATCCAACACCAACTGTAATGCTGTGTTCAGAGACGGTGGAAAGAACGCAGGCAATGAATTACCTGGGGATACGGTTTGATCGAAGCCTTGCTTATAATGTGCACATAGACCAGGTGATAACAAAGGCCAAGCGGGGTTTGGCAGCGATGCGGGTGATGGCGGCAGCAAACTGTGAGCAGCGCCATCTATGTCTTCTGTACGAGGGGTTGGTCATGTCTGTTTTGGAGTATGCAATGGCAATCCTTACTCTCAGCCATAAGCAGATAGAAAGGATGGAAAGGATACAGAATGAAGCTATGCGCATTATTCTTGGATGTACAAGAGATACAGCATGCAGGGCGATGCGCTACCTTCTTGATTTTCCAACCATTGAAGAGAGAATGCAAGTTTGCAGGGCACGCGCCTACCTCAGAATTAACGCAAACACACAGCATCCACTGCATAGTGAAATTAGGAAGGTGAAGGGCAGCAGGTTAAAAAGAGGACGGTCGTGGATGGGTCAAGCCGAAGACATTCTTCAACAGGTGTGTTCACTTGAGGACTTAGAACCTGGCGAGGAGTGGGTGCAAGTGCCAACAGACTTCTGCACATCCTTTTCAGTTTGCATCCAACTAGATAGAAAATGCAGACAAGAAAATCCGGCTGCTGTGGAGGCTGAAGTACAAGCGTTGATTTTCGAGAATTCGCTAGACAGTGACGCGGTCATCTACACAGATGGGTCGGTCGTCCGACATGTGAGAAGCTCATGGGCCTTTACAGCTCGGGCCGGAGGGAGAATTGTGAAGGAGGACTCTGGTGCTTTCACTGAAACCACAAGTAGCCTGACCATGGAAGTCATGGCAGTAAGTAAAGCAATAACATGGCTCGAGACACAGACATTCACTAGGGCTTGTTTCCTTAGCGACTCAATGAACATGATCAAGAGGATAGAGGAGGGGTCGATCCGAAGAGAATGGTTGCTGCCTCTGAAGCGGTCTCGGCTGGCAAAGATTAGTTTCATCTTCGTGCCAGGGCATGCGGGAGTACAAGGAAATGAGCGGGCTGACAAGCTCGCAGGTGAGGCTACTGTGGAGGGCGGACGCGCCATGGACCAGGCTGACATTCTGAATGCTCTACGAGAAGTGAGACTTTTGCAAGAACCAAGTGATGACTGTGAATCTACAACAATGGCCAGACTGCGAGAGCAGCAAATTAAAAGAGGGGTGGCCAAACAAGAACTCTACGCAGGAAGCCAAAGAAGATTGATAAACCAACACAGAACTGGCGTCGTTAGCCGCTACACGCTGCGGGATTTGCTGAGGAGGGGATCCGAGCACTTATGGACTGAATGGTCCTATGTGCAACGAGGATGATCTGTCGACTAACTAACTAACTAACTAACTTATTAAAAGCAATCTTTAGAACTGTGCCAAAGAAACCAGGCGTTTTGTAAACCGAAGAGCACCACACAATAAGTCTTATGAGTCACATGACAAAGTTGCTACTGCGAATACTTAATGAGATAATAAGAAATCAGATTAAACCAGAAAAAGGTAATGAACATAGTTGGATTTGTAGTGTAAAAGGGCACAAGTAATGCCATACATATTCTCAGAACAATATTAGAAAGAGCTCTTGAAGCAAAAACAGATCTGTGCTTATGCTTCATAGACTATACAAACATGTTTGACAATGTTAAATATGAGGAAATAATCAAGTTAATAGAGCAACTAAACACTGACAGCAATTACTCTGCGAATAATAATATCACATATTGGCAACAGACATCAGCCATAAGAAACAACAACTTGTTTAAGAACATTTCAGTGCATAATAAAGGGCGTAAGCTGCGGATGTGCCATGTCTCCTCATGTGTTCTCATTGTATCGGGAACATATAATGAGATATACAGTAAATGTCAGGAATCCTGGTTGTTGGACGTAATATGAATAACTGGTGTTATGCTAATGGCAGTGTCTTGATAGTAAAAAGTCAGAAGGAAGTACAGGCAATGATATATACAGTGATCATTGAAAGTTTAAAACACGGGCAAAAGCTTGGAAAACCTAAGGCATGGTTATATTAAAGAAACAGATCGTGCACAGTACATGTTGCTATTGTTGGACAAGTGCACAGATTCAAATATCTAGGGACATGGATATCGTCAGCTAGAATATACATTACAGAGATTCACAAACAGAATAGTACCCACAACAATTGAATTCTATCAAATAAGAGTATATTATGCAATAAGTTCTGGTCATTGGAGGTTAAAAGACGAATTATGTCATGTTACATAGAATCAGTTCTAACATCTGACTGGGAATTCTGGACAATTAATAAACAAGCGGATAAAATGATTGAAGGCTTTGGAAATATGGTTGTATAGAAGAATCCTGTAAATTCCATGCACAGCCAAAATGAGTAATCTGGACATATTGAGAGAAACTAAGTAGCAAAGATAGTTTATCACAAACATCAGGTAAAAGCAGTCTTAATTTCTTTTGCTACATAATGAGAGGACAAAAACTGGAGCATATTGTGATAACAGGAACAATTTGTGGAAAGAGAGACTGAGGAAGACAGCAAGTGCACATTGTTGACAGTTTTGTGTCATATCACGGAAGGGAGTCAGTGCACAAAATGATACATGCCTTTGGAGAGTGCAAGATGTGGATGATGTGGTATCCTGAACATTGACTGATGTCAAGATGTGCGACAATATTGTCATCAATGAAACATACGCCTGCGAGACCTGGACATTTACTAAACAAGCTGAACAGCGTATATATGCCTTTGCATATAAATATTAATGAGGGGTTCTAAGAATATCTTGGATACAGAAAAGAACAAATGCATGAATTTGTCAATCACAGTCAGTTGGTGGTTTCTCTCTACGAGGCCTTCAACGGCTTCAATGGACTCTAGGGTCACTGCTCTGTGTGCTTGACCGGTCGTGAAGTCTGTCACAGAAGTTACGCCGATTTGAAACTTCCTACTCCTCTCATACACTTGCTGCACTGACAGGCATGCATCGGCAAACTAGACCATCATTCGCCGAGAAATTTATATAAGTATCATCCCTCAACCGGCTTCCTGGCCTAGAGGTTAGCGACTTTTCTCCGTAATCTCGTATACTCTCATAAGTATCGTGACGACGGTGAGAATCAGCAGTGGTTCGAATCGAGTCGGTAACTTACGGGGTATGTGAGCCGGCCGCTCAGAACGCAATGGCAAACTACTGAGAGTAATCTTGCCAAGAAATTAACAATTAGCTGAAAGATGCTGATGTTGACAGCGATGTCCTGTAAAGGATATGCAAAACATTTTTATTTTATCATCCCTTAACTGATAAAACGACATATACAAGAAAGCTATTCATACTTGGTGCATATCAAACGTTGGACGGCCATCTTTAAACTGTCCGTGTAACGTCACCGTGTTCGTCTGCGCAGTGATGTCACGTGCTTAACCCTATTGCCATCCTTAACAACAATATTGAAAGGTTACAAGACAACGGCATAGTCATTGTAATTGTTATCCCGCTTTAGAAGTTTTCATTTGAAACACCACTTGTGTACGTATGACACATTCAATGGTTATACATGGTGCAGACATAGTGTTTAACTGATTAATACACTATTATATATGACGACCTTTCATACTGAGAACTAGTTAAGCATATCCTTTATAGGACGTCGCATTCAACCCTAGCATTATCTTGGCAGTTTGTGATTTATTGGCAAGTTTATGTTCAGTAGTTTGTCATTGCTTTCTGAACCACTGGCACTCATATCATTTTATACAAACCAACGCAGTGCGGTCTGCTGCCAAATAACCCACAGCTGTGTTTTGAACTCGGTATGCGGGATTACGAATTGCGTCCGTAATCGCTACGATGCAGAAACATAGTAGTGTAGTTTAATTTACTACTATTATAATCAAGACAGTGCTCGGTATTGATGTTTAATCATTATCAGCATATGCATATTCGTTGTTGTTGTTACCTTTGTTATCATTATCATCATCACTTCATTCATCAGTATAAATATCACCATTTTGTTATTCACATTTTATATAAGATATAATCATTTCATTTAAACAATCTTTATCGTCGACTTTATCATCGTTTAATAACTATCATAGTTTGTTTAACACTTACACTTCTCGTTATTGTTATTTTATGATGTGTGACATCATCATGTTTCTAACCATTAAAGTATTTTCCACTGATTTCATCATTTATCGTGAGTCATTAATTACCAACAATGGTGACACAATGAACGAAATTAAAAGACGAATATATATTGCTCTTTAAAAACTAAAACAATGTAATAAATTATGGCGTGGGACAATTAGACCTACGAAAATTATATTTTCAAGAGCATGCATCTTTCTCATTGCAACATACGCTTGAGAAACCTGGACACTTACTAAACATGCTGAACAGCTATACATGCCTTTGAATATAAATATTATAGACGGTTTCTAAGAATATCTTGGATACAGAAAAGAACAAATGCATCCATATGGCAAGATCTGAATACTGGAAACTGTTGGCTACTAAAGACGGTAAAACAAAGCATATTGGAATATTTAAGTCGTTTGAAACGTCATGCAAGTTTGGAGATAACAATAATGGAGTGGTATATGACCGGGAAGAGAGAAATTGTGAGGCCAAAGAGGACCGGGAAGAGAGGAAGAGTGAGGCCAAAGAAAGTTGGGTGCAGGATGTGGCAAATGAACTTCAGACGCGGGACATGTTGCTTATGACAGAGAAGATTTCCGGAAGGTTGTTATGGGAGCGAGGTTCTGTAAAATGCATGCTACTGAATGAATGAGTGAATGAATGAATGAATGAATGAATGAATCATCATTTAGTCAGTATGATATTTTTCATACCATCGTCTTCTTCATTATCATTAGTCCAACGAATTAGATCAACTTTTACACTTTCATAACCAACTATTACTATTGTCTCAATGACATACGTATCAAAAGAAGAACACAAAAGAAGCAGTTTCATGATTCAACCTCAATTAAATTAAAGGGAAATAGCAATACGACCTTGGAAAAATACAAATATAGATAAGCGTGCAAGTTGTGAAACATTTTACAGGCCTAGAAATACAGCATGTGTAGTGCAAACCCCACACTTGTATAGACCAATCTATACTCAGGCTTCAATATGACCAATATCCCGCCTGGCGATTTTACTTTCCAAAACACCTTCTTGCACCAATTTTAGGATGATTTAACAGAGGAGCCCTGGTACGTTTTAAAAATCGGCTTCGATACGAATTCTACAATGACCAACAATGCAAGCGCGCTATCAACTGCTCTATCTCGGCTACCCTTTAAAAGTAGATGCATCCATGCGCAATTCGTAATTATAACAGATTCACCAAATATGATGCTAGAAATGAACACAGACATGCTTCGGGCAGAGTGGCAGGCTCATCAATACAATCAGAAAGCATGTGATGGATTTAATCACCATGGTATGCTGGTGTGGTGGGAAACGAGCATGCTGACAGACTGGCTGGCTATGCACCCCTTGATGGGGTATTGGTGCATAATCAGGCAGGTTTGATGGCGGAACTTTGTAATCGTGTGTACGGTGCAGAATAACAAGTAGATCGTCACGGCTTGGAGAGATTTGTGCTGCAGGGAATGACCAGAGCATCTGATTGACGCTCAAAACTCAGAAAACAGTCAGAAGGACACTTGCTAATAGTGCCATTAGTATTGCCGATAAGGATGGAGCACGTATGGGAATGTCTCGAGTGACGTGAAGTCAGTTCTTGACTCAACTCAGCTCAATCCAATAGATATATCCGTTAATTTAAATATCTTCCTTTAAGTAAGCATTTCCCATCATGAGCCAGTCTTAAAAAATTAAAATCCTATATTAATGTGGGCGTACACACTTGAATGAGGTACCGCTGGATTAGAATTTTCACGGTATAACCACTGATATCCAGCACTGTTGCAGAGATTTTACTCCTGCTAATCCATCTATCCCACTATTATATATTGTCAACGTCCTAAAGACCTAGGGAAATGAACTCGGGTTCAGACAGGCAACAAACTCCATTCTGATACTTTCTGATATAATTTATTCACAGTAATCTGGCGAAGAATGGGTTTCGCAGCCAGTTACAATATTTACATTATCACAGGAGTTCATAACAAAGCAATCATACACATAACCATCCCAGCAAAACTCTATCAACTATCTTATAGTCAACAATCCTTAAATACACTTGGTTTCTATCTATCAAGTCCCCCTTAAGCTAAACCCTCCTTCGTCCTCGGTGTCCTGTCGCCGTCTGCCCTTCGATGTGTGTCGGGCGGACACGGGGTGTAACTCTCTTCGAGCTTCTCGTGGACATGGTCCTGGCACGCTGTAGGCGGGTTCCACCTGTGTCCACGGAGCTGTAGGCAAACTGACCCATCATTCTCGAAGGCTCGAGATTGTTCGAGCGTTCGAGTGGTTACGTTTTACTTCCCTTATATTGGTGTTATATCCCTTCTATAAATCCCTTCTAACTTTATGTCCCTACCTACACTATGTGAGACATTGACAGGGTTCCCCTCCCCGCCGTTCTTGTGGGTTACTATATGCTAATTAGTCTTAACTAATTCTGTCATGGGATCACATGAAGTGGTGGTTGTAGTTTCGTGGATGAGAACTTAGTAATCCATATACTTGCACTAATAACTCATGTATTTCCCAGTACAACAATTCAGCGTGATTGCTGAAGAGCTCCTATCTCTTCCATATTCCTAAACCTGCTACCCGACCGAAGTTCCCTGGCGCTTACAGTTGTATTTGCAACCGCGCCCTTCTCAAGTATCCATCTGATACCAGGATAATGAAGTCTGTATTAGAGAGTTTCATCAAGACAAATTGTCTTGGCTTATTTAAGAATACCTGCAATTCTTGTCCTGAATGTGTATTTTGATACACTTTTACTTCCGTATGTTTTATAGTGCCCAATATATATAATCACTTTGTTTTCTCCCAAGTAACTACTTATGTTCTTGTTTGCCTGTTAGTGTGTCTACTCCCTCTTTATTTGCTGTAATAAAGTGTTAGTGTTTAGTTTTGTGAGTGTATGTTTTACCTGATGTGTAAAGTGTGTGCTACGTGTGTGTATGTGGTGTGTGGTATACTTCTAAGCGTCACGAGTTGGAATATCCTTTATCATGAATTACGCTATCTGTGTAACGCATGAACGGGACATTCAAACAGTGATTCTTAGAATACTACTATTATATTTAATACTAAACATGTATTCAAAATTTAGACAAGTGTTACATTTTACATCAAAACGCAGTCAAATTAAAATGAATACTTTTTGCGTACTATTTGTCCGCTCAGTATATCGCTCTCTCATTTAATTCATTTACTCTCTGATTCGTACACCTTTCATTAAACATAGTATTTTGTCAAAATATACAAATTAAGTTGAGGTAAATGTTGTCGCCCTTAGAAAAACTTCGGCGATATATTATATTGAAAGCGCCAAGTACTATTTGTACTGGTGGTAACAAAATGGTTTATAAGTTAAATTGGAATAGTTTTAGGAAGAAAATTTTTAAACATGAATGAAAATGTTTATGACATATTATGATAGAAAATGAAAAATTGACATGTTTACATATTTTATGCATATAATAATTCAACAATTTAATACATATTTAACTAATCAAATTAAACTAATTAAATCCATCGACGATCCGTGTGTTGTCGTTCTTTGTCCGTGTGTTTTTCAAATGCTGTTACAATTCATAGGTAACGCATTGGTGTCATATTTTCGTGTAATTATTTCGCACATGTCTTAACAGTCATAATATATCGTTGCGGTTATGTCCGATGATCTGTTCCGTCAGTTGGTGAAGTCCATCAAATTCACTCGTATGCAAAGTTCGTAACGTTCACATAGTATCGTTATGTTCTGTGGTTGATGAAATAAATTCACAACTCTTAATATGCACAGTTCGGATTGTTTATGCTGCACTGTTAATTGCCAATGTGGCATGATACAACCTTAGTGGTTCTATAATTTTGAGTCATTTAACGTTTAGTGTTTGTGATAGATATAACTAACGTATTGAATAGAATGTCGATACTTCTGCGGTTCTACCATAAGTGTCATGCATCAGAATAAAATATCACAGCTTATCATATGGCAACTAATCAACGTAAATAGTAGCAATCTGCTGGTGCATTGTGTAATCTTGATAAAATATCAGGAATTAAGTTACCTTTTCCTTTAATGTGATGGATTTCGAAGTCGAAATCTTGTAACAAAAGGCACCATCTTGCCAATCTGTGATTTTTTGGCTTGCCCTCTCTAATGACCAGCAGTGGCGAATTATCTGTGAAGACAACGAAGTGGGTGCCAAGAAGGAACTTACGTAGTCGGAGAACACAGAAAACCAAACTTAAGGCTTCCAACTCATCTGTGGAATACCTGGTTTCCGCCGCTTTTAACTTCCGGCTCACATACAGGATTGGATATTTTACGCCTTCATATTCTTGCATTAGACATCCTCCGATCGCGATAGCACTTGAATCTGTGGTTAATATAAATGGTAAATCGGTGTTTGGTAATCTGAGTATGGGTGGATTGGAAACAAATAGATTTCAATTTGCAAATTGTATCCTCTAAACTGATACTCTTACAATTCCAGATAATACATAATTGTATGGGTATTGATGTTATAATAAGTCTAAATAATGTAAGAGTGAAACTGAATTTACAATAGGCATATATCAGGGTTATATGGAAAATTTTGCACCAATAGGAGTTAATGAACTGTACCATGGTTTTTCCTCTTTCAATGTGGCGCAATGTTGACTGATATATGAATGAGATGGAAAATTGGTTTGTTATCCAGATAGTGGTGAAAGATATATTTTGAAAGATAGGTCGTGTTGTTGCAAGTTGTGTCGATAGCAACAGTAGCAAGAGTGTCAGTACTTTGTCTCTGTTCATTCTAAAGTTTGGTGAATGTGATTGTCTACTCTTTTTGCTAGTTTTTGTACTGATGGGTTTGACACGCATCGTTTGTTGTTTTTGTTCATGCAATAAAGCGATTTGTTTGTATGCAATCGTTTCTGACTTTGATTTTGTGTGAAGTCAACTGTTTGTGTTTGTTTATTTGCATACTGTTTGCTTGCATGATTGCTGTTTGATGATGTTATTTCTGTATCTGCATCACTTTCTGCAGGTTTATGTGTTGTTTCCGTTTTTGTTTTATGTGTCATTGATAGATGATAAATTTGCAATGAACACATATGATGACACTTGTTTGTTAATAATACTTCTTTGTCACTAGTAGTGTCCCTTGGATATCCTTGTATTTCTTGGTTATTTTTCTTGGAATTAATCACGTAATTGTTTCTTGTTTCCAGAGAAACAAATTGTTTCGACTCATAAAGTTGGAAATTATGAGTTCTCTCAGTTGTTGGTTTGGTAACTGCGTTTTTGTCTTCACGAGAAACTGTCCGTAATGTGAAGTTGTCTTCATTGTCTTGTGTAGTAGTGTCGTTAAAAGGTACTATCGTTGCTGTGCTTCTGTCATTGTTGTTCCTGGCATAATATGGTTTCGGTTGGGAGTAATTTGAAAGAGTCGAGTTGGTTTGTAATGACTCGTCAAGCTGTTTGTCATGGTTAAGAAGAGTTGTTGTTATTGTGTCGTTGACTTCGTCGTTTTCGTTGTCAAGAGAATGTGTCGCTAAAGTAGAATTGTCATTGTTGTTCTTGTCAGTGTCTTTTCTGTTAGTCTGGTTAGTTTCCCCTGTTCTATCTCTCTGGTTGTTAATGTGGGTTATCTGAGTCGTTTGTCGAGTTACTATGTTAGCGTTGTCTGTCTTTTGTTACACATTTACAGGTTTATAGTTTTCTTCTTTGATGGCGTCCTCAATTTGAGGTTTTATGCTGATGATGCCATTTAAAGATTCCATTGCCCCTGTGTTGTGCACCTCTGTAAATTCGTTTGGAATTCCGTCATTGGTGGTCTCCCTTATGCTTTTGGCAGTTGGAGACATAAAATTGTGTTCTTTTGTTCTGGGATCACTGCTTGATGTTTGAATGCAGTTTTTTCGTTCCCATTCTTTGATATCTTCTTCAGAACAGGATTTTATGTTGGGAAGGTACCCGAGAATAATGTCTGCGCAAGGGTTTTCTAACACCGTACACAGCACTTGTCCTGACACAAAAGGTGTTTGAATTTCGGCCAGTGCCAGGGGGTATCTTTCGATGGTACTTGCGAATGTGCGACATGTCACATAGTCGTGTGTGTAGTCTCTGTCATTAATTAAAGTCTTTTTAATGCCAACCAGAGTCGCTCCGCTATCACGCATGACTGTACAAAGTTTATTTACAATACCCTTTACAAATTTTAACTTCTTGGATATAGGAATTGTATGGCCACATTCAAGGGTGGTATCCAACTGGAACTTTTTACATATGTTACAGATGTTCTTGTTGTTGGTATTGATGACTTCTAGGGCATTCACTGATTCATTCTCACTTTCATTCTTGATATCACACTGATTAAGATCTTCGATTTCTTCATCTGTAGCTGTATCTACTAATGATGCATTGGCCTGTTTCATTATCTTGCGGCCGTCGCAACGTCCGCTATAGTGGCTGTACGCAGAACAAAAGAAGCACTTAACCGCTCTTCTATAGGCGTTTCTTTTGTTTCTTTGTTTTTCCACCATCATTTGGAGGTGATGTGGGTAGGTTGGTGCTTTGTCACATATAGCGTACTGTTCATGAGTTAAATGACAATATTGACACAGGACTGGCTTGGAGAATTTAGAGCGTTGTTTGAATTTGTTATCACTTGGTTTAGAGTATTTGGTGTTTGTGACAGCTGCTGTTTCATTCTGACTAGTGTTTAAATGAAAAATATCACGATTTGCTGTGAAATAAACACTTCCTTTCTACTCGACTTCTTGAATAGTCCTACAATCACTCTGTCTTAGAAATTTAGAAAAAGGAGTGGGTATTGTGTTCATAATCTTGTCAATTATTATTAGATCTTTTAGTTTATCATAGCTGTTGTTTGTCTTCGCTGAGGTAATCCATTTAGTGAAGATATCTTGAACTGATGAGATGTAGTCTATGAACGTTTGGTTGGGTGATGGTGAAAATTTTCAAAACTGCAATTGCTATGTCTAATGAAACTTTTTGCAATATTCTATGTTTTAGATAGTCGTGATCTTTCCTCATGTCTTGTGGAATTGTTTCAATCACTTTTAAGGGCTCTAATGCTAAGTTTATTATAAAGATAAATGCCCAATCGACTTTTGGAATGCTATGATATGACATTAAACACTCAAAGTTTTCTAAATATCCACTTATGGACTCTCCGGAGCAGAAAGGTTTGACTAAACCTTTGTATTTGTTGTATTTTTGCTCCTTTTCTTTACTCCTTAATTTATTTACCGAAATTTCCATGTTGGAGTCAATCTCCATTTTTTGACTTTTAATTGTGTTTGCGTTTCGATTTCCTTTTGTTTCAGAGCTAATTCTATTTCTAACTTTTTTGTTTCTGCGTTTAATTGAGCTTGTTTGCTAGCCGCTTCGAGCTCCATTCTTTTATTTTCAGTCTCCATCTGCATCTTTTTCTCTTCAGCCTCCCTTTGCATCTTTTTATCTTCAGCCTCCGTTTGCATCTTTTTATCTTTAGCTTCCATTTGCATTTGCATCTTTTTATCTTCAGCTTCCATTTGCTGTCGTTTTTGTTTTCTTTCCGCTGCCCTGTCTTCTCTCGCTATGTTTTCTGAATGCGTTTTTTGCGCCAATTCTGACAGTTTATCCGCAGTATAGCCTAATTTAAGTCCTAACTCAATACACTGTTCCAGTGTTGACATTTTGTAAAGTTAGCTAAATTAAAATTTTTAGAAATTAAATCCCTTTGGAAAAAGTTTGGGCGTACAACAATTGGTTATGTCCCTTAATATTTACATATACACTTTCTATAGAATAAATTCAAATGGACATGAAATTTACATGTACATATAATAAATTGAAATACATAGAAAAAATTTTACATAAAGGAAAAAAAATGAGTATCGTTTATAGATACAATAAGCATGAAACCTATGGGACTTATCTGATTCGCTGGTTTCTTTGCTGTAGTGTTGTTGTTTAGTTCTCCGGTTCTTTCGCTACTGCTGGAGAACAATTTACATGCACACAACTTTTCGCGGAACAATCTGTCGTTGAAATGAAAAAGATTAGTATCTTGTCACAGTTATTGTCCAGCCATGTCAATGTTAAATTTTATAAGCATGGTTTCTAAGTAACTTTTCTAGAGGGACTACGATAGTTTATGAAAGGATGAGAAGATAGTCGCTGTAAACTTGAGACTTTGTCGTGTATGAATGTTAATATATTTTACTTGCCAAAACCAAGAGCTGTCAAGAAATTGAAGTAGAATTTAATTGTCTTTAGCTTGCCAAAACCGGCTTGAGCCCCCAAATAGCCTGTCAACGTCCTAAAGACCTAGGGGAATGAACTCGGGTTCAGACAGGCAACAATCTCCATTCTGATACTTTCTGATATAATTTATTCACAGTAATCTGGCGAAGAATGGGTTTCGCAGCCAGTTACAATATTTACATTATCACAGGAGTTCATAACAAAGCAATCATACACATAACCATCACAGCAAAACTCTATCAACTATATTATAATCAACAATTCTTAAATACACTTGGTTTCTATCTATCAAGTCCCCCTTAAGCTAAACCCTCCTTCGTCCTCGGTGTCCAGTCGCCGTCTGCCCTTCGATGTGTGTCGGGCGGACACGGGGTGTAACTCTCTTCGAGCTTCTCGTGGACATGGTCCTGGCACGCTGTAGGCGGGTTCCACCTGTGTCCACGGAGCTGTAGGCAAACTGACCCATCATTCTCGAAGGCTCGAGATTGTTCGAGCGTTCGAGTGGTTACGTTTTACTTCCCTTATATTGGTGTTATATCCCTTCTATAAATCCCTTCTAACTTTATGTCCCTACCTACACTATGTGAGACCTTGACATATATCATCATCATCATCAAGTGCCGTGCCGGCTGGTGTAGGTGTTCATGGCTCTCCACAGATCTCGGTCTTTGGTGTTCTGGATCAACTCTGCTGATGATATTCCTCCATGCCACCGTCTCAATCCGTCCAGCATAATTTTTCTTGGTCTGACTCTGCCTCTCTTCCCGTCGATCTTTCCAGGTGTCACGATGTTCTCCAATGCCTCTCTTTTCATCACATGACCGAGGAAAGCTGTTTGTTTCTTTCTTATTGTTGTATATAGTGTTCTAGTGTCATTAGCCTCTTTGAGGCAATCGTTGTTAGTTACTCTGGCAGTCCAAGGAATTCGCAACATTCGTCTTAAAAACCACATCTCTGTTCCTTCCAAGTTCTTCCTAATTTGTTCATTTACATTCCAAGATTCGCTGTCATACAACAAACTGGTTCTATTTAGCATTTTAGCACTCTCTTACATTCATTAATAGCGACTTATTGCATAAGATACTCTTCATTGTCTAAAATGCGACTTTTGTCTGCCCTATTCTGCTCTAATCTCTGTTGTACATCTTCCATCTGATGTTATAAGTGCCCCTAGGTATTTAAAATTATCCACTTGGTTGAGAATTTTCCCTTCTATTTCTATGTCACATTTTGGTGTCCCCATTTTCTTTGATATCACCATTGTAACTGTTTTCTTGCACTCTCTGATACTTCAATGTCCAATAATTGCTTTAGGTCTGTTGCATTATCCGCTACCAATACTGTGTCATCTGCATAGCGTATACTGTTTATATTATATCCTCCGATTAGTATTCCTGGCTTCTCTTTGATCTCTCTCATTATTACTTCGCTATATAGAGAGAAGATATATATATATAATAGTAAGTCATACACTCTCCCCTGATGGTGTTTCCATCTTGTCGTGGTGGGGGGGGGCCTTGAGTTTCTCAATGACCCTGAGAGCTATGCCGGCGGTAGAGTAGCTACCAGCAGGGCCTCCCAAGCCGGACAGGTTAAAGGGTAGAGAACAGACAAAGAGAAACACCCTGGTCCTCCAGGTTGGGGGTTGAAGCGTGGGGTTGACATCCCCACCTTTGTAAAAACTATTTTGTTACGAAACCGATACATAAGGCTCGAATTCGGACTGACTTATTTGGACAAAGACCTCGGAACGTTAAAGGACTCTTGAGATTTGGAACATGGAATGTACGGTCACTATATCGAGCTGGAGCGGCTGAAGAACTAATCCGAGAGCTTGTTGAATATCAAATGGATATAACAGCAATTCAAGAAATAAGGTGGTCAGGAGAGGGTACTTTAGAGCAAAATGGAATAATTGTAATATATGGAGGAAACACCCACAATAAACATGAATTAGGAACAGGTTTTGTCATCAAAAAAGAGCTATGGGGGAACGTTCTAAACTTTAAAGCTGTTAATGACAGAATTAGTAAATTACGAATAAAAAGTAAATGGAAAAATATAACGATGATTAATGTACTTGCACCTACTGAAGAGAAAGAAGATTTTTATAATGATTTGGAAAATTTCATAGAAGAAACCCCCAAACAGAACATCCTGATTGTGCTGGGAGACTTCAATGGAAAAATAGGCAGAGAGCAAACTCATAAAAAAGTGGCCGGTATGGAAGCCTACATACAACTTCAAATGATAATGGATGGAGAGTCATCAACCTGGCAGACGCCAAAGGACTGCAGATTAGCAGTACCAGACTACAAACAAAAGGATATACACAAACAAACTTGGCAATCATGTGACAAGAGAACCTATAATCAAATAGATCACATTTTAATTAACAACAGAAATGCATCAGACATACAAC
The DNA here is from genome assembly GCA_963921405.1 of Cepaea hortensis. Lineage (NCBI taxonomy): Eukaryota > Metazoa > Mollusca > Gastropoda > Stylommatophora > Helicidae > Cepaea > Cepaea hortensis. The sequence goes on from OY992878.1 coordinate 74,427,437, forward strand.
AAGTTAGAAGTCATAGAAGAGCTGAGTGCCACAGCGACCACTTCCTCGTTGGAGCAAAATTTACAATAAAACTTAAGAGAGCTGTCTATACTAAATTACAAAGATTACGCCCAACATATAACAGAGAAAAACTACAAGAAACTACAGTCAAAGAGAAATTTACAGATGAAATAAAATGTAAACTTGAAACTCTGCAAAACTTTTTGGAGGAAAGCGTTGACCAAACTTGGCTGAACATCAAGAATACAATTCAATCTACCGCAGACGAATGTCTCGATGTGTTAACTACGCATAGAAAGATCAGATGGTTCAATAAAAAAAATGTGAAGAAGCAGTCATAAGGAAAAGGAATGCCAGACAGCTATAGCTAAATGACATCAACAACATCCAAAAGGAATAGCAATATAGAAATGAATGTAAAGAGGCTACAAAGAAGCGAGAATATATGAGTAATATAATCAAAGATTTGGAAACTAATCACCAGAAAAACGAATCCAGAAATTTTATTTAAAGAACTGAAGTCAATGAAACGAGGGCACCAACACAACACATATGGTTTAAAAGACAAAAATGAGAATATGATAAATACCAATGAGGGAATGTGCAACACTAGAGATAATATTTTGTTGAATTACTAAATTGTGAAGCTCCAAGTAACACCTTCCCACAGGAAGAGGTTCTAACGTGTGAACCACAAATTGAAGAACCTGCATTTGAAGAAATCCTATATGTAATCACACGACTTAAAAACAATAAGGCAACTGGGGCTGATTGAAATGCTGCTGAATTTATAAAGGCAGGTGGCCACGGATTACATTTAAAGCTATACGAAATAATAATAAAAATCTGGAGGACAGAAGAATTACCCCATGACTGGAAAGAGTCATTATTGATACCTATCTTTAAGAAAGGAGACAAGTTCCAATGTGAAAATTATAGAGGAATATCACTACTGTCAACAAGCTATAAGATATTATCCGCAGTATTACTAAATAGACTAAAACGATATTCAGAAGACATATTAGGTGACTATCAGGCGGGTTTTTAGACAAAACAGATCAACAATAGATCAGATATTTATCTTAACGACAAATAGCCGAGAAATATTGGGAATATAAAAGAGATCTCTATAACATTTTTGTGGATTTTAAAAAGGCTTATTATAGTGTCCATAGGAATAGTCTATGGAATGCTATGCAGGAATTTGGAATACCAAGGAAGTTAATCAACATGACTAGACTATGCATGGAAAATACTTATAATATAGTAACATATAAAGGCAGGAAATCAGACCCTTTCCAAATAACATCTGGCTTGAAACAGGGTGATGCACTATCGCCGCTAATCTTCAATCTTGCTCTAGAGAAAGTTGTAAGGAAGGTAAAGGAGGAATGTGATATTGGAGGAACATCCAGATTGCTTGGTTATGCAGATGATATAGATATTATAGGGGAAAATGGTTCCAAATGTTGCTGTATGTAGCCGGGGCGCAGTGTTGGGGTGAGCGCCCAACATTGCTTAAATACCCCAATGGCTCGTGAATACATAACCTCTGCAGCAAAAGTCCAACTCCTGGCCTTCACGTGGCGGAACTGTTTTAACTAACAGGAGAAGGGGCGACGGCAAGTTTCTGGCGCCGAAAAATAACCAGTATGCTCTAGATATGTATGCACGTACATGCATGCGCAGACACGTGTGTGTGTGCGTACACATCTACACTCGAGTGAGACCAAAGTCTGCTCTAGCAAAGAAAGATGCTGAAGACGGAGGCAGCCAGCCAGGAGGCGCACCACAGAAATCAGGATGCCACGCAATCACGCAAAATGGAATATGTCTACTACTGCTAAATATTATGGTGTTCGCCCTGCTTTGGACCCCCAGGCAGGTGCAGTGCCGGGCCCTATGTCTCGAAAGGGTCCAACCACAACTACTGGAGGTCCTTCTCAGGTGTCCTGTGGAGCCAGAGGACATGAGAATAGGACTGCTGGCCATTCTAAACAAAGACTTAAAATAATGCACTGGAATGCAGAGGGAGTCAGCAACAACAAAAATATAATTAGAAATCATCTTGGACCAAGAACAAGTAAGCATATGTTGCTTGCAAGAAACTCACCTCAATGAAAATATAGCCTTATCAGAGGCTACCAGTGTTACCGATCTGACCGAAAGGACAGGCGAAAAGGTGGGATTCTGACCCTTGTAAAAAATAACATCATTGCTTCCCAAATCGAAGTCTACATGGAAGGGGCTGAGTATCAGACACTTAAACTAAAGACAGGTAATACAGATCTACATCTGATCAATTACTACTGTCCAAGTGACCGCCCACAGGCACTGAACACACTACCATTAAAAGAGAAAAAAATGATTGTGTGTGGCGATTTCAACAGCCACTTGCAGAGCTGGGGCTATGATCACATGGACCAGAGAGGAGAGAGACTGGAAGACTGGCAGGATGAGAATAGATTCATCTTGATTAACAAGCCGTCAGACCCACATACTTTCTACTCGAGATCATGGCACATTACAACTACACTTGACCTCGCTTTTCATTCACCAGACCTGGAGTGGAACATTACACAAATTGTTGGGAAACAACTTGGTGGCAGTGACCATCGGCCAGTCTTTCTAACCATAGAAAATGAGCTTGTAAGTGAAAGCAGCACCCTCTCGAGGTGGAACTACAAGAAAGCAAACTGGGCAATGTACAAGCACTGCACCAGCATACTGGTTAGAAACCTGAACACTGAGAAAGACATAAATAAAGTAGTTGAAGAGTTTGGGAAATGCATACTACAGTCAGCGCGAGAAACAGTACCAAGTGGAGCCCGTAAATAATATAAACCCTACTGGAGTAGTGAACTGGAACAGTTGCATAATGATGTGGAAGTATGTGGAAAGCAAGCAGAGGCCACACCCAGCCAAGAGCACCACTATAAATTCCAGCACGCAAAAGCCAAATTTAAAAGTTCGAAGCTGCAGGCTAGACGGAAAAGCTGGCAGGAGAAAACGAAGTCTCTGAGCTTTCTTTGAAAGAGACACAAGGAAATTATGGAAGCTAATAAAACAACTTAACGATGAGGGCACAGGGAGAAACTCAAAAATTGCACTACATAAAGATAGAAAAATCTTAACAAGATAGCAAGCAGCTGATCATTTTGCGGACTCATTCGCACAAGATAACAGTATCAAAATTAGTCCAGAGAAACAACAAGAGATACTAGAGAAACGACAACATACAGGACAGAAGGAAACAGTACATGAGGTTCTGGAGGCACCCATCACAATCAGCGAACTGGAGCTAGCCATTTCAAAACTGAAAATAAGAAAGTCACCAGGAGCTGATGGTATCTCCAATGAAATGATCAGGAACCTAGGAACAGAGGCCAAAGCAAAGCTGTTGCAGATCTTCAATAACAGCTGAACCTTAGGCAGTGTTCCACAAGCCTGGAGAGAAGCAAGCATGATTCCCCCTCCTAAAATCAGGGAAAGATGGTTCCATTGCCTCTAGCTACAGACCAATTAGCCTCACCAACTGTCTCTGCAAAACACTGGAGCGCATCATCAATCACAGACTGCAGTGGTACATTGAAAGTAAAAACATCCTTGTGCCACAGCAGGCTGGCTTTAGGCAGTGCTACTCTACGGAAGATTAGACAACCTACCTATCTCAAGAAATTGAGGATGAATTCCAAGAGAAGGATCTGGTGTTTGCGGCATGGATAGATCTGAAGAAAGCCTTTGACAAAGTCTGGAAAGAAGGTCTGATGAAGAAACTGAGAAACTGCAAAGTCAATGGAAGAATGCACAAATGGGTGAAGAGCCCGAGTACGGATAGACGGACTCAAGAGCAAGAAAGTACTACTTCGTAAAGGTGTTCCCCAGGGCTGAGTCTTGTTCCCCACACTTTATCTAATCTTCATCAACGATCTTGTTGCTAATCTACCGCATGGAATTAAAGCGGAAATGTACGCCGATGACCTGGTTTTATGGAGCACAAATGAACATGCATCAGTGGCCACCAAATTGCTACAAAGAGCTGTAGATACATTTGCTGCATGGGCAAAGAGATGGTGTGTCAGCATAAACACTGACAATTGCAGCACCACTCTATTTACCCTCTCTTCAAAACAAAAGGCAGGGATCATCCAGATAAATGGAACACCCCTAAGAGAAGATAAAAAACCAACATACCTTGGAGTAACATTTGATAGCAGGCTGACATGGAGAAAGCACATCAACAAAGCAGTACCAAAAGCCAGAAGGAAATTAGCCATCCTGAGAAAGCTAAGTGGAACCAATGGGAAAAAACTTAGCAAAGTTTACCAACAGAGCATATCACCACACCTGGAATATGGGTCAACTTCATGGTGTTCAGCATAAAAAACTACACTACAAGAGCTGGACAAGGTACAAAAAATCAAGCACTTAGAGTCACCACAGAAGGGATTTTTTCAGGATCCTTGCCGATGCAACGGAGTTCGTGCATTGTGCTGAGTTTCTCCAGACTCAGGTTTGAGTTAGGAGGAAAACGGAACACTTATGGGTTAAACCGTGTGCCGTGATGTTGACCCAACGACTAAAACTAAAACTAAAAAAACAGGAGGGATGAGATCAACCCCTATAGTGGAAATGGAGAATTTGGGGAGGACACAAGCGCTGAGTGAGCGCAGAGATACGAAAACGCTAATACAAGCAGAAAAGATCCTCAGCTTGCCAGGCCACCCTAAGAAGAACAGATTTGAAAACCTAGCTTTGGGGCGGTTGAAAAGAAGTAGTTTTATCCACCAGGCCAAACGACTCTGCAGAGAAACCAACGATCTACCCACAGTTGGTATCCCCCTAACAACTATTCCGGAGCGAACTCTATAGAAAGATGAGCATAGACTATCAGTACAAATCCAGGCAAAAGTGAGAGGAATATTTGACAAGGAAGAACAGAACAGTGGGCAGCGCAGAACAGCCACTCTCAGCTTCCTTGAAGAAGAATACCCTCATGACCTCTGGATCCGAGTCTACACAGATGGGTCGGCACAAAATGCTGTTCGATATGGAGGAGCGGGAGTGTACATAGAATACACAAATAATACTAGGGACACCGCCAGAGTACCAACAGGAAAGTACTCCCATAACTATGATGCTGAAATTGAGGCAATCAAAATAGCAACAGAGAAATTACTAAATACCAGCAATGGTACACAACCTGTGGTGCTACTAACAGATGCAAAATCAGTACACGAGGCGCTCCTGTCTGGGAAATTGCCAGTACTAAGGACACTACTTTCTGAACTTAGCAGTCAGCATAAGGTCACCATACAATGGATACCATCCCATTGTGGAGTACCCGGAAACGACATAGCTGATTAATTGGCTAAGGAAGGAGCCAAAGAAGAACAGCCTGATGTGCCCGTTACATACCACCAAAAGAAAAGAATGATCAAATCAGTCAGAAAGCCACCAAAACCTGCTAAACATGACTACCACGTTATGGACAGACCTGAACAAGTCACTATACTGCGCCTCAGAACAGGACACAATAGATTACGCAAATGTATACAAAATTCAAGATTGGTGAAACAGCCATGTGCACATGTGGATTGGCCTCGCAGACAGCAGAGCACATACTCCAAGACTACCCAAAATATAACATATCTAGGCTGACATATGCCTGGGTCATTGACATTGAGGTGAGTGACCTTTGTAGCGGGACTACGAGAAAAACAACCAGCCATGAGAAATAATGGTGAGGGTGAGTGGAGACCTCCAGGGTGGATGGGGAGAGAGACAGTTTTAGGCTGGGGTGTAATGTTGTGGGGAGCCCAGGGAGGGGCTACACAGTAGGGTTAAAAGACAGTTTAGTTTTGTGTGAAGTCAGGAGACTGGAGGCAGTGGAAGCTGGGACCGACTGGGAGTCGGGTCGCTGTGGAGAGTTGATGTTTAGATACCGAGCGGGTCGGTAGTCTAAGGAGAGAAGCGGAGTTAGAGATCTCCGTCTTGTGTTGTTCTCCGAGTTTTTAAATGGAGGCCAAAACCCAGAGTGGGTTGAAGAGTTAGTGTAGGCCTAGACCCAGTGTGTGGGTTGTATTCTGTGAGGTCCAGCCGTGGATAGTAGCTGGATAACTGTAGGCCTAGACCCAGTGTGCGGGTTGTATTATGTGAGGTCCAGCAGTGGATAGGAGCTGGGTACCGGTCATGTACATTTGAGATTAAGCAGGCCGTTAGAAGGCAGTGGTGTATTCGTGTTAAGTTGTGAGGAGGATATGCATATTCTATGGATTACATTGTTTCTGGATATAGAGTTATGTTCCGTTTGTCCGGGTTCTTTCTGTATTAAAGGATTATGTGCGCCAAAGCAATCTTGTTCACTGATTGATGGATGTGTACTACTGGGGTGAGTTGTATTATGAGACAGATGGCTAGCTCTACTTACACTCCATAGTGACATACAAGGAACATTGAAACCTAGACAACGACCATGTCACTCAGTTATTATATAGAACAATGTGACATTGGCAAACCTTCTGGTCTAGAGAGACGACAGTGGAATATAAACTCTATGGACCACTGTGTGAACTGAATAAGACAGTTAAATTATTACAAGAGACAACATTGCAGTTATAGACATATTTCAAGCGAACGAAAGAAGAAGAAGAATAGGGGAAAATGAACAAAAGACATTGGAAATATTGACTCACTTAAAGGAAAAAGCACAACAGATAGGGCTGGTTATCAACCAAGATCAGACAGAATATATGGTAATTTCAAGAGAAGGAATGGCTAAAAACTCTGGCCACATACAAATAGATAATATGACCATTAAAAGAACGGAAACATACAAATACCTGGGTACAATCTTCAACTGCTCCAACATCATAAGGGAAGAAATACAAACTAGAATCAATTCTGGAAATAAGATATACTATGAACTACAACTCTACTACAATCAAATGCGCTATCTCGTAACATCAAAATCACAATATACAAAACACTGATCAGACCAGTTGTCCTGTATGGCTCTGAACCCTGGAGTACAACGAAGGGAGACGAAGCCTTGTTACAAACCTTTGAGAACAAAGTTTTAAGACGCATCTTTGGACCCATTTGGGATACACAAAGTGGAGCGTCGAAAAGAAGAGAAGGTCAACTAGAGAGACGAATGGAGACGGAATGTATCTACAGCAAAGAACCTCAATGGCTCGGAACGCTGAAGAAGAGGAAGAAGTCATATAATAGATGCAAGAGATATTCTCACAGCAGCATGTATCGCTTCGGCATATCTCTAACAGCTGGAAATATCACTTCAGTATACCATTCTTTCACGACTGGGAATATCACGTCGGTATATCATTCTCTCTCGTCTGGGAATATCACTTCGGTATATCATACTCGTACAGCTGAAACACAGACTTCTGTATATTATGCTGCGCCATCTGGAACTATGAATTAGGCAAATAAACAGTCACAAGGTTGGAGCCATTACTTAAGTATACCATGTCCCAAGAGCTGAAGTCATACCCTTGTATACCATACTGGAATTACTGGAACAACAAATTTGTCATGTTCATACAAACACAAAGCCAGTCTCCCTGGCCATAGAAGTTATCGTCTTACTCCGTAGTCCTGTATATTCTCGTGAGTAACTTAACCTGCGCGAGAATCGGTAGCGGTTCAGGCCGTAATGGTAACTTACTGTGATCCGGCCGCTCAGAAAGCAATGGCAAATTACTGAGCGTAATCTTGCCTAGTGCATCAGCAGCAGCTGAAAAATGCTGATGTTGACTGCAACGTCCTGTAAGGGATTGAATATATATGCGACACAGGACAGTGATGTTACCAATACCGGCGTCCCCTGCGGTGTCCCGGGGTATGATGGGAAGCCGCTCTGGAAACGATAAATAGGAGTGCCTGCTAATTTCCCGCTCTCTCCAACTGTAACAACCGTGGCGGAGAGAGCGATTATGTAGATATCAAATAGGGAGGCTTGAACCAGCCCTCCCCAGTCACTAGACCAGAGCAGGGAGTCACCAATGCCTCCAGATTAAATCAAGACTGGCCTGTGTGGCCCACAGCGCAGTCGATGGGGTACACAAGCCCCGAAACGACCGAAGAAATCCATGAAAATGACTGGCAATTTGTAAGCCCGCTCTAGGTGTGTTAAACATATTTAGATAATTTGATTGAGGGTAGGATACTGGTGCCTCCACTAGTCCCCGACTGTAGTATAAAATATGAGGTTATGGTTAATTCTATTTGGTTGGTATTCCTGTATGAAGGTGGCCAGACTAGGTGTGCAAGGATATATATAATATAATGCCATTATTATAGTCTCATGGTGAGGTTGAAGATGACAGTAGCCATATGATATTAACAGTAGATTGAATGGCCTGGGGTAACCAAGGCTGTTCCAGGTGGACTGTACAGTCAGTAAGAGGGAGGCAAGGTACATCATTGGGTGGTTATACCAGTCTGGTCTACAATAAGGAGCATGAAGCTGAACTGGAAACATGGTACGGATGTATTTATGATTTAACTTCCCACAACAAAGGGGAAGACCTGTGCATTTATATTATAATGTATTGAGGTATTGAGATGCCTCACGTGTAATTAAAAGTAAAGGGTGCCAGGGGATGAGAGACACCTCCATGATGTTATATTGTGTTTGATGGCTAAGATGACTTATTATGACTCAATAATGCTAAAGATATAGTGATTGTTGGCGTACGGAGGTGTAGAGTGGTACGGTGAAAGCAATAGATATGTGGTGCTTGATAACAATTACTGTTATGTTCTCCTAGATAAATGTAGCTATGATAATAATTATTCATTACTGTGTACAGTGATGAAGGTGCCAGGTTGAACACTACACATATGATAGGGTGGTTTATGATTATAATAGTGTTAATTGGGATAATGATCTGAGTTGCTCAGGTTGGACACATGTGAATTAGGTAAGAATAGTCTCCTGACCAGCCAGAGCAAGAGGTGTTAAATAGAGCACCCATAATGAATCTGGGGTATTACTGTATGAGCTTGATCATAGTAGGGAGTAATATTGTGATAGTTTTATTTGGCAATGTATGGCATATGTCTGAATTGTTGTCGGTGACTTATGTTATAACCTGTGTCCTGATTGTTGCTGGTGTCATGTGTAGAACTGTACTTCTTGTATATTGATGTTGTTAAGCTGTCATCAGTACAAAGGCGTGTGTTCTGGTGATGTCATATTGAATTATATATCCTATATGTCTGCTTGATTGCTGTTTGTGCATTGAACTGTGTCAAAGATCTACACAGGAGCTTAGAGAGTTAAGACGGAGCTATACAGAGAACACCAGACATGAGAGACACAGGCACTATATTTAGCTTGACAACAGGACACACTCGTGTCAACTAAGAGGTCGGTGAGTGCTTATGAGCGAGGGTTTCCCAAGAGTAAAGGAAACTTGCCCCTCGACGAGTAACTGGAGAATACCAGTTACTTTAGTTAACTGACCAAGCGTGCTGGGTCTCTACGCACGCAAACTCGCCAGCGCACGGAGGACTGAATGTCCGTGGTTCAACGCGCAACTAGAAGCGTGCCTCAGACTGGGACAAGGACAGATAGAGAGCAGACGTGTTCGCTAGGAACCTTATATAGTTTATCGCCAATAGTGTTAGCTAGGCTTTAGATTCCAATTAGTTAATAGTATCATTATTTTCACCTCTTCAATGCATCTGTGAAACATACCATGTTGTTGATTATCAATGAAGTATTCCGCTCGCAGAGCTTGTATGTAATCAGCTCTAAATAAAAATCTATCCTTTTGCAAACCACACGAGTTATTGATTCGTGTCGTGCAAAAGTAGGGAGTCCTGAATTACCTGTCGCAAGTAGGTTGCTGACAAACTGTATTTATGCCCTGCATGTGCATGTTCAAATGGTGTTGTCCTGTTAGAGTCGTACACCGGTGTAGCTCAGTTGTGTTTGGTGTTGATTTTGACAAGTTGATTAGTGTTGCTGTGTAACATTGGCATTTATGGGTGGTATTGTCAGCCTGTGGTGTTGGGGGTGAGAAGTTGTGTTGTGTCAGAGATCTGTAGGTAATGACCTCCCTGAACTGAGAGTATTATGTAAGTAAATACTGAGTTAGATGAGAAGCCAGAAAAGGCTGCGAGCATTGTAACGAGGGATGATCCACACTCACATTAAGATTGTGTCATGATGTGGAAATGGCTGTTGCACTAATTGCTGACCTAATCACTCCGAAGGATGCACATGGGAAAATGGGCATGGGTGATCAATATGGGGAATGCATATATGTGTTGATGCAAATAATGATGCTTTGATGATTATTAATTAGATGTTGTATTTTGTCATCCATTGCAGGTAGTGACCCTTGGCCATGATTGTTGTTTGTAGAGCAAACTTGAGCCCCAGCTCTGGTTAATGTCGTTTTAGGCCACTCACATCCCCATTCATATACCTGTTTATGCCACTATATCTTTGCTGTTAGGGTTATAGTTCTGTTATTAGTTATATCATGGCTCTTTTCTGTATCCGGCCCCAGTCGGCCCATGTGATGCGGGTGTCCTGTGTGGGTACTGAGGGTACCCCCTCGACCCAACTGAACATGGTTGGGGTTCCACTATCATTTTGAGACCGCCCCTGTGATTGATGCTAGGCAGCAGCTATCTCTAGCTGTGGGACATCAGATTCCCATTCTTGTAAGTACCGACTGCCCATGAGTCCCGAGATGAGATCAGTAGCGAATCCATACCTGTTGTTACCGTTGTTGTTTACGTTGAGGCTTCTTTGTTGCCATGTTCTTGCTGGTATGTGGAGATGGGTACCCGGTCATGTTCATAGCGATGTTAGGTAGCAGTGACACCCACTGTGGGAACGTAGGTTCCCATTTCTGTATATGTCAGTAGTGTGACATGTCAGGAAGTCTGATGTCCCTGAATCATGCAGTTATGTCAATAAAAGTCTAATTTTGTTGTTCTTAATTAGTTTTGTTTAGTTTATAGTTTGTTGTGCAAACTCATTGATCTTGTTACAGTCCAACAGTGTAATCTTTTGTCTGGGGTATACAACAGTATATCCTCCGCCCAAAGAACTCCTGGATTTCTTGTCTTAACCTTTTCCTTTTTTTTTTTTTTTGTTAACTGGGGAGAATATATAAAGTGCTCTTTCTTCCTATTTCTTCTTATTATCCTTTTCCTCTCTGGCCTACTGGCAGTCAGTGTTGCGCTTCTTTGTCTTTGAGCACCTAAGAATAGGAAACTATGTCCTCCTATCCCTTGTATTCTTTTTCCTGTTCTTAGTATATGACCGTATATATATATATATATATATATATATATATATATATATATATATATATATATATATATATATACACACACACATATACCAATATGGCTGCGGTAGTTAACGATTAATTGGTCGATTAATCGTTAATTTTGTTTAACGATTAATTTATTTTTTTTTAAAGATTAATTGAAAACTTTTCTCCCATCACGTATGCAGATTAACCGGATATCGAAAAAATGTCGGACATTTTAGACATAGTGCTGCAAACACAACCGAGTTGCAAAATTGTACTGAGTCACCATTGTGTAAGCTGCAGCAAGATGTACCAACATAATAGAACAATATTTGTATTATGCTCCAGAGTCTTCTACAGGCCCGAGAAGCATTAACTGTCTACAAGTCAGATGAAAAGAAGCAATACAAAGGTCCAACACTGTCAGATTCAGATTGGGAGAAGATTTCGAAATATGTCAAAGTTTTGGACTTATTCTGTCAAACCACAGGTTGCTTGCGGTCAAGATTATGTTTCATGTAGCTGTGTATTGCTACTGCTCTCATCGCTGAAAAAGTATATGACTGTACACGATGATGATCCGGGCTACATAGCTAAATTTAAGGCAGCATTTTTTAATGCCTTCAGTGAACGTATAGCTAATATGACAAGTATTGAAATACTACAGATTGCAACAGCACTTGATCGCTACAAATACCTGATGTGTTTGTCAAAAGATGCAAAAGAACGAACTTGGTCACGAATTGAACAACAAATAGTAGTTTAATCGAAATTATCTATTAATTAATCGTTAATTTTTCAACAGTTAACTATTAAATTTAAATTAATCGGTCGCTGCCCTAATATATATATAAATATATATATATATATATATATATATATATATATATATATATATATATATATATATATATATCGCAAAACAGTCACGCAGTCACGGTTAACACAGAACTTTGTCAAGCTGGACTGAAAGTAGTTATGAGTTTGAACCCGATAGCGTCACGAGCTTCCCGAAGACGCCTGAGACAAAAGAACATATATATCAGAAGGTGAAGCCACATATTAAATTTTATCAACAGCTCCATCCATCCATCATGTGCCATGCCGGTAAGCGTGGGCGGTTATGTTCTGCCATCTCACTCGATCACCAGAATCGTGGATCAGCTCTGTGTTTCTGTCTCGACCATGCCACAAGGCCAAGCCATCCAGGTACTTGTTTCTAGGTCTTCCCCTGGGTCTGTTCCCCTCGATCTTACCAGTTGTCACCGAGTTCTCCAATTAGTTTCTTCTGATAACGTGCCCAAAAAATTGTGACTGTCTACGTCTAATGTCTCTAATCAGTTTACGATCTTCATTTGTTTCTTGAAGAACCTAGCGTCGGACACACACAAAAATATCTAAGTAACCTTGAGTGTCAAATAGCGGGATATTTTAAATAGATTAAATCTACGAATTTTCCCGAAAATGCGGGGTATTTAAAATAGCTCAAAACCAATGAATTTTTCCAAAAAATGCGAGATATTTCAAATTTCTATTAGCTATAAAATAAAAATATATGATACGAACGACTCATGATGTAATGTTCTTTTGGTGATATGTACAATAACGTTAACATTTATATTCATTTGACCTAGCTCCAAGGGCCGCAACAAGACTTCCGGCGGGCCGCATGTGGCCCACAGGCCTCGTGTTGGCCACCCCTGGTCTAGTGTGTAACTAGACTTTCATTCAGATCAATGCCATGACCTATACTAGTGTTAAATTGTGTCATTACAATTGTGTCGCACGGTTTGAGAATCGACGAACGGCATGGTTTCAATGTGACAAAGTAAGATGTCCTAATTGTCAACTGTGACATGACAGTATCCAGTCAGATTTTTCTCTGTAGAGGTAGGCGTAGGAAGTCTCGCTTCCTTCTTTATTGGTTGTAATCAAAGAGCTGTGACTGCAGGAATATTCGAGAACCCGGCGCTGAAATTACTGGAAAAGGCGGCGGGGAGGGCCACGTGGTGGGTATAAAACAACCGGATCGACGAATATAATAAATCGAGGGATTTAAATGGGTCACTGCTCAGACTTCAGAGTGCAGCTCCGTCAGTCTCTAACACAACTATACCAATATCTAAAAACCTTTGCTTATTCGTGTCGTCTCAACCAGTCATCCTGCCAAGTATCAACAGTGCATTTGAGTTGTGAAAAGCTGGGAGTCGCCGATACTTGGCACGAGTGTTGACCATCCATCCATCCATCATATGCCATGCCGATAAGCGTGGGCGGTCATGTTATGCCATGTCACTCGATCACCACAGTCGTCAATCAGGTCTGTGTTCCTGTCTCGACCATGCTACGTGGCCAAGCCATCCAGGTATTTACTTCTCGGTCTTCCCCTTGGTCTCTTCCCTTCGATCTTGCCAGTCGTCACCAAGATCTCCAATTAATTTCTTCTCATAACATGGCCACAAAATTTTGACTGTCTACGTCTAATATGTCTAATCAGCTTACGATCTTCATTTGTTTCTTGAAGGACTTGTTCATTGGTTTTTCTGTATGTCCATGGTATTCTTTGCATTTTCCTCACAAACCACATTTCTGCAGCCATCAGCTGTTTCTCAGCTTGACTGCTTATTGTCCACGATTCACATCCATACAAAAGTATAGGTTCTATGTAGCACTTCGACATTCTTTTTCTCGTTTCAATTGATATTTGTTTTTATTGGTCAGTATGTTTTTCATCTTGCAAAAGGCTACCTTCGCAATGGCAATTCTTGTTCTAATCTCTTCAAGGCATCTCCCATCAGATGTTATGACTGTGCCTAGGTAACTGTATCGATTCACTTGCTTAATAATATGTCCATTTACTTGTACATCACATTGTGGTATTTCCTTCTTCCCAGTGACGACCATAATCTGTGTCTTCTTAATATTCAGTTCTAACCCTAGATGTTCACTGTGTGCAACAACCGCATCTACTAAATTGTGCTGGTTCTGTTCATTGTCTGCAATCAAGACTGTATCATCTGCATATCTAATGTTATTCATGTATCGTCCCACAATGTTGATTCCTTCCATATCTTCTATGTTTCTGAAAATATGTTCACTGTACAGGGAAAAAAGAACTGGAGACATTACACATCCCTATCTCACACCTCTTTTAATAGGATAATATTGACCTACATTGTTATCAATTCTGATGGCAGCTTGTTGTTTCCAATATATGTTTTTTACAAGTCTAAGGTCTTTTCCATCAATTTGTAGATCTTCAAGCATCCTTATCATGTCGACATGTCTCACTTTATCGAAAGCCTTTGTGTAGTCAACAAAGCAAAGATATAGATCTTTGTTTACTTCTATAGAACGTTCAATTACTGTTCTCAGTATATACACAGCATTTACTGTGCCCTTGCCTTCTTCAAACCCACATTGTTCTTCTCCTATTTCGGGTTGTATTTTCTTCCTTTTTCTTCTTTCGTTCGCCTGAAATATGTTCATAACTGCAATGTTGTGTCTTGTATGAATCTAACAGTCTTTTTTAGTTCACTCAGTGGTCCATAGAGTTTATCTTCCACTGTTGTCTCTCTAGGCCAGACGGTTCGCCTGGATATGTTGTAGTTCGGGCAATCCTGGAGTATGTGCTCTGCTGTCTGCGACGCCAAACCACATGTGCACATGGCTGAGTCACCAATCTTGAATTTTGTATACATGTGGTTGCTTAGTTTATTGTGTCCTGTTCTGAGGCCTAAAAGAATGACCTGTTCTGGTCTGTCCATAACGTGGTAGTCGTCTTGAGTAGGGTTTGGTGGCCTTCTGACTGATTTGATCATTCTTTTCTTTTGGTGGCATGTAATGGGCACATCAGGTTGTTCTTTTTTTGCTCCTTCCTTAGCCAATCGATTTGCTCTGTCGTTTCCGGGGACTCCACAGTGGGATCGTATCCACTGTATGGTGACCTTAGGCTTACTGCTAAGTTCAGAAAGTAGTATTTTCTTCCTGACTCTTTGCATGACAATTCTCAGCAGAATCTTCGTGATGTGGCTCATTATACTAATTGTTCGATGCTAATCGCATTCCAAGGCTCCTGATTTCTTTGGGATTACAATAAATATAGAATTACATAATTCAGGGGATATATCTCCAGTATCGTATATTGCATTCAGCATTCTGGTGACTTGGTCTATTCCATATTCTTCTAAGGCATTGATCATTTCTATTGTGATGTTATCTGTACCCGGGGTCTTGCCAGTTTTCATATGGCGCTCTTAAGCATTCTGAACTTCCATCTTCAAAATTGATGGTCCTTCATTATTATTCCGATGATCATATTCTTCTCTTGTATCATCATACAGGTCTTTCACAAAATCTGACCACGAATGTAAAGTCTGATCTTTTTCTATTATGATTTTGCCATTTTTGGTTTTTAGGCAACCCGTTGATGTGTGTGTTCTTTTGTTAGTGATGTCATTAATTCTTTTATGCATTAATTTGATATTCCGGGTGTTGTGATAGTTTTCAATTTCCTTGCAATTTTCCTCAAGCAATGTTTCTTTTGCCTCTTTGCATAGCTTAATAATTTTCTTGTGAATCTCTTCATATATTTCCTTGTTAGTTTTGTTATTTCTTCTTACTTCCATGAGTTCTAAGATGTCTACCGACATCCATTTCTTGCGTCCTATTATCTTTATTTTTGGGGATGGTTGTTTATGCAGCTTGGTTGACTGATTTCTTTAATATTTCCCTTGTTCACTGACGTCTTGAAATAATATTTCCATATCGGACAATGCATTGAATCTGTTCTTTACCTCTACGTTGAATTTATCTTTTATGTCCTCACTCTTCAGTGCCTGTAGATAAAATTGTGTGTTTCTTGGTGGTGAATATTTGACTTTCTTTAATTTTATATGTAAATTGCTTAAGATTAATCTATGATCGCTGTAGCAGTCTGCGCTTGGTATAGTTTTTGCGACTTTTAAGGTATTTCGAAATCTTCTGTTGATGAGAATGTAAACAATCTGATTTCTGGTCTTATGATCAGAACTCCTCCATGTCCATAATCTCCTTGGGTGCTTTTGATACCAGGTGTTTCCAATAATTAAATCATGCTCTTTTGCCCACTGTAAAAGTTTGCAACCTCTTTCATGCTGTTCCTCTAGTCCATATTTGCCTACTATGCATCCGTCCTGTTGATTTCTAACTTTGTCATTCAAGTCTCCCATTATGATGTTTACTTCAGAATTCTTACATTTCTTGAAGGCTTTCTCTAAATATGTATAAAATTCATCAATGCTGTCATCACTACTGTCTGCTGTTCTTGCATAAACTTGTATGACGTTGACATCAAAAGGTCTTCCACTCAACTTCACCAGTAACACTCTGATACAGTCGAATATCCTTTGATCGATTTTGATCGATCTTTATCCATTATAATCGCTACTCCTCGCTGTTGTTTCTCTCCACCAGAATAGATTATTCTATATTCCTCCTTTATGCCCATTCCTGTCCATCTGGTCTCACATATACCTAACAGGTTAATATTTAATCTTCTGATTTCATTCCTAATGTTATCAAATTTTCCATCCCCACTCATAGTTCTTACATTCCAAGTTCCCACTTTCGATGTTGATATTCTTTCGCACACAGTCGCCTGAAGACGGTCTGGGGTCACCTGGTGCACATGACTACCCCTACCGGGCGAGGTTGCTCCTATGGAGCACCCATTTACGTTGTTTCTCTGATTATCGATAAGACTGCAGTACATGATATTCTTGGCATCAGTAAAGAAGGCAGTTTGCCATTACTTTCCTTCCTAGCAGTGACCATACTGGTCGATGACTGTTGCCATTGTCTCCCAAAAAAGAGATCCTCTGCCTACTGTCGTGAAGCTGGAGACCATAACCTACAACTATATGTTGGCTGCTCTTCAAATTCATCCACCACCAGCACCCATGGCGTCACGTAACCCTGATCGGGAGGGGGGTGGGTTAAACGGGTACTCCACCTTGCCCAAGGGTGTCCTGTAGGCGGAGGGAAGGAGGCACCTTACCTCTCCTTTGATAAGGAATACCCCTACCCCGCCACCCACATGTTGACACATGCATGGAAACATTTCTTTCTGATTCCCACCACCACAGCCAAGAGGCGAAGTAAATTGCTTAGAGGCAGAGCAAGATACTAGACGGGAGTCAATTTTCGCAGCAAAAGTAGGGCAAAGGGAGTAGGGGACAATTGCAATAATTTGCCAAAGATATGGCTTCCATTGAATGCTTGCGGACATCGACACGTTCAGCTATGTAAGTGATGCTAAGAAAGCAACATGGGTGATTCAAAGTCAGTTGTGGAATAGTGAACTGCTGATTGGGAATAAGCAACAGAGGCAGAAAGGCAGGGGAAAAGAACACTGCTTTCTCGTGGTCAAGTCGATGGTGCTGTGAGGGGTAAGGAGATCGCAATGCACCGGGTACACGACAATCGCTTGTCCGCCTGCAGGTGTCGACACAGCGGCTACAACTTATTGGACAATTGCAATCATCAGTGAACAACATGTCCACGTGATCTCCGAAAACAATCTTCCATTTTGGTGCTCCATTTGTTTGTGTATCATCGGATGCTCTTATTTCGGTAGGAATTGAAGAGCGACAGAACTGAACAGGTTGTAACTCTTGGCCACGTGATCCAACTGTTGTAGACTTTTTACGTCGTTTTGTTTATTAAACTGATGAAAGATACCGTCAATCTTAAATAGAATGCATGGTGTAGTCAAGCCATACAGTCATAGACAGCTGGTATCCGTATGAAGAATGGATACTTGCTACCTGAAAGGTATTAGATCAGACTATAGTTCAAGAAAGTATTCCTCAAATACTGTATTTCTAAAAACATGTTGACCACAACGACAAGTTTTAGTGAGAAAGAACGGGTGTCATCAAATAACGATGATGAGAACATTAAATTTGTTGCCACCAATATTTGCATTTACTCGAAAACACTGGATGGTCTTCTTTGAGAGAGAGAGAGAGAGAGAGAGAGAGAGAGAGAGAGAGAGAGAGAGAGAAGGGGGAGAGAGAGAGAGAGAGAGAGAGAGAGAGAGAGAGAGAGAGAGACTAAGGAATTTCACATCTTAGTGTTTCGTGCTATGCTTGCAGTTAAAAATAAATAAGTATAATGTAATAACATCTTGAGAAATTATAGTGCAATGTGTATACGAATAAATACAACGAGAATACGAATGTATTTTTTTTTTTTTTTTTTTTTTTTTTTCCGCGTTTCCATCCTGTTTCAGGATATTGCGGTCAACACTAGTCACGTATTTGTTTAGACCACTCGGCACCTGACCAGTAATATAGTCAATATTAGGCCAATTGCCATTTTTTGTGTGTGCATATCCTTTACAGGACATCGCTGTCAACACCAGCATCTTTCAGCTGTATGTTGATTCCTAGGCTAGATTACGCTCATCAGCAGTATACAACGAGAATATGAACATAGTCATAATATATGTTCACAATCGAATCTCGTCTAGCAGGTACATAGAACGCCGTTAAACACACACCGTACCCTCTTTATAACGACAAAGAAATGCAGAGTATTAAATTACAATAATTAATAGGTGTATTTGAATCATATACACTATTGCGAGACCGCTTCGTGTGTAGACATATTAATGATTTCCTGGAACTAATAATTTCATGCCCCGGCATTTGGTTATTTGTCAAAAATTTACAACATTTTATATAACACTTAATAGCATTGCTTTACATGGACAAGTATCGTGGGATACCTTATTTTTTCGAAATCTGAGCAATTTGAAAATTGAATTCGTGTCTCGTTGTCGTGTTTTGTGTATGCTACTGTAAATCGTCAACGAATTATTACGTATTATTTGACAGCATTTGGTAACTAGTATGCATGCAATTATCTACGGTTTGCAAAATGTACACTATTATAAACACATCACAAACAAAAACATGTATTTAAAAAAGTATGCATTGTCATCTTGTTCTTACACAATAATGATAACAAATATACAATGTCTAGCATGAATAAGAAAACTATAATACAGTATTGATAATTGATAAGCAGTGTGCGAGTCTTACACTCGTTTTTATGAAACGTATATTGTGGATATCGGCTTCCTGACCTAGAAGTTAGCGACTTTTCTCCGTAATCTCGTATACTCTCGTAAGTAACGTGACGACGGTGAGAATCAGCAGTGGTTCGAAACGCGTTGGTAACTTAGGGGTATGTGAGCCGGCCGCTCAGAAAGCAATGGCAAACTACTGAGCGTAATCTTGCCAAGAAATCAACAATCAGCTGAACGATGCTGATGTTGACAGCGATGTCCTGTAAAGGATATGCGGACATTTATTTATTTATATTGTGGTAGACATATTTAGCCAATGCTCTTTTGAATCATAGCAGATTAATAAGATTGACATTGACCCCCAGGCCAACCCAGCATGGACGGGGTATCAGGAAATGACTTTGGAAGTGTCGGCAGCCGGTGTGCTATTGACCATGTTTCTCCACGAGAGCCGAATGGTCTTTTTTATTTTTACAGTTCGTTATGGTCAATACGCAAGACAAATGGTCATTTCCTTTGAATTTGTTGCATTTATTCTGTATCGTATTGCTGCGATTTACAAATGATGTTTGAAAGAACACAATCCTAGTTGCATGAAGTTCCTCAACATAGGTGACTTGCTGTTAATCCTTTGAGATATCTAAGATTAGTGTAATTTACCTTCCTGGTGTTACCCGATTTGTACGCGGATTTATCGTTCAAAATTTAACAAAATAAACATACATCAGCTGGTTCTTGTTGCTGTGTTTTTGGCTGAAATGGCAAATGAAATGCAATTACTAATCAGTCTTGACACAATTCCTTAACGCATATACAGCTAAAGCAAACTTTCTGAGTGCAAATGTAATGAAACCCCCCCCCCCCTCCCCCCAAAAATGCCTCAAATTTTGAGCGACGAGGGAAGAACAATATTTGAAGTGGTAAATTTTGTATATATTTGTACCATTATATCTATACTCGGTATGTCAGCAAATATTATCAATATAATTGTATTCTACAAGCAAGGTTTCGAAAACACTGTAAACATAGCGTTTTGTTGGCTCGCTATTTCTGACTTCTTTTGCCTCTTGACACTACTTTGGACATCTACAACTGTGAATCCATTAATCGCTTCATCAAATCTTCATTGGTCGCCACTAGAAGTCTTGTATCTGACAGGTGCGTGGCCCCACATTTGCTTCTCCAGAATTACAGGTTTTATTACAGTTTACGTAACAGCTGAGAGGTATCTCAGTATAGCATTACCGTTAAAGGCTAAGAACATTATAACTAGAAGTATAACGATATCAATTTTATTCTTAATTTACGCTATCAATATTACAAGCTCCATTCCAGAGTATGCCACTGCTTATCTTGGCTGGAGAATGGATCCTGACAAGAACAAGACAATCTTGGGTTTAATGTTTACCAGCAGTAGAAAGAATGTAGAGGGAGTTATCCATGTTCTTCACTCCTTGCTAGGAATGACTTCATTCGCCGGCGTTATTATTTTTACAACTCTATTAGTAACAAAATTAAGACAAAGTTCTCAATGGCGGAAAAATGTCACATCAAGCCACAGTAAGCAGGAAGTCGTGACTAACAGAGACAAGAAGACAGTGAAAATGGTTGTGTTGATTGCTAGTGTTCTCATAGTGTGTTACACCCCTGGAGCAGTGATAGCTTTAACGGCATTTATCGTTGGACCAGAGTTCAATATTAGGGGCGGATACACAAATATATGTACTGCGTTTTGGTCAATAGCATTCATTTTCCAGTCTGTTAACTCGAGCGTGAATATATTCATTTATTATTCAATGAGTTCGAAATACAAACACATTTTTCATCAACACATCTTGAGATATAAATGTTAAAGCCGTTTCCTTAATCAATATAATGACTAGTAAAGACATTTTTATGCCACCGATGCTGGAACTGGATATGATGACAGATTATATGATCAAATAATTAACAAAGACGAGTTTATTCTATTTTAATACAGTTACTCATCTCATATTGTTCCTCTAGTACCTTGTAGTGTCGAGTTGAAGTATAAACAGCTGGACATTTCCCGTGTATGGGCTTCATGTATCGATATTCCCATGAACTCTGCTATTCCCTCTGTCCATCGTTTACGTGGTTGGCTTTTTCCTCTGCTTCCATCTGGTCTGTACATCATTGCTTGTTGTAGTATACTGTTAGTTGGTAGCCTAATTATATAGCCAAACAATTTTACTTGCTGCCTTCTAACGAAATCTAGCGCTACTGTTACCCCTACTTTAGTCCTGATTTCTTCATTTCTGATTTTCTCTTATTAATCCATCCATCCATCATGTGCCTTGCCGATAAGCGTGGGCGGTCATGTTCTGCCATCTCACTCGATCACCAGAGTCGTGGATCAGCTCTGTGTTCCTATCTCGACCATGCCACGTGGCCAAGCCATCCAGGTATTTACTTCTCGGTCTTCCCCTTGGTCTCTTCTCTTCGATCTTACCAGTCGTCACCAAGTTCTCCTGTTCATTTCTTCTCATAACATGCCCAAAAAATGTTGACTTTCTACGTCTAATGTCTCTAATCAGTTTACGATCTTCATTTGTTTCTTGAAGGACTTGTTCAATGGTTTTTCTGTCTGTCCATGGTATTCTTTGTATTCTTTTTAATATTTTGAGTATTTTTCTCAGGAATATTATTTCTGTTGTTGTGATTTTTCTTTTCTCTGTTTATGTCATTGTCAAGGTTTGGCATTGGTAGTATAGAGTTGGTCGGAACATTGTGTTGTATAGTGCTGTATTGGTAACTATTGACACATGTTTATTCTTTAGTAATGGTGCCATTTGTCCAATGAGTTGGTTTGCCTTATTGCATATATATTCGATTTATTCTTCTGATTTGCCCATTAACATTGCTGGGACTATATCCATTTGGATCATTCTCATTATACTTCTTAATTTTTACACGTGTATGAAAATCCCCTGCTGGCTTGCTAGGCCAGTCGCAGGTTTAAGACAAAAATCTGACCAAGGTTTGTGCATTCTCTTTGGCGAGCCAGAGCCCCTTGACACATGACTTCGCGGTCATGGTTTCCCGGTCTACACCACGGGGAGGTAGGGATGACTTGTATAGTCTGCGGGTCATTGGCAGGCTACTAATTTTCACTTGTCAATCCTCCTGGGAGAGGCTAGCCAATCCAAAAGCTGCTGGCTGCAGGGCCAGGCGCAGTTCACACCTTGAAGACCCTATAATTACTAGCTGTCAAAAATGCTGGTACTCATGTTACGGGGCTGACAACAAATAAACAGTTGTTGCATATCCTTTACAGGAGGAAGCAGCAACCCCAGAATTTTTGACTGTTCGTGATTCCTGGGCAAGTTGACATTCAGTAGTTTGCCATTGCTCGCCGAACGACCGGCACCCATACCATTTAATAAAAAAAACCGTGAGGCGGTCTGCTGCCATATCGCTTACAGCTGTTTGTCAAACGAGGGTATGTGGGATTACGAACCGTGCCTGTAGCACATTCACCACAGAACCGGCGATAAATTATAAAGTCGGCAATAAAACTAGTCGATGTCGCGGAGATCTGCTGGAATATACGTTCCTATGGATTTCCTCCACATCCCCCCCCCCCTTTCTTGCATATTTATTTTGAGTTTAATGATAAATCAAATTCCTAAAGTCTGCAGAGGAAGCATGACCACCTTATGCAGAATCCCAGCATGAGTGTGGGCTGTGCTGAATTGTAACCTTCTTCCTTCTTCGTCCTTTATCCCGCATTGTGGCATAGACCCTTATCAAACACATTCCAAGTCGTCATGTCTCGAACTATCAAAGTATGACCTCGTTGCAACTTAATATACCTCTCCACAGATGTGCAATTTCAGTAGAAGTACTGCACATCAAACTGATATTTTATCTCGGAGAGGGGAAAGAATGATGAGCAGAACAGTCCGCGTGGAAATGGCACTCATTTACTGGGTGGAGATCAGTTCAGTTCAGTTCCAATATTACAGCAATGGGTAGTCCCCATTATGCTCCGTTCCTGTGCCAGTAAATATCCCATAAAACGTTCCTCACTACCCCGTGTGAAAAGTGGAAAATACAGGAGTCTCGACAAACAACAACCCGCTCAGGCAGACTGTGCATAATACCGCCACCAGAATGACACCACAAAAGTCCTCCAAGAAACATTCATCCATGGTGGAAGTTGCAGTCACTTTCCCAACCAGATGTTCACCTACAAAGTCTCGATGTTTGTAGATGTTGGTGTTTGTGAGATATAAATATCGAATATATGAATATGGTCTAGGGAATATTAAGGCCTTGGGTTCAGTCCTCGCAATGAGGATAAAGGGATAAGAAAAGTGGACCAGTTGTCTTCTTAATATGATTTTCTCCACAAACACTAGCCTAGGCTCTTGGTTTCATAAGGAGGGAACTAGGCAGTCTAAGACCCCAGTCCAACCTACATGACAAGATTAATTTTCTGAAGAAAGGTAGAAGAAAGCTGGTCATGTAACCATAGACATTTCAGTTGATGCGATGACGTCTCATTTTAAGACATATTTGTTTATGTGTTGGCGACCTCTCACAACAGCTTTCTCTAAATTGGTATACCCGTGACATATAGTAACAACATTGAACACCACGTTGTAACACTGGTCACACGAAAGTAAAACACCACTGGCTCTTACTATATCCTTTTAATATGGATCAAAACAGTGGGTTACGGGAACTCTAACTCTGCATTACTAAAATCTACAAACACATAATAACAAAATAAAACATCAAATCAGTGCAATGCACTCTTTGGTTACAAAACTAAACAACGCTTTTGTCTAACTTATCACCTGAAAATACAACAATACCCAAATCTGGATTGGTGTGACTTCCAGAATAAACCTTGTGTGCATACATATACCTAGGTTCAATAAACCCAGACATAGTATATGTACTCCAATACACCTTTTCTAACTACCAAAAAAGACAGTCCATAAATCTTGGATCTGGCTGTTGATTGTATCTTTCTCCTTTCTAAGTCTTGTGATAAGTACATCCTGTGAATAAGGAAAAATGTACGAGCACCCCACACTGGGGTTGGATAAACAACTGTATCTACTCTCCACCATCTGACACTTTAGAAAATGTTTCATTACAGTCTCTCTTCTAAAAAAATCCTCCACCATTCTCCCTCGAGGATGATGGGATGAGTTAATCATACGCTTGATGAATCCCACAGCCGTAGATATATATCACTGGTAAACATTACACTGGCTGGACATCATAGGTAATTGTGATGCATGAACGATCTTGCTATACTCCAATTTCGGAACGGGAACGTAACAGACAGACATAGGTAACTGTACATGAGGGCTCCTGGATCGATCCAAACATATATAATGATATTGTTGTTGGCATTTATACCCTGGACCTGAAATCTGTATTACCCGATCTTGCGTATGTCTTGAGAGAAAAATGTGTCTGCAACAAAACGGTGCCTCCACCAAATGGATAAAAGCTGAGGAAACAAAGGCCACCCACTAGCTTTCTGTAGACGCTGGTTGAAGATATCCGGGCTGTCAATCTCCATAGTATTTGGGTATATTTGATATATAATACAGCATGTCTGCTACCATATTAACAAGTGTTAAGTTATAACTGTGACACACTCCCACTTCCCATTTACCGCCATCCAGTTTTGTTTGGTCCAAACCTACATTTCATTTGGCACACGCGAGCAAATAAACACTGGATGTATGTCTAAGAGGAGTCAATGTAACATAGTATCATAATCATACATTACAGCACCACACAAGATTGTAACACATCGTTACAGTGGACATATGAGATGAATACATATACACGTACATAAGTTATAAAAAATAAGACAAATATGTCTTTTTTTTTAAAGTTAAGAAACATTATCACAATTCATAAAAGCCATTCTACAACCCATTATTAAACATTGCTTTTGTTTGCTTATCCTTCGACATCTGAAAATATAAATGGTGAACTTGTCCTGAAATGCAAGCATATTGGAGCCACAACCTAACCAGCTTATAAACATATGAAACAAGTAATAAAATGATTGAAGTGTTTGTGGATATGTTCAAGTAAGTTGCATGTCTTCTACAACACTTTGCAAAATCAAATCCAGCATTTATTGGATGTTTGTGATTTACGAGGCACATGTTAGTTCAGTACTTTACCAATGCTTTCTAAACGGCTGATATCTCTTCTTCTTCTTCTCATCATGTTCCTCTTATACCTTGCGGTGTCGAGGTGAAGTATAAACTTCGTGAGAGTGCCCGGTTATGGGCTTCGTATATCGACATTCCCATGGATTCTGTTATTCCCTCCGTCCAACGTTTACGTGGTCGGCCTATTCCTCTGTTTCCATCTGGTCTGTACATCATTGCTTGTTGTGGCATGCTGTTGACTGGTAACCTACTTGCATGGCCAAACCATTTGACTTGCTGCTTTCTAATAAAATCTAGAGCAGCTTTAACCCCCACTTTAGTCCTGATTTCTTCATTTCTGATCTTATCTCTTCTTGATACGTTGAGTATTCTTCTCAGGAACCTCATTTCTGTTGTTGTCATTTTTCTTTTTTTCTTTTTCTGTCATTGTCCAGGTTTGGCATTGGTAGCACAGAGTTGGTAGGAAGATTGTGTTGTAAAGTGCTTTCTTAGTAGTTATTGATACATGTTTGTTCTTTAGTATTGGTGCCATTTGTCCAATGAGTTGATTTGCCTTATTGCACCTATTTTCGATCTCGTCTTCTGATCTGCCATTTGATGATATTATACTTCCTAGGTACTTGAAGCTCTTTACTTGTTTCAAGGGATGTTCGTTTAGGTGAATTGTTGCTGTTTGTTCTTCTTTAGTTATAGTCATTACCTCTGTTTTGCTTGTGCTAATTTTCATGTTATGTTCCCTACACATTTCGTTTAGACTATTCATGCGGTCTTGTAATTCAGCTTCTGATTTTGCTATTAGTGCTTGGTCGTCCGCAAACAGGAGTTCTCTAATGGTTAGATTTGCAGATGGTTCTTCTTCTGTGTTCTCGTCATGCGGTATTCTTGCTGTCTCTGCTTGGCTGGTTTCTTTACATATGTTGTCTATATATGTTATGAACAAGAGAGGGGACAGGACACAACCTTGTCGTACTCCAGATCTTATGGTGAAGGGTTCTGAGTGTCCTCATATCATCTAAATCAACGCAATTAGCTTCCGAATCTCTGGCGGCCGATTTCGGCCGATTTTCAACTGTATATGCAGGAGAATTATGAAACTGTGTTTCACTCATTCTTAAGGCACAGATGCCAGTACGAAAGTAAAGTAAAAGGATCGTTTGTCAACTTGTCTGTCTAGTTTGTCACGAACGTCTGTTACATTAAGATGTCAATGACGTCAGGTACACATACAAGTAAGTTAGTTAGTGTAGTCGAGGTTCCAACTTCACGGCAACGGGTCATCCCCATTATGCTCTGTTCCTGTGCCAGTGAATATCACACAAAATGCTCCCCACTGACCCATGTGAAAAGTGGAATAGGCAGGGATCTCGTCAATCCAACAGCCCGCACAGGTACACTGTGCATAATGCCACCGCCAGAATGCCAAAACAAAATTAATCCACAAAAACCACAGTTCATTGTCGATGGACTCGGCAGTAACCAGAAAGACCTCATTACCCGGGTTTTCTCACATGGCTCCGTCTTTTACCGCAGAGTGACCCGCCGAAAGTGTCGCATAAAGCACGAACTCCGCAGCTTCAGCGCGACTCCCGGGAGTCTCCTGAAAAATGCACTCGTGAACCGAAAAGGCAATTCAGTCATTTCAGCAACAGCCGGTAGCCATTGTTCCGAACATGGAGGTCACTGTACAGTCTGTACAGGACAGATGTAAAAGCATTCCCTACTAATTTCACAGCTCGCAGTGTCTCCCACGCACTCACTCAGTAGCAGGGCGACGGAACCATGCACTACCAGTCCAACATGAGGAAAATGCCATTGCAAACCGTAGCTGCAAGCATAAACACGCCACAGGCCTTAACGGTTCAACGCTTAACCGCCATGTTGACGACCGGATATCAGGTACACACACTGGTTCAGCTCGCTCTCACAGAATGTCCGATGACATACATGTTATAAAAAAATTCGCATATCCTTTTAAGGACATCGCTGTCAACAGCAGCATCTTTCAGCTGTCTGTAGTCATGAAAAGCATTTCGTTTAGGCGATGAAACTTGTATGCCTCTCGTACAACACCACTTTGTGCAGAGATGTCATCGTGCTATCTCAAGGGTGACATCCAATACTTTGATGCCAAGCACATCGTCCATTATCTAGTCTCCCAACTTTGACAGAATTTTTCCTATCACCGAGGCACAAACTAATATGGGAAAAAAAGCTGACGTTACTTGCTGTAGTACTTTGCAGTGTAGTATCGGAGGGGGGAGGGAGGCATGGGGGGGGGGGGGCTTCAGCCTGAGGAATTAAAGCTCCCTGGCTAGTGCATTCGCCGCGTACTGTGCAGGTTAGGATATATTTTTCACCGACAGAAAAAACACACCAGTCGAGTTTAATGAATGGCATTCCGGAGTTGTAGTCAGTCGGTCAGATGCCCCTCATAATATGCTAAACGCGTTAATGTCCATTCTGTCTGCTACAGCAGCGAGATGGCCTTATCCAGTCGAGCACTCTAGTGTTTATAACCATTACTGCTCTGTTTCTAACAGTGTACATCTTTGATGTGTCTTGCATGCTGTCTGTCGATAGATACAACCCAGGAAGCCTGTTCTACACCAGTTGCTTTGTCCAACGCATTGTTAACGTCTTCATCTGGCTATCGTCCTAGGAAGTGCTCGTCAAGTAAATTGCCAAGTAAATTGTATCGTGCGTATCAGGCGAATCTTTGTTCAGATGTATGGTCCATTCATTGATAGTAGTTAGCTATTAAATTGAGTTGTCTCTATCCGTATTGTTATTAACGGTATCTGTTATCTATCTGTAATGTGGAATGTGACCGGTTGGTTTATTCTAATTGTGACTCGAAAGATAACAACCTCTATCCTATTTCTTGTGATATCACGTTCAGCTAATACTAAAATACATATTTTCACGAGCTAAATTTATCTTGATTCTTGAGTATCCGCAAACTTATTCTGCTATGATTAATTGGCACTAGTAGAAGCTGTGCCAAAGGAAAGGAATGTATAATGAAATATACGCAGCTAAACACTAAAAGCTCGGCTTCGTGCCTACGGTATTATTGACGCAGTTCGTAATTCCGTTTACCGAAACACAGCTCGAAACACTGCTGCGTGCGATTTGGCAGCAGACCGAGTTGCACTGGGTTTTAACGAACTGGTATGGGAGACGGTCGTTCAGAAAGCTATGGCAAACTACTGAACGTAAACTTGCCAAGACATCAAAAATAGCAGTAAAATGCTAGTGCTGACAACGATGTCCTGTAAAAGGATATGAACAAAACACACACACACTAACACACTAAAAGGGAGATCAACTGAGGTACAGAAAGGATTATACTTACGCTTCATAGCTTGCACCAAAGCATTTGATAAAGTAAACATGGCTGAATTAGCAACATGTTGGAGGTTGTTAAATTTGATAGAAAAGATGTCAGAATAATAATCTTAAAAATATTTTTAGAAACAAGTAGAGGCATTCAAAATGGGAAATAAAGTGAGCAGTTATAAACAGTTAAAGCAAGGAATAAATCAGCGACGTATTTTGTTACGGGGCCTCTTATCTCTTTATAGAGAATAAATCATGAGAGGGATCAAAGATAGAACATGAATACCAGTCTGACATTATTATATAAATAATCTATTATATGCAGATGATACAATACTGACAGCTGAAAACGCAATTACAACAGCTGTGATACATTGTAGTAATAGGCAGTGAATATAAAAACATAAAGATCAACAATGGTTATATCTAAGAAATATCATCGTCAGGGAGTGTGTTGATTCCTTTCCGTGTCATGACACAGGACTGTGAAGAATCTTCTCACGCTGTCTTCCTATATCTCTCTTTCCGCAAATCTGTCCGATTGTCATCACAGGTTCCAGTTTTCGTCTTCTCATAACGTGGCCAAAAACGATGACTGCCTCTTTCTAATTTGCTTGATCAGTTGTCTTTGCAATTTAGCTTCCCTCAAAATTACCTGATTGCTCATTTTGGCTATCCAATTAATTGTTAGCATTCTTCTATAAAACCACATCTTCAATGCTTCCGGGGATTTTTTCACCTGTTTACTAAATGTCCACAATTCGCAGCCGTATGTTAAAATTGGTTCAGTGTAACATGCTCTCTTTCTAACTTTCAAGGATAATAACTTATTGCTCAACACGTTAAAGAAACATTCATCATCAATATGTGGTATTATAAAATAAGTCAACATGCTTAACTAATTCTATAAAATAAAATATTTTGGTTAGTCATAACCCTACGATTGAAGATGCGTAATAGAGATCGAGAGCCGAACAGGTTAGATAAAAGCTGTCTTTCATAAGTTGAAATGTATTGTATGTAATAAGTCATGTTCAATAAATTTCAGAAGACGAGTGCTGAAATGATATATCAAACATGTTCTACTGAATGACAAGGAAGAGTAGAATCTGAACGAATAAATTAGAAAGAGCCTGGATGCAATGCAGATGTAGTTTCTGAGACGAATGTTATGGACACCTGGAGTAACTGAATGCCAGAGTAAGTAACGATAATTTCCTGGAAGAGGATAATGTAAACAGAACATTAAATGCAGCTTTAATAAAGAGTCACATGTGATTATTTGGTTAAATAAGAAGTAGACACGCACCGGAAAACATCGTGACGACTTGACAAATCAGCAGTAGAATAGCAGATGTAAACTTAGATCAATGATGTGCAGCCTTCACAAACCGTAGTACGGAGGGATATCATTAAAATGATGTTGATCCACAACACCAAAGGCGGAGATGTATGGATACATTTACAAGTCTACTCCATTTGGAGGGACACATACTGGTGATAGGAATTGGCATTGTTATTACGCTAACCTTCTTGTTGTCAGTATTCGTATTGTGAACGCACATGAGAAGATCAGAGTTGTAAACAACATACCCGACATTTTCTGCGTTTTACGGATCTTCCAAAAGAAGTTCATCGGGAAGCTACATCTATTTCGGGAATCTGTGAGTGTTACTTAGAGACACCGTGGCTCACTAGCATCACGAGAATGGGTGCAATCACAATCCATTGTTTGTTAGGCACGGAAATTCTCCCACTCAGGTCTCGTGGTTATGTCCCCGCCTCCCCCAAATCCCAGATGGGGTGGAAATAGATTGGGGATGCGTTGGGAAGACCCGTACCTGCTTTTATTTCGTTACGCTCCTGCTTCTTCGCATTTTGCGAACTCAAATAATAGCATCAACTGTAATGATAGAAACATGCGAAACACAACATATTTGAACAGTAACATACACAATAATAATAACGTAAATAACACGCCGTTTTAAAATGTTCAAATAGGCTGCTAGGACAGTTCTTCTTCTAGCCTGTGAAGTCAAGCCTAATCTCAAATGAAGGCTCCAGCCACATGACACGATGGGAACAATGCTGCCAGTGTACCCGGAAAAGGAGTAACAATGTAAGTGGTATTAACAATTTCTCATTACATCAACAAAACAGTCATATGCGATTCAATGGCTACCAAACCACTGTATCATTTGGGAAACGAAGAAGCAGACCTATTTGGAAAAGTGGATGAAACTCAAAAAGACAATGAATTATGCTCAGATTTTGAAACAAAAGAAACTGCAATAAAGTCCTCTTTGTTTTGTTATATTTCAAGGAAGTTGTTCATTTGGCAATGTTTCAATTTCGCTGGATATTTTTTTTTTTTTTTTAGTAAATAGCATTTGCTGTATTCGCGACATAACTTGATCTCGACTACTCTTGCAAGGTCTCTGATATATAAACTAGCTTTTCTTTGTGGAGCTGCAGCAATGTATACAACGGGATGATATTACAATTTCAAATAAGATAACAAAACCCGTGTACACGGGTTCTCCAATGTTTCGCCCTCGTCTCGGATACTTTCATGACATGCACCTATTTATTTAACAATGTAGACTCAGATGGGAGGTACAGCTCTAGATGTTAAAATAGGAAGTCACAAGCAATCCACACTCGCATGAAAACAAAGCGGTGCATGTAAGGAGAATCCAGTTATACCCTGATGAATCGGACATGCCACAACGTCTGGTAATCTAAACAAAGAGCAAAGCCACAGAAACCAAACCTTCACGTGCTACAGTTACACCTAGCTAATGTATACTGGTCAGCTCCCCCACGAGATGCTGTGGCAGACCCCCAGAGCAGGCTGAGATCAATATTCTTCTTTTACCCTGCATCCTCCATTGGGGTATAGACCCTCAACCAACACACACCAACTCGTTATATTTTTTGCTGTCACTTGCAGCTCCCTAGTATGTTTTCACCATATCATCTCTGTCTAATCTCGTCTCGCATAATTTAAGTCTCAACCTTTATTTTTGCTTTGTTGGTCCCCTCAAGGAATGTCTAGCTATACTGTCCTCAGGTTTTCGGAGTGTGTGTACTATCCAGCGAATGAATGTTTGTAGTATATTAGTAATTCTTTGATTGACTGATTGATTGATTGATTTAGGAATCGACATCACAGCATTCGGGGCATTCACATAAGCGCTCCGTCCCCATCCTCAGCAGCCAGCGAAGAGTTCCAAAACCAATAGTACCAGTAGCAATCTGATTAAATGTCAGTCTCGCCTTTCCTCTGAGCGTTGAGCGTCAGCCAGATCCTTTAGTCGTTTCCGTATTTCTAATCCACGCAGTAGTATTGACGTGACATGGTATTTAAATATTAAATAAGTTTGGTGACACGATTAATTTCTTTTGACTTCCCACATCTTCTATTGCTATAAAAGCCTTACTTATACTTATTTCAATATCTCTATGTGTTTCCGTTTCTTTGTCTACATTGCAACTCAAATATATGCATGAAAACGCCTGGTGAAGTGAGATGTCTCCAAGGTCAATGAACTTTTAATCATTTTGTTTAATATCATGTGTGTAATTTCCCTACGAATGTTTGACATAATTGGTGTGACCTCTGGGGCGAAGGGGTTACGAATATGGTTCGTAACCCCGCATACCGTCTTCGAAACAGCTGTGGGATATTTGGCAGCAGATCGCCTTGCGTTTGTTTCCATACAATGGTATTACTTCTGCTCGTTCAGAAAGCAATGGCAAACTACTGAACGTAAACTTGCTAAGAAATCACAAACAGCCAAAAATTATTGGGTTGACTGCGATGCCTTGTAAAGGATATTAAACTAACTTTTATCAATTGTGGTTAATTTATGTTGTATCTGGATACGTGTTTGTGTCATGAGGGTACAATGTCCGTCAGACCTTTCTTGGAAGGCCTGCTTGTCGGCCAGCTCCTCTGATCACTCCCTGCTTCACACTTCTCTCCAGGCTGGGATGATGTATCCGTTCTTCCGCACTATACACACGATACCAAAGGACGCCGACCACGTCAGCCTTATCAAGCTCCAATACCCAACTATCCCAGCCAATCTGTCCGCCTCTCTTTTCCCACCATAACAGTATGTCGTGGGAGGGGGAGGGGGCAAGGGTTCCAACACATGCTCTCTATTTTTTAAAGTTGAATGGAAACCTACCACTTTGCCAGAAGCATGCTTTCATCACCTTTCTCATCATACTTTGTGAGTTTCTTACAATTATAACATGCATGTGATGTTTGACCTCAAGCCAGCGGAACGAATTTGTGACTACCCCATCTCCATTCTCACACTAGGTGTTGAGGTATCATTTTCCAAGCTCTCCTGTGCAAACAACGTTCGCCAACCTTCGCCACAAACACCCAGGCAAATTTTTCAATACTATAATGTAGATTATTATATACACCTGGTCACGAATTCATTAGATAAGATAGGTCTTAATGGCATAACAATGATATTGGGATATTTTAATCCAAACGTAGGTACAGGAAGAGCTGAAAATGAGAGACACAGTTTAAGAAAATTTGGAATGGAAAACGTAAATGATGCAGGTGACAAAGTAATTGAATTTTGCACATAAAATTGGTTTAAAAAAAAACCAAAATACTTTTTTAAAGAACTGTGGTAAAGTAGATCTAGAAGGGAATATAAATGTTCCTATTAGCTAAGACCGACTACTACCGAAAACCAGAAATGGCTCACAAGACTCCCTAGGGGTGGAGACATGTCATAAGGTAAGGATATAATAAATATATAGAAACGTTTTCACGCAGAAGGTCAGGAGAGTACAGGAAAGCCACCGCAATCAGTGGAGGAGAAATCTCACTCTGGATAATCTGACGCGTGTTGTTTCCTTGCCACACTCTGCTCTCCGAAAGTTTGATTAAATGATGTAATAATATCACATTTAACACAACAAAGTTAGACAACAGTGCACATGAAAATGAAATACCCCTTTATTATAAATTATAACAATATAATGGGAAAACAAGCGGTGAGTGGGGGGGGGGGGGTATATGTTAGAATGGCACCTTAAAATATACACAACTCAAAAATAACACATCAAAGAGGCATAATAATACCATTATTTGTATCCATTAGTTTCTTACATTGTTCCTGTGTTCTCACAAGTGAGTAACTAAATTTAAACTGTTCAGTCACAAGTGAGGTGCTAAACTGTTTCTTAAATCACCGCATATGGTATTAAAATGTCCGTGAGTTTACCGAAATTACAAGACTAAAATGTCCATTAGGTAACCCGAAATTAGACTAAAAATTACCACTAGGTCAACACAACTTATCATCATCATCAAGTGCACTGCCAGCTGGCATAAGCGTTCATGGCTCTCCACAGATCTCCTTCTTTGGTGTTCTAGATCGACTCTGCTGATGGTATTCTTCCATGCCATCGTCTCAATTCGTCCAGCATCATTTCTCTTGGTTTGCCTATGCCTGTCTTTCCCTTGATCTTTCCAGTTGTCACAATCTTCTCCAATGCCTCTAGTCTCATCACATGACCGAAGAAAGCTGTTTGTCTCTTTCTTCTTGTTGTATGTAATGTTCTAGTTTCATTTAGTTTCTCTGGCAGTCTAAATAATTCGCAACATCCAGGAACCACATCTCTATTGCTTCTAATTTCTCCTTAATTTATTCATTTGCATTTCAAGATTCACTGCATTACAGCAAAACTGGTTCTACATAGCATTTCAGCACTCTCTTTCTTTCATTCAGTGGCAGTGACTAATTGCATAAGACACACTCCATTTTCTGAAATGCGGCTTTAGCTTGCCCTATTCTGCTCTTAATCTCTTTATAAATGTCCATTAGGTCACCACGAACCAGATTCACAATGTCCATTAGGTTACCACAAAGTAGATTCAAAATGTCCATGATTTATAGGAATCAATGAAATCAGGATACTAAAGTTTTTAGTACTATTTTTGTTGTTACTACTGTTGTTAGCCATGCTATAATATAGGATATTTATAGGGTACTTAACTGACTTCCACAATTCCTGGGATGCTCTGAAATCGGAAGGGTCACTGCTGTTTAGTGGTGTTTCTCTCTTCCAGCCGTGGCAAGACAAATTCCCTCATCCATAATTGAAGACTTTGACCCTCCTGATGAAAATATTCAGCTTTCAGGAATCTATACCAAGGTAAGCCAAAATACCACTATTCCCTTCTGAAAACATGGACCAAAACATATATCCACTCTCACAATAAATTGGGAGGGTGGGAGAGAAAGAGAGAGAGAGAGAGAAAAAAATAGGGAAGGAGAAGGGATTATTATACAGCTTAAGCTAGTCATACCTTGCCCTGTAGGATGCCATCACTACACAAATTGGATGTGATTCCGACTACCACACAAAAACTGATGTATGTATTCACATCTCATATCGGTATGATATGTTTCCTTCATTCCTGCGCTGTGCAGGTCAATCATCCTGGTGTTCTCTTGGCCCAGTCAGCAAGAATGACACCCGTACACAGTCCTTGCATTGCGTCTCTTCTCCAGGATAAATGGTTGCATAACATCACTGTCGTGTATCCGTTTAAAGTGTCGTCCCTGGAGTGAGAGGAATCAACACCCACATTTTATTTTAACCCCTTATCATTATCCTGGAGAAACCACTAGAATCCGTCTACAAAACTCCGTCAGTTTATGGACACCTCTTTCTCTCTCTCTCTCTATCACTGTCGTATCATGCCCCCTCTTATTCTTCCCCAATGCAACATACTCAACAACTCTAGCTTCTAAAAATTAATAACAATTAATTTATTAAAAGAAAAGTGTAATGTATGTGAGAAGCGTATGCGAAGAATGTGTGACGTGTTCTATAATGTGTGTAGAATCGGACCCTCAGATCAATAGCATAGTCTGTTCATCCTTGCAAGGACACACTACAGCACGTTAGGTCAGCACAAGACAACCTCACCCAGTGATGTATCTCTCCTGCCAGACACTGACTTTCTTCTGTAGCTACCTGGTAATCCATCTAGATGATCATCCGAAATAAATACAGTCTATAATTTACCACTGATCATGGACCGGTTGCACACTGCACATTATAAGTCCCTATAGTTCTAAAAATGTACAAATCTCTGTACTGCGAAAAAAAAAAGTATCACTGCTGTTGGTAATAGACTTGATCCTATCTATTGTCTATATTGTCTCAATTACAATGTCCCTTGTAGTATTTCACTGGAATCTACCACACCATGTGGATGTTACATTTACAGTTCTCGTTTAGTTACTATTTTTCGTATGATATGTGGTGTATCAACAAACATCACCCATCCTAGGTGAACCTTAACACACAGGAATCGTTATTTGGTTTTGCTCTTCTGAATCATGTTATGGTGGACCCTCCTGATCATGGGCCCAGCCTAAACACTATTGTACCAGCTTTCCTCTCGGACGTTATTCATTTTCGTAAGAAAACATTGACTGTTCAACTGGTGTTCTTCCCAATCGGAGTTGAACTTCTTCAAAACGAGTGTAGAGCTTCCTCGTAACTGGCAGGGAACCTGTTATAGAAATAACACACCTGGTGAGAGCACTAGTCACTGATCCTACCAGCTGAGTATAGGCCTACTGCCTCGCTCAGATATTTATCAGCAAACTAAACTCTGTCGTAGAGTAGATGAGCTCCTCACCTAGATCCGAATCAGGCTTAAGACAAGGAAAGACCAATAAACAGAGTGCAGAACCCCAGTGGGCACCCCACTGAAAGATTCCACTATTGGACACTTCCCCCATCTCCCAACCCATTCTTAATCTCTCCAAATATCACCCCACTATACTATTCTGACTAGCAGAGCTAATTATCACTTCACTACTCTATTCTCAACTAACAGAGCTAATTATTTCCTCACCCTAGCTGGTTTTAACAAGGCTACTGCCTATATTAATTAGGCCTAAATACACTATATGTAATATCTTATGCAACACCGCACAATTTGCCATAAAGACACATGTTATTTAATCTTTAATTAAATATAACACTGTAGATGCTCTCCGACTTCCTAACAGCGGTACAGAAACACGTCAGCTCAAGTCAACTTTCTTGTCTACACTAACTGTAAACAAGTCATGTTTTTGTCAAAGAGCCTTGGAGTGTTCTAGTGGTTCTTTGATGTCAACACATCAGATGTTCCAGGGGCAGACTATCCATTTCCGAATTTTTCTCTCCCTTTTGTTTAATCAATGCAAAAATGGTCTTTCTTGTTTCAACAACCAAAACAAGCTAGCCTTATTACTTCATTTTCCCAATCGGGTCACAATTACAAGCCTACAATTTTCTGTCCTGTGGGGAAGTTTCAAGGACTACTGTATTGTTTGATCTCACCGACTCCCCGTAGTAAACAACTTGTAGTGGCGAATACAGCCTGTCGCTGTTATTTTTATCATCTGATTGTTAAATTACAGTGATTTCACGACATAGGCCCCCTCTTAAGAGAGTAGTGCATGTCACTCTTTTCTACTGTAAGTTCGATCCAGATGATTTATTCGTCCTCCTCAGGAGCTGGGTGTCTTGAGAGAAAATCCGCTCTAACACTTTCCTTCCCAGGTATAAACTCCACTGTGAAATGGTAGGGTTGAAGTAACAACGACCACCGCATCAAACGGGCGTTGAGCTTCTGAGAAGTAGCCAGGAACATCAGGGGCTGATGATCCGACTGTACCCGAAACTGAACTCCATACAAATAGGGCTGGAATGTATGCACAGCCCATACGAGAGACAAGAATTCTCTCTCGACGGTCGAACAATTCCTCTCAGCCTGGAGAAGTTTCTTGTTTGCGTATGCCACAGGTTTCAAAATCGAAGCATCGTCTTTCCCTTCCTGCAACAAGGCTGCCCCAATTCCAATCCCATCCGCATCCGTTCTCAACACAAATGGTTTGGAAAGGTCAGGTAGCTGTAACACAGGTGTGCTGACCAAGGCCTCCTTTAACTGACTATAGGCAGTCTCACATTCTGGTGTCCAAATGATTTGGTCCGGGAATCCCTTTTCAAGGTTTCCGTCAATGGAGATCCCATTTCAGTAAAATGTGGGATAAATTTTTGGTAAAACCCACATAACGAGAGTAAGGATCTAACATCCTTCTTCGATTTTGGCCTTGGTGCATTTCTGATTTTTTTCTAGGTTCTTCTGCTCTGGGACAATTTGTCCTGGAGTAATGGTGTGACCCAGAAATTCCAGAGTCTGGTAACAAATCATGCACTTGGTTGGACGACCTATAAGCCCTGCTTCCTTGAGTCTATTAAAAACTCTCTCAAAGGATTGCAAATGGTCATCCAAGCTGTCACTGTAAATCAGAATATCATCTATGAATGATACAGTGGACTGATCCTATAAGGGATCTAGTAAAGCCCTCATCATGCGCGTAAACACACTAGGTGCATTGCTGAGTCCAAAGGGCATGACCTTGAATTCGTAGTGTCCACTGAGTGTACTGAAAGCCAACAGTGGTCGAATCTCCGGTTTGACTGGTATCTGAGCGTACATCGACTCAGATCCACCTTTGAAAAGCACCGAGCCTTATGGAGCCTAGCGAATAACTGAGTTGGATTCGGCAGTTTCCATCTGAAATTGTATATGACTGTTCAGAAGTCGGTAATCTATACACAACCGGTGTTCTCCACTTGGTTTGCGTAACAAAACTACCCCCGCATTGTATGGGGATGTGGAGGGCGCAATCACGTCGTCCTCCAGCAGTTTCTGTATTTCCTCCTCCAGGGCTTTTACTTTAGATAATGGCACTGGGTAAACCTTTTGGCGAACAAGCTCCTGTGTGGTCAAAGTCATCTCGAACTCAACCAACCTCGTTCGTCCTGGTTTATCAGTCAGTATCTCCTTATGAGACTCGAGAATCTGGGTAATCTTTTCCCTCTCATGGGAAGTCAGATCAGGGTTAACCTGCACATCCTTGTAGGTTTCCTGGTGTACCAGGGGATATTCCCTACCCACGTTGGTTCCCACTTCAGTCTCCACTGCAACTGCAACTGCCATTGCCATGAGGTGAGCTGCTTTGTCCCGGGTCTCTCCTCGTATTTCCTCAGGAGATTGATATGGAAAATCTTCAACTTTCCCCGGATCCGGATCTGATAGTTGGTTCTGGATATCACCCTTTCCACAGGAAATGGTCCTTGCCAACCTATCTCCAGTTTGTTGTTTCCCGTTGGGAGTAGCAACAAGACTTTGTCTCCCACCTCTAGAGATCTGTCTTTAGACCTACGGTTTAGTAAGCCGCATGTCTTTTTCTGGCCCTTTTCAAGTTTTGATTTGCCAGAATCCATCCCTTGTGAAGTTTTTCTTTCAGTTCCTCCACATATTTGTAAGAAGAGATCACTTCTTCTGACGTCCCCTCTTCAGTCCAACACCTCAACATGGTTTCCAACGGTTCTTTGTTTGGACGACCAAACAGCAACGTAGCGGGTGGTAGTCCTGTTAAGCCATGAGGAACTTCCCGATAGGAAAAAAGTGCTGATGGGATATATTCATCCCATCTATCAGGTTTTCCCTGGGCCGGTTTCCGGAGCATTGTCATCAACGTGCCGTTGAAACGCTCTACTTGTCCATTGGCTTGCGGGTGGTAAAGGCTGGTATGTATGTGGTTAGAGTGGAGCACCCTAAATACTTCCTCCATGAGTTTTCCACAATACTGGGACCCATTGTCCGTCAGAATTTGATCAGGAAAGCCTAATCTTGTAAAGGCCTCCATCAGTGCGTCCGCCATTCGTTTCGAGTCAATCGTGGTCAACGGTATGGCTGCACCCCACATTGTACAGTAATCCACCATTGTGAGTATATACATGTTCTTCTTCCTAGTCCTAGGAAGTGGACCCACGATATCGATGGCTACCCTCTCGAAAGGAGAGTTCATGATGGGCATTTCACCCAAGACCACCGGTGCTGTCCAGTGTTACGGTGCCACACTCTGGCACTCAGGGCATGACTTCACCTACCGACGCACATCATCTGTCATTCCCGACCAATAGTAATGGCAGGAAATCCGCTGCATGGTGGGAGAAATACCCATATGCCCACTAAATGAGATGGTATGCCCCATATGAATAATTTGGGAACGGTGAGTCTTCAGGACCACCAACTGACCGTATAGGTTGTCTCCCCTTCCGGCTCTCCTGTAGAGTATCCTATTCTTCATGTAGTACTGCCCCCTTATGGGTGGATCAGCACTTTTCTGCAGCTTTTTGTAGCAAGGACGTACAGTAGCATCCTCACTCTGGGCAGTTCACAACTCCCCTGGCAGTGGGTTAGTCACAATTGCTTCTGCCTGTTCCGTTCTCGTCTGAGAGCGAGTCTGTATTGCTCCCATATGGATTGGCTCCCTTGGCAATCCCAGAAAGACATACCGGAAACCGAGGATGACGGGAAAAATGGGATCGTACAATACAGCAGCCTTGATTGTGCCGGTGACATATCTTGACCGAATCTCCACTTTGGCAATGGGCAGCTTCATGGCTACAGCACTCTTCTGTGCAGGCTGTATCTCCATGGTCTCACCTGTGAATTGTTCTGGGTGTACCAGATCCGCAGAAATCACGGCCACCACGTCCAGTCCTTTGTCGTACAAACACTCCACTTGACGACCGTCAACCTCTACCAATTCCACTACAGGTGGATTTTCCTGGTCTGGAGTCTCTTCCTCGGCCTCGACCTGTTTGGTGGGCTCCACCTTAGGTTTCCCGGGGCACCCGAGGAACTGAGTAACTCCTGACTTTCCCCTGCATTCAATAGCATTGTGCGTGTTTGACTTGCAGTTTTTGCATCATTTCCCTGCACTAGATTTTCTAGTGCCGGACTTGAGTGAGCTCTCCTGGTGGCGAGCTTCCTTGTTGACCTTGGCATTTTCAGTGACATCCCTCTTTGAAGTCACTTGACATGCTGCGAAGTGAGGGCTCTTAGCCTTCGATTTGCAGTCTCTCGTATTATGAGAGGGTGACCTACAAATTGAACACCACTTCTCCGACCACGGTCGTTTTCGTGTAGAGCTCGAAGTGCTCTTGCTTCCCTCCTTCGTCTTCTCTGAACTATCCTCTGAAATTTTTACATAAGGTTCCCCCTTTTTGGTTCCTGAGTTTTTGGCTTTCTTCCTGTCCTGTTTCTCCTGACTTTTGATGTTGGTGGAAAGGTTTTCCCCTGCCTTCCCATGTACCTCGACGAACCGTTCTGCTAATTTTGTCACGAGGTCAATACGTTCCGCTCCTTTTTCTCCCAGGAATGTCCTGAGAGGTTTTGACATTTGCTTCTTCAGCTGGTTGACCACCATGAGCTCTTCCAGACTCTCGTAGTCATGTGCGAATCCAGCTAAATCCATCCACTTATAGAGATAGGATTTCAGACGCAAACTGTAGGTGGCAAACAACTCCCCCTGTTCTCGTTTCGCTGCTCGAAATTTTTTCCGGTAGGTATGTGACGTAACCTCGAATCGTTTCAGCAGAGCCGTCTTCAACTCGTCATAATTGATCTCATGTCCTTGTGGCAGGCGAGAATAAACCTCGCATCCGGTCCCACGTAATCCCTGAGATAGCTTAAGACACCATTTGTCACGATCCAGACCCATAGCAACAGACATGGCCTCGAAGCGTTGAAGGTACTGGTCAATCTTCTCTTTGTCCTCCTCGTAGACCGCTAAAGTAAACTTCATAGCATGATAACTGTGCCCACCTACTGGTGTTGAGCCAGGGAGAGAGGAACCTCCCACTGCTCCCTCAGTTTCCCCACTAGATTGCCTCTTAAGCTCGAGTTCCCGCATTCGGTACTCGTGCTCCCTTTTCTGAGCTTCCTGTTCAGCTTCCTGTTGCTTAGAAGCTTGCTCAACCTCAAGTTTCTTAGCTGCTTGCTCTGCTTCCAGATTCTTAGCTGCCTGCTCAGCTTCAATTTCCAGCCTTCTCATGTCTTGCTCTGCTTCCAATTTCCGAGCAGCTTCTTCTGCTTCCAATTTCTTAGCAGCTTGCTCTGCTTCCAATTTCTTAGCAGCTTGTTCTGCTTCTATCCTCTTGGTTTCTACCTCCATCTTTCTCAATTCCATCTCGGCCTTCCGATTTTCCCATTCTGCTTGGCGAAAATCCCTCTCCACCTCCTGTATGTAATCTGTTAGTGCAGACCCCGAAAATTGCATTGCTTCCTCCGTTGCCTTTAGTTCTGCCAGATCTAGTTTAGGAGTGGCCATTTTTCAGAGAGGTAAGTCGGCAGGTAAAGTGTAATTTAACTGAAACCAATATATAGATATTTGAACAAGTACAATAAATCTATATATTTAATAACACACAGCACAACACAACACAATCACTCAGTGACAAGAGTAGAATCAGGACCACAGACCTATGCAGACGTGTGAAGTGTGAACAGGTAAGATATGTGTCTTAACCCCTATCCACATTCACTCTAGCTGGATCCTCACTAATATGATATCTCCGTCCTGTAACTAAAGATCCCGTGTCAAGAAATCCTGTGTCCAAGGATCTCCCCTTTACGAGAGATCCCCCTGTCTAAAGATCCCGTTTACGAGAGATCCCGCTGTCTAAAGATCCCGGATGATCCCCCGATAATGTCTTGTATCCGTTTAATGTGTCGTCCCTGGAGTGAGAGGAATCAACACCCACATTTTATTTTAACCCCTTATCATTATCCTGGAGAAACCACTAGAATCCGTCTACAAAACTCCGTCAGTTTATGGACACCTCTTTCTCTCTCTCTATCATTGCCGTATCATGACCCCTCTCATTCTTCCCCAACATACTCAACAACTCTAGCTTCTAAAAATTAATAACAATTAATTTATTAAAAGAAAAGTGTAATGTATGTGAGAAGCGTATGCGAAGAATGTGTGACGTGTTCTATAATGTGTGTAGAATCGGACCCTCAGATCAATAGCACAGTCAGTTCATCCTTGCAAGGACACACCACAGCACGTTAGGTCAGCACAAGACAACCTCACCCAGTGATGTATCTCTCCTGCCAGACACTGACTTTCTTGTGGAGCTACCTGGTAATCCATCTACACGATCACCCGAAATAGATACAGTCTATAATTTACCACTGATCATGGACCGGTTGCACACTGCACATTATAATTTCCTATAGTTCTTAAAATGTACACATCTCTGTACTGTGAAAATAAGTATCACTGTTGTTGGTAATAGACTTGATCCTATCTATTGTCTATATTGTCTCAATTACAATGTCCCTTGTAATATTTCACTGGAATCTACCACACCATGTGAATGTTACATTTAAAGTTCTCGTTTAGTTACTATTGTTCGTATGATATGTGGTGTATCAACAAACATCACCCATCCTAGGTGAACCTTATTACACAGGAATCGTTATTTGGTTTTGCTCTTCTGAATCATGTTATGGTGGACCATCCTGATCATGGGCCCAGCCTAAACACTATTGTACCAGCTTTCCTCTCGGACGTTATTCATTTTCGTAAGAAAACATTGACTGTTCAACTGGTGTTCTTCCCAATCGGAGTTGAGCTTCTTCAAAACGAGTGTAGACCTTCCTCGTA
Organism: Cepaea hortensis; assembly: GCA_963921405.1. Classification (NCBI taxonomy): domain Eukaryota; kingdom Metazoa; phylum Mollusca; class Gastropoda; order Stylommatophora; family Helicidae; genus Cepaea; species Cepaea hortensis. Next base: position 74,470,914 of record OY992878.1, read on the forward strand.
ACTGGCAGGGGACCTGTTAGAGAAATAACACACCTGGTGAGAGCACTAGTCACTGATCCTACCAGCTGACTGTAAGTCTACTGCCCCGCTCAGATATTTATCAGCGAACTAAACTCTGTCATAGAGTAGATGAGCTCCTCACCTAGGTCCGTATCAGGCTTAAGACAAGGAAAGACCAAAAAACAGAATGCAGAACCCCAGTGGGCACCCCACTGAAAGATCCCACTATTGGACACTTCCCCCATCTCCCAACCCATTCTTAATCTCTCCAAATATCACCCCACTACACTATTCTCACTAGCAGAGCTAATTCTCACTTCACTACTCTATTCTCAACTAACAGAGCTAATTATTTCCTCGCCCTAGCTGGTTTTAACAATGCTACTGCCTATATTAATTAGGCCTAAATACACTATTTGTAATACCTTATGCAACACCACATCACTCCTGGATGGCCTCTACAATTTGCCATAAAGACACATGTTATTTAATCTTTAATTAAATCTAACACTGTAGATGCTCTCCGAATTCCTAACAGCAGTACAGAAACACGTCAGCTCAAGTCAACTTTCTTGTCTACAATAACTGTAAACAAGTCATGTTTTTGTCAAAGAGCCTTGGAGTGTTCTAGGGGTTCTTTGATGTCAACACATCAGATGTTCCAGGGGCAGACTATCCATTTCCGAATTCTTCTCTCCCTTTTGTTTAATCAATGCAAAAATGGTCTTTCTTGTTTCAACAACTAAAACAAGCTAGCCTGGTTCCTGCATTTTACCAATCGGGTCACAATAACAAGCCTACAATTTTCTGTCCTGTGGGGAAGTTTCAAGGACTACTGTATTGTTTGATCTCACCGACTCCCGTAGTAAACAACTTGTAGTGACTAATACAGCCTGTCGCTGTTATTTTTATCATCTGATTGTTAAATTACAGTGATTTCACGACAATCACATCATATGTTTGCCACACATTTATAGAAAAAAACTCATTTTTAATTACATTATACATCATTACATATGTAAACTAATTCTCTTTTTAATATAGATATAAAGAGATTATAAATGATAGTTCAGAAAAGTATCATCTATAAAAGAATACAAGTGATATTTCAGAATATTAGATATTAGATATTAGAATAACTTACATTTTCTAAGTATTTCTCTAAATCTAAACCTACTTCTATTATCACAAAGAAAGCTCTGCTAAAGATTCAGATCCTTTCTATCCTTTCCACTAATCTCCATCTACAGTATTTATTATTATCATGAACTTACCGATGTCTTCAGGGCTTAGAATTTACCTATACACATTCTCCTGACAGAACACCACATCCTTCCTCCTTGAGCGTTCTCGGCCAACTGCCCCAAAGATTTGAAATCTTTCTCCACGTTGCATCAGTCCATCTTGTTACTAAACTTATGCTAATGCACCCCCCTCTACACTAATCAAAATCCTCCTAATTGGGTGTTTTCCTTTGCGCCAAAGATGTCATCAGCCCACGCAGCTCACGCCGGTTTTCCGGAATTGTTTTGTTGCAAACGTGGCGGGGGTGGGGGTATTTTGTGCGTTTAAAGAATGGAGGAGTGGCTAAGACAGAATAATGTCACAACAGCATCCAAGAAGACTCTTCACATGGAAGTCGCCGGACAGTATTACCAAAAACGAGATTGATTATATTTTAATGCAAAGAAGGCGAAGATCAAGCATAACATCAGTAATTACCCTAGAAGTGCAGACCGTGATACATATCATCAGTTAGTAGAATCAGATGTGAAAGAAATCTCAAAAAGCTTACCCGTGGACCCGTATTGATTTCACAAAAATACCAAATACATTCAACATAGAAGTGAAGAATAGCTTTTTGGGATTGTTGTCTATACAGGGGGAAATGACACGCGATAAATTGGCAGTACAGACTATAGGTATCTTGATACCTGCAGTCAAAGATCTAATTCCGATAAGAATAAGCCACATAACCAATGAATTACATCAGGCACGTTAGAATTAATAATACAACGAAGGAAATTGAAACAGAAAGGAGGAGTTGCCGCAGGATAAAGTATAAATCATTAACACGAGAAATAAGAAAGAATACAAGAAAGAACAAACATCAATATATACAAGATTGATGTACCAGAATAGAGCAATGTCATAAGAATGGAAGAGATTACGAAATTTTAAAAGACATTAAGTTATTGACAAGACATATTCAACCTCAATTAAATGTTATCTGTGACAAATTAGGAAATTCCCTAATAGAATCTAGAAACATTCTAGAAATATTTCAGTGGAATGTATAATATGAATGACTATGAAGATATGAATGAGATACATGAAACATTGACAGCAAAGACGGAACCTGAACCCTCATTAGATGAAACTGTATCGGCAATAAAGAACCTGAAGACTGGTAAATCACCATAAAGTGATGAGATACCAGCTGAAATAATTAAAGCGGAAGGAGAAGAAAGAATACAAATATATCACAGTAGTCATATTATCTGGTAAACTAACATTAGTTAATATAGATTAGCCAAGGGCTACAACTCCCGCCCAAAGGGAAAGAAGTAAGACCCTCGAAGGCCAGAGTATTCCAGAACCTTCTCGAAGGACTGGTCAGTGAGTCCACTGTCCCGTGGACACTGATGTGGCCCGCCTATTGCGGGGTCCACGAGGAACTCGAACAGAGTTACCACCCGTGTCGGATTGCGACACGTGTGGATGGGCAGAGAGAGACGGGACATCGAAGAGGCAACAGGGCCTGCCTTAGAGGGACTCAATAGTTTAGACTTTATAGTTTAGACCCATGTGGGGTTTATAGACTTATGCTAGATAGTATGCTTAGAATGTTTGATGATATTAAACTGTGTGATGATGTTAAACCTCTGTGATATGCGATTCAGTGCGGCCTTGTTAAACCCACTGCGCCAACGCACTGTATATTGAAATACAATAAATGTTAGATATTATAGCTAACTGAGTTATTGTTGCCTGTATGAGCCCGAGCTCAGATACCTAGACATACAACACGCTGACAACGAATTATGTAAAAAAGATATGGAAATACGGTATATGGTCAAAAGTTTGGAAGAGAACTATCGTCATTACAATACCAAAATAAAGAGCAACTTGAAATTATGCACCAACTGTACAACTGTTGCTCTGATCAGTCATGCAAGTAAATTCCGCTACAAATAATAATGGGAAGACTTCGTAAGAAAATGGGAGAAGGGATTAGCGTGGTTCAAGCTGTATTTAGACAAGTAAGAGGAACAAGAGATTACATACTCTACACACGTTTAATAATAGAGAAGTGTAGAGAATTTAATGTAAACCTATGCTCATGTTTTGTGGAATATTCAAAGGCATTTGACTGTGTACAACACCTGTCAACCCCTCAATTTCTTGGCTGTTTGTGATTTCTGAGCAAGTGTACGTTCGGCGCTGCGCTCATACCATTGTATGAAACCCAAGGTAAGGCAGTCTGCTTCCAAATCCCCCGCAGTTGTGTTTCGAACTCGGTATGCGAGGTTATGAATTGCAATAGTAACCCCTTCGCTATAGAACATGTACATTAGTACACCTCATAAAAATGCTCTATCTAGACCAACAAGCAGCTGTTATACTAGATGACGAGATATCAGAATGGTTTGATATCAAGCAAGGATTACGTCAGGACTTTCTGCTGTCTCGCTATTTGTTTAACCTGTACGCTGAAAATATAATGAGAAATATCAGAAATGATATAATCAAGGAGCAATATGGTATACTCAATATCGGTGGTCATGAAACGCCAGAGATTCAATATGCTGATGATACAGTATTACTATCCACATTACAGAATGGTATAGAACAACTAATAACCTCAACCTAAAAGAATAGTAAAAATCACAACGTGTATCTTAACAAAGCAAAAACAAAGATAATGCATACAAATAAATCTATAGGGTGTATTTTTAATGACTGTGCAGTGTTTGAAAATATTGCCGGTCCAAGATTTGTAATCGCCCTCTGTAAAGTTCATGTAACATAATAGGTAAATACAAAACTTAGACCGACAATATTTTCAACAACTTCAGTCATTAAAAATACATCATGTACTATGGCGAAAGATACATATATTAATAAGGAAAAATTGGAAGTGGTGGAAAACTTCGTATATCTTGGGTCATTAATTACCAACAATGGTGACACAATGAAAGAAATTAAAAGATGAATATATGATATCCTCTGCAAAAACTAAAACAACTGAATAAATTGTGGTGTGGGACAGATATACCTACACAAGTTATATTGTTAAGAGCTTGTATCTTTCTCATTGCAACTTACGTATGCGAGACCTGGACACTTGCAAAACAAGCTGAACAACGCATACACGCCTTTGAGTATAAATGTTATAGACGGTTCAAAGAATATCTTTGATACAGGAAAGAAGAAATGCACCCATACGACATGATCTAAATATTGAATAAGGGTGGTTACTAAAGACGATAACACAAAGAAAATTGAAATACTGGAGGGGTATATGCCCGGGAAGAGAGGAAGAGGAAGGCCAAAGAGAAGATGGGTGGAGAATGCGGCAGATGATCTCCAGTGAACACCAGTATTTTTCAGCTGCTATTGATGACTTGCCAAGTTTTACGTTCCGTAGTTTGCCATTGCTTTCTGAACGACCGGCTCACATACCTCCGTAAGTAACCAGCGTGACGCGATCCACTGCCGAATCTCGCGCTGCCGTGTGCCGTACGAGAGTATACGGGATTTCGAACAATATCCTTAATCTCTACGCCAAGGAGCGTGGAATATGGGGTTAGGTCCATAGTTGTATAGACCAGTCGCAGTCGGTGGGTAAGGTAGTCAGTATGATACAGTGAATGCAGCTCTCTGAACCTAGACATTGTAGATGTTCACAACCGCATCCTGTCTAGCAAGCACATCGAGCACTGGTATAAACACAACAATCGATATTGTGACAACAAATTTCATAATATTAAACTGCTATGACTGATAGTAGTATTTGTACTCTGCATTATTTTGCCCTATGACGTAATTAGTATTTGTATTCTGCATTACTTTGCCAGACAGCTTCATGTGTGGACATGTTAATGACCTACTATTACTTATAATTTCATGTGCTGGCATTGGATTATCTGTCAAACAGTTGCTACAATTTATATAACGCATAATTACTATAGTAGTCATTTGCATAGACACGTATCATGCAATGTATTGTTTTACAAAATCTGAGCAATTTGAAAATGTAATGTTCTTCTTTTTGTCGTATTGTTTGTAAGTTACTGTCACATATACAAGAATAGTAAGTGTTATTTGAAAGCAAATTGTAAATGTTATGACTGCAGTTATCTTCAGTTTGCAATGTGTACACGTAGATAAATACATCACTAATAAAAACACTAGTTTAAAATAAACGTATTCATCGCTATACTGTACTCACACAATAGTAATAACTGTACAAGGTGTAGCATGAATAAGTTACTTTATAACAAAATATAACTTTAATATAACATTGATGATTGATAAGCAGCCTGCGAGTTATACAATACATTTTAGCAAAAGCACATTGTCGTAGACATGTTATTAAATCCTATTTTGCATGGAGGATAATGTGTTTAAAATGACTGTCCCGGACTCTGACGTCACAGCAGTATAGAATAGCTACCAGAAAATGTCTTGGGAAGTGACGGTGGTCGGTGTGATATTGACCACATCACCCCTCGAGTATCCAGAGATTTATACAAATATAGTTCTACCTTATTATGCCTAATACTCATGACTATGTGTGAAAGGACGCCCTGTATGGTTGTTTATTTTTATATTTATTCTATATCGTATTGGATTTACAAATGTTGTCTGACAGAATGCAATCCTTGTTGTACGTAGTTGCTCAACAAAAGTCACTTGCTGCTTATGTGGTTAGTGTTATTTACCTTCCTGGTGTAACCCGATTCGGACACTATGTATAGTTCAACATTTAACAAAATAAATATACGCCACTGGTTCTTTTTGCTGTCTGTTTGGCCTAAATAGAAAGTGAAATGCAAATAATATTCAATCTTGAAACAACTTAACATGTGTAAGGCTAAAGCAAGCTTTCTTAATTTAACTTTCATGAAACAAGAACAAAATGAATCATATTTTGAGCGAAGAGGGAAGTGCAACATTTGCAATGGTCAATTTTGAGTATTTTTGTACCACTATATCCATGTTCGGTATGTCAGCCAATATTATCAATATGATTGTATTTTACAAGCAAGGTTTCGAAAATACTATAAACATTGCGTTTTATTGGCTCGCGGTTTCTGACTTTCTTTGCCTCATGACACTACTGTGGTCTTCTATAACGTTGAACCCATTAATCGCTTCTTCAAATCTTCATTGGTCGCCACTTGAAGTCTTGTATCTGACAGGTGCGTGGCCCTACGCTTGCTTCTCTAGAATTACAGGTTTCATTACCGTTTATGTAACAGCTGAGAGGTATCTCAGTATAGCATTACCATTAAAGGTTAAAAGCATTATCACTCGAAAGTCAACAGTGTTGATATTATTGTTAATTTATGTTATCAATATAGCAAGCTTGATTCCAGAGTACGCCACTACTTACCTTGGATGGGGAATAGATCATGATAAGAACAAGACAATCTTGCGCATGATGTTTACAAGCAGTAGAAAACATGTAGAAGGAGTTATCCATGTTCTTCACTCCTTGCTCGGAATGACGTCATTCGCTGGAGTTATTATGTTTACAATTTTATTAGTAACAAAATTAAGACAAAGTTCTCAATGGCGGAAAAATGTCACGTCCAGCCACAGTAAGCAGGAGGTCGTGGCTAACAGAGAGAAGAAGACAGTGAAAATGGTTGTCTTGATTGCTGGTGTTCTTATTGTGTGTTATTCTCCTGGTGCAGTGATCGCGTTAGCTTCATTTATTGTTGGACCGGAGTTCAACATCAGAGGTCGTTACAGAAACGTATGCTTTGCAATGTGATCCATAGCATTCATTTTCCAGGCTGTTAACTCCAGCGTGAATATATTCATCTATTACTCAATGAGTTCAAAATACAAACGAATTTTTCATCAACGTATCTTGAGATATAAATGTTAAACTTTTAACCTGTCTTGTTAATTAATATAATAACTAGTAAGGTTGTCTTCTCTGCGTCTGATTCTGCATCTGGATATGCTGTTAGGGGCAAATATTCGATGGACGAACGACTGGGAGAGACGATGGTGCTCTATATCATGCGGGCCACTCTTACTTGTTTTTAAAAGTACCCGCGTCATGTGGTTGAGAAGGAAAAAACGGCGGCAATTAAGGGAGTCGATGCCTGGCCTCTCTGCTGGCATGTAAGTCTATGTGAGTTTTTTGTTGCTTCTGGACATCGGTTTGGAGTCTGTCGACAAATAACATACTAAACAACTGTAGAGGAAATATTAACAGATTATGTCTAATCCTAGCCATCCCTCAGGTGTTTACTGTGCTGAATTATAACCTTATCCCCCTTCTTTTTAACCCCCATTGGGGCCTAAGTCCATAACCAATTCACCCGAAGCTGTCCTATCTCGTGCTACAATGGTGACATAATTTCTTCACAATATGTTTTCCCGAAGATGTGCATTTTTAATAGAAATATTGCATTTCCAGCTGGTTTCTGAACTCGGAGAGGGGAAAAAGAGTTAGTTATGCAATACACTCCACGTTGAGATGGTACTTCTGTTCCGGGTCGAGAGAACAGTCTGTATGCGAGTCTCACTGTGGTAGCTGCAAATCCTGTTCAGGGTGTAGACAACCTAATCGCCAATACATCAGACGTAAGGGTTAATTAATATTCATCCTCCAGAGGATTCACCACCCAACAAATCAATGGATCTCCTTATATATGTCAGTGGAATGTAACAGCCTAGAATAATAAAACATATGTTGAAAAGGCTGTATTCGTTCTTCGTCGAGATTCCCAGTTGTAGGACAGTTTCGGCCAGCATGACAGTCCGTTTAAGAGCTTGCTTAGCTGGAACTGTGCTTTGAAGAGTACGCATGAAGTATTCAAGTTTGCCAGTTAATGGCGTCAACTCAATGGGGTCAATCAGTTTTTTTTTGGAATCGTTCATGCTATCAATGCTACGTATGACTGACACTATTTCAATAGATACCGGTCAGCATGATTAAATGGCTAGGAGCCTGACTCTGTCACAGTGTAATGGACGACTTGGTCAGTACTTGTTTTTCTGGTGTTCAATGTAGACTGTCAAGTCATGCTTATATGTGTATATTTAAAGAGTTCGTTGAATTAATAAGAAATTATAATTATCAGCTGCAGTCTTGTTAGAAAGCAATGGTAAAGAAAAAAAAATGTTAGTTGCATATCCTTATACAGGACGTTTGCAGTAAAAAACAGCATTGTTTTCTGTTTTTCATTTCTTGGCAAGTTGTTTGTTCAATAGTTTGCCATAGCTTTCTGAAAGACTGGCATCCATACCAATTTGTAAAGATCCAGCGCAACGCGGACTGCTGATAAATAGCGCGCAGCTGTGTATCGAATGCTGATATGCGGAATCACAAACCGCGTCCGTAACACCTTCGCCACGGAAGTAGGCAATGGTAAAGTACAGAACGTAAAATTGCCTAGAAAAACACACCTAACTCTAAAACATTGGGGCTGAGTGCGACGTCGTATAAAAGGACACGCAACTAACTTGTTAGTTTGCCATTGCTTTCTAACCGATCAATACTCACACTATTGTGAAATTGAAGACCACATAAACTGCTAGCAAATCGCCTGCTGCTGACTTCGAATCCAATCTGTCAAGATTGTGAAACTGTTCACTACCTTTAAACCAAAGCGATGTATCTATAGTGACTGTCAGTTCAGACTAAGTTAATTATGACTGAAAGACGGGTTGTATAGAGTTGTTACACAACAGTTCCACTGAAACAGACTATAGCGAGACATAACTACGCGACATGACCAGAAAGCCAGTCAAGCGGCTAGCCAGTGAGCTCTAGTGACACATACTCAGGTCAACACCAGGAACGCTCACGACCATTGTTGTCGTTGCGAATAATAAGCCTCTCAACTCAGGCGTCGGCTCTGTGGCGATGGTGTTTCAAATGCAATTTGTAATCCCCCATACCGCGTTCGAAACACAGCTGCGGGCGATTTTGAAGCTGACCCCCTTACGTTAGTTTACCATAAAAAGGTATGAGCTCTGTTTTGCAGAAAGCAATGGCAAACTACTGAACGTAAACTCGCCAAGAAATCACGAACAGCCAAAAATGATGTAAAAGGTGTGCACTTAACGCTAACTCATTGAGACAAGAGAAAGCTTAGAGAAAGGTCATACAAGTCACATAGTCATCGCAAATAGGATTATCAACGTCAGTGATAATAAGTGATACCATTTCGTCAACGTGCATGCTATTGACATTTGGTTATCCACTAGCGTCCTATATCATAATCATAGGCTGGTCTTTTGAGATGTATCAAGTAGCAGCAGAGTGAGAGTACATTGTGGGATAGATTGCTGCAGTTTGACGGTCTTTACATTATTGAGGGCCACCAAATGTACAGCTCGCGATTGAGTCATGTATAGATACGACTGTCTGTTGTAATTAAAAGTATCATAACCTGTTGGAGCATATTGGATACCCATCAGGAAAGAAAGAGCTCCTCATGCATGCACGAGGTAGCTTAACACCAAATCATACAAGTAACTTTGTTGACGCACAAAGGACGGACAACATAAAACTTTTTCAGTGATACTCTGACATTAAAATGCAATTTATTCACACGCGACACCATCCACTAGAGCCTTACATCATAAGAGGATTCGTAATTGAAGCTCCGTTAATATTTAGAGGGCGCGAGTGTACAATTGCAAACTATAATGTGTGATTGGAAGTTCCATTAGTTAGTTAAAAAAGTTAATTGCATATCCTTTACAGGACGTCGCAGTCAACACCGTTTATGGTCAACACTTTTATGGTCTCTTGGCAAGTGTACATTCATGTCATTGCTTTCTGAACGACCGGCACCCATAACAATTCCTAAAAGAGTCAACTCAAGGCAGTCTGCTGCCAAATCTCCCGCTTCGTTGTTTCGAATGCGGCTATGCCGGATTACGAACTGCGTCCGTAACGCTTCGACGCGGAGCCAGTTCCATTAGTTAATGTCAGTGTTAATACTAGAGTGTAGGCATCAGTAAAACAGAGTTATTTATGGTCCACTGTTTACGAAACAGAGCAATAAACTGATCCACTGATCTGTACCAAGTAGCAGCAGAGTAAGTGAGAGTACAGTATGAGATAGGTTGCTGAGGTTTCACTATGTTGATATTTTTGAGTTCCACCAAGCGGACACTCGCTATTGATGGATCTCCCAGGACGTGAAGTTGCGCAGAACAATTCTGACAACTATTTTCTCAACGATACACAGAAGTGAGACGCCCTTAAAGTTGTTACAGTCTGAAATTATAATATAAATAATCTATTAGATTATAATATAACTAATCTATGATATGCAGATGATACAATACAGATAGCTAAAGACGCAAATGAAGGTCAACAGCTGTGATAAACTGTAGTAATAGACAGTGTTAAAAAAGGTCGTTCTTTGAATATTAAGAAAGGATCAACAATGGTTATATCTAAGAAAAATACAGCATCGAAATGCGATATTATATTAGAAGGTAAAATGCCTAAATAATAATATGAAATAAAATAAGTTATTTAGTCATACGGTACAGGGTATGTGGAACCCGTTAGCTTTGGACAGCAGTCCATCTAGGAGACGGAAAACTCCAAATATAAACCCCCAAGTTCAAGGTGGACCAGAGTGCTGAGGAACTGGATGGCCATGGGTAAACTGGTCGTGGACGTTGGATGTCTGGCGGCGGCGGGGGGGGGGGGGGGGGGCGGCACCAGGCGTATGGACTCCTGCGGGACATCCCCTGCCTCTTCTCTAGCAAGCAGGTAATGCTAGGGTGGCCGGTTATTTCTTGCAATTTCCAAACTTTGCTTATGGAATTATTTAAACACGGGAATCGTCGCCGGAGCTACGGAGCGCGTGCTCTGCGCTTGACACATCTTTCAGAGGCTAGCGAAGAGAGAGTAAGGAGGAGAAGACGAGGAAATGGTGTGAGAAGAAGGCATAGAAATAGGAGGGCAGGCGCCAAGAGAACTAGACTAAAAGTGAAGAGATTAGGTTTCAACCATGTAAGAGTGGGATACTGGAAATGTCGTAGTGCCAAGCAGAGAGGTCCTGTATTGAGAGGATAATATATTATTTTGATGTCCTCATGCTCCATGAGCTTATACAGACAAATACCATTACACTGGGTACACCAGTTATATAAACCCAAATTGGCAGAAGAGACATGGGCAATATCTGCTGGTGGAGGAAGGAGTGAAGAATGTGTTTCTTGACTTCAGCCAGTGGAATCACGGTGCAAGAGAGGTCCAGGGTATGCAAATGGAGATTGGTGGCTTCAGTTGGAACATCATAAATGTATATGCCATAGTGAACTATTTTGTCAGAAAGGAACATTGGAACTGGCTTAAGGAATTGGAGGAATTACGAGGAGATAGGCTACTCATATGTGGAGACTTCAAAGCGAGGAACATAGATTGGGACAGAAGTGGAGAAAACTGACAGGGAATTGCCCTTGCGGAGGCCATGGTGGACTCCGATGTGGTCTGCATAAATTATGGTAGGCAGACTAAAATGGCAATGAGGCATGGCGATGCAGACACTGCTATTGACTAGACACTTGTCTCCCAGTCATCAGTCATTGATGTAAAGTTGACTGTTTTGAATGACCATGGGAGTGATCACATGCCATGCTCAGTCCTGATCTCTAAATTCAGGAAAGTTAAGGCTGGGAGATCGCGCAAGACTTTCCGGTATAAGTGGACCGCTAGCCTTCTTGGACGCCTCAGACAGGTTGCATGAAACAGGACCGTTAAAACTCCTTTTTTGCATACCCCATAGTGGACTCCAGAAGTAGACCATGCTTGGAACGCAAAGAGAGCTGAAGTGAAGCAGCTAAGGAAAGTGCGACAGACACCCCGAAGCTCACGAGAGGCAGTGGATACAGCGGAAAATGTCAAGAGAGATAGGGTGGAGGTTTTCAAGCGCTTTGCTTCAGAGGCCCAAAACGCAAACTGGGAATATTTTATGAAGGAGATTGGAGGTGATAAAACACTGCGAAAATTCTGGAAACTGCACAGAAAAATACAAAGAAAGGATCAGCCTATGACAATTGGAACAATTTATAGAGATGATGATGTGCGCGTGACAACGGGCAAAGAGAAAGGGGAGGCGTTTCTCCAGAGACTTTTAGCGCAGACCAATCATAATGATGCAGACACCAGGGGTGGATTGGAGAACTTGGTGACAACTGGCAAGATCGAAGGGAACAGACCAAGAGGAAGACCTAGAAGCAAATACCTGGATGGCTTGGCCACATGGCATTGTCGAGTCAGGAACACGAAACTGACCATGACTCTGGTGATCGAGTGAGATGGCAAAACATGACCGCCCACGCTTGCCGGCATGGCACATGATGGATGATGGATGGACCAGGGATGCAGATAGAGAGGAGTTATCTGGCACCATGAAGAATATGCATTATGAAGACATCATACGGATTGAAGATGTTAAACATATTTTGAAGAAGGCAAAAGACACGGCACCAGGACCTGATGGGGTTAGGTATGGCCACATGAAGGCTTTGAGCGATGTAAACCTGAAGGAGATAACCGACTGCTTTAACCAGAGCATTAGGACACCATCAGTACCGCAGGACTGGGTGCACAGCTGTCTCATCCCTCTCCCAAAACCATTCAAGGATCACTCAAAGCTTAGCGGCTTTAGGATCATCACCCTTCAAAATACATTTGGGAAGGTTTTAGAGAAGATAGTCACGGTCAAGCTGAAGAGAGACTGAGACTGAAGTTAACTAAATTGGAACCTGACATAAAATCTCTTTGCAGCAAGCATCAAGCGCAAGGATCTTACTAAATTTAAATTATAAATAATTACTAATAATTAAAATAATATAGAAAAATCTGTCATTAAAATTATTTTGTACTTGAATTTCAGTTCTTCATTATATGTTTTGAAAAGTTATTTACTGTGTTTGCTAAATAATTTCTGAGTGATTTCTTCCTAAAACCTATCATTCAAGTTTCTTTAGTGGAAATTTTGATTTTCGAATATAAAAAATTATGTATATGTTGGGAGGGGAGGGCATAACATTTTTTTTTAAAAAGGCTTAGGTGGGGTATAGTGCAAATAAGGTTGGGAAACACTGGCCTAGACCAAGATTAGGAGGGTACTGATCAGAGAGTTGCTGTTTGCAGATGATGCTGCGATTACGACCCACTGTGAGGAAGAATTACAACATCTGCTATCTGCATTCTCCAATGCTTGTTCTGAATTTGGTTTAGCAATTAACAAAAAGAAGACACAGATTATGTCACAAGGTGCACATGGGGTACCATCAATCTTAATTGACGACGCCGAACGGGAGATAGTAGATCATTTTACATATCTAGGATCCGAGGTAAATAGCAAATTATCCCCAAATCAGGAAATTAACATCTGGATTGGTAAGGCGCAACAACAATGAACATGTTAGCAAAAAGAGGTTGGGAAAACAGAAAGCTTACTGCCAAAACAAAAATCCTTGTCTATCAAGCCTGTGTCCTTAGCACTCTTCTTTATGGCAGTGAAACCTGGAAAACTTACTGACACCAAGAGAAACGTTTAAACAGCTTTCATATGTGGTGTCTGCTAAGAATACTTGGTATTAAGTGGCATGACAAAATCACAAATACTGAAGTATTGAAAAGATCAGGTTGTGTGACGGTTTTTTTATTTCATACTCATTCTTCGTAGACTCAAATGGATAAGACATGTTAGGAGGATGGATGATCGCAGAATACCAGAAGACATCTTTTTTTGATGAATTACAGATGGTAGGAGATCTCAGAGTCGGCCTCTACTACGATACAAAGATGTGTGTGAGACATGATCGATACTCGCATTTGTAATGCACACTGGGTGCTAGTCGCCGCTGAACGTGTCGCATGGAGGGCAACTATTAGAAATGGAATAAAGACAAAGGAGAAAATGATTGCAGATAACGCATACATAGAGCATGAGAGACGTAAGATGGCGCACGATGGTGGAAATTACCATGTTTTCACATCCATCGACTGTGGACGAACATTTACAGCCCGAATTGGCCTTATCAGCCACATTCGTCGCCGACATGGGTTTTAGTTATTATGCCTTTTTAAAGCACAATGTACCAAACTATCGTTTGTCAAGACGACAGGTGCCAATGTATGTTACGGGGGATACCAACGATATAACATATCCAAAAAACCAAAGACAGAGATTGTGGATACATGTAAAAGCCTACTCCATTTTGAAAAGCACATAGTATTGATAAGAGTAGGCATTGTTCAACGCTTACTTTCTTGTGGTAAGTATTAGTATTGGGCACTTGCAACTGAAATTTAGAGTCGTAAATAAAAATAGCCAAAACACATACACCATTATCTCCCACCGCATTGAAGACACATGTTTTGGGATATTATATTACGCTTCTAGCCATTAGCACGGAAGTCTACACTGCTTCCATCACAGATGTTTTCATGAGTATTAGTAGCATTAGGAGATACGTTAAGTACACATATGAAGCTCCATTAGGTTATGTGACTCTTTAAATGAACGTGACCCAGACTGTTGTCTGTGTAAGAATCAACCAAATACAAAGTCATCATAATGTGACATCCCAATCGATCACCAGAGTTGTGGATCAGCTCAATGTTCTTACCTCCACCATATAACGTGGCCAAGCCATCCAGGTATTTACTTCTATGTCCTTCCCTTGTTCTCTTCCCCTCGATCTTGCCAGTTGTCACCAAGTTCTCCAATTTGTTTCTTCTCATAACGTGACCAAATAACTGTGACTGCCTACGTCTAATTTCTCTAATCAGTTTACGGTTTTATTTTGTTTTTTGTAGGTCTTGGTTATTCGTTTTTATGTCTGACCATGGTATTCTTTGCATTCTCGCCAGAAACCACATTTCCACAGCAATCAGATGTTTTTCAGCTTGTGTCCTCATTAGCCACGCATCACATCCATACAAAAGCACAAATTCTATATAGGACCTCAACACTCTTTTCCCCGTTGCAAATGACATCGTCTTATTGGTCAGTATGCTTTTTATCATACAAAAGGCTGCCTTCGCCATGGCGATTCTTGTTCTAATCTCTTCAAGGCATCTCCCTTCAGATGTTATGACTGTTCCGAGATAACTGTACCGATGTTGACTTGCCGTGCTTGATTTGGGTACGTTAAGTACCTCTGAAGTCGGAGTGGATTCGCCTGATGGCGAGGAACACCGTTATTAGTTAAAGCTAACCCACACGCAAAATACAGTCCATCACTAAATATTACATTGTGGTATTTCCTTCTTCGTAGTGACGACCATGATCTATGTCTTCTTACAATTTAATTATAACCCACGTTGTTCACTGTGTGCAACAACCGCATTATGATTTAATTCTAACCCAAATTGTTCACTGAGTACAACAATGGCATATACTAAATGTTACAAATACTGCTCGATGTCTGCAATCAATACTGTATCATCGGCATATCTAATGTTATTGATGTTATTTCCCACAATGATGATTCCTTTCTCCAACATTTCTGCAAAATACTTTCACTGTACAGGGAGAAACATTCTG
This sequence comes from Cepaea hortensis, assembly GCA_963921405.1. NCBI lineage: Eukaryota > Metazoa > Mollusca > Gastropoda > Stylommatophora > Helicidae > Cepaea > Cepaea hortensis. Next base: position 74,486,696 of record OY992878.1, read on the forward strand.
GAGACATTACACATCCCTGTCTCACACCTCTCTCAATAGGCTGATATTGACTGACTTAATTATCAATCTTTTTCCCCCCCCCAAATTATGTTGTTTATGAGTCTAAGGTCATTCCCATCAATCTGCAGACCTGCAAGCATCTCCATCATGTTGACTTGTCCAACTTTATCAAAAGCCATTGTGTTGTCAATAAAGCAAAGATGTAAGTCTTTGTTTTCTTCAATAGAACGTTTAATTAATGTTCACAACATATACACAGCATTTACTGTGACCTTGCCTTCTATAAACCAACATTGTTCTTCTCCAGTTTCGTATTGTATTTTCTTCCTAACTCGTCGCATGATAATTCCTAGCAAAATCTTTGTGATGTGGCTCATTATACTAATTGTTTGATATTGATCACATTCCAAGGCTCCTGATTTCTTCGGGATTGCAGTAGATATATAATTACATAATTCAGGAAGTATATCTCCGGTATCATATATTGCGTTCATCAATTTGGTGTCTTGATTTATTCCGTATTCTTCTAGGGCAGTAATAATTTCTGTTGAGATGTTATCTGGACCCGGAATCTTGCCAGATTTCAAATGGTTAAGAGCATTCTGAATGTCTATCTTCATAATTGATGGTCCTACTTTAATACTCCGAATATCGTAATGTTCTTCTCTTGTATCATCATACATGTTTTTCACATAATCTGACCATGTGTACAATCTCATATTTTTCTGTTATGATTTTTCCATCTTGTGTTTTCATGCAGTCTGTTGATGTAGGTGTTCTTTGATTAGTAAGATCCTGAATTATTGTGTGCATCACTTTGGTATTTATACTGTTGTGTTGTTTTTTAAATTCTATGCAAATATTTTCAAGCCATGCTTCTTTTGCTTCTTTACATAATTTTCTGACTTTTCTGAGGATCTCTTTATATTTGTCAGGATTATTTTTATTGTGTCTTCATATTTCCATTAGTCTTAAAATTTCTTCAGTCATCAATTTTTTACGACCTACTTTCTTTAATTTTGGGTTAGATGTTTCTTAAGCCAAATTGATTGCATTCTTCATTTCCCATTGATCATCCACATCTTGAAATAAGATCTCTAGATCAGACATAACAAAACAAATCTGCTCTTTATTTATATGTTAATATTGTCTTGTATTTCCTTGTCATTGATTAATACACACAGATCATCTTTAGTGTTTCCTGGTGTATACTTGACTTTCTTTAACTTTACTTTCAGTGTGCCTATAATCAATCTGTGATCACATTGGAACTGTTTTTGCGACTGTTAACGCATTTTGAAACCTTCTGTTAACCAGGATGTAATCGATCTGGTTTCTATTCTAGCTGTCAGGACTTCTCCATGTCCATAATCTTCTGTGATGTAGCTTAAGCCAGGTATTTTCAACAATCATTCTACAAGTCTGTATCCTCTCTCATTTCGTTCTCTCAAACCATGATAACCTACTGTGCATCTATCAACTTGATTTCCTAAGTTTGCATTGAAGTCACCCATATGATGTTTATTTCTGAATTTTTACATTTCTTCAAAGCATTCTCCGTGACATTATAAAATCACTCTACAGTCTACACCATCTCCACTGCTTTACTATGTAATAATCTTAAATCCAGGTGACGGAATCAGCTGATATTAATTTTAGTTACTCAATGGCTGTAATAAATCACATACATAATCCCATATGACATGAAAAACCTGAGGCTAGAAGAGCAATCGTAATATTAAAAGCATGCTAGTCTGCAGATGACTATGTCTTTGGCTTTGGGGTAGCAATAGTTAGACTATTATCAGGTTTTCTCAATATGTGTTCTATCAAAGGCCAACGTCATTCCCTCATCTTTTGATTCTTTGGAATTTGTCTCGGTCTGTTACCACAATTCTCTTATCTTCTTACCTATCGTTTCCTTTTAGTCAAGTTCTGTTGTCCCCTCAAGTACTTTCTCACTTTAATTAGCTCCCAACAGTAACCAGATAGACTGAACGTAGTCAAACTATTAACAATACTTTATTGAGGCCCTTGCTCAATGGTTGCCAAAACACAAAGTATAGAGACAAATATAACAGACAATTAGTTGGCTGTAGGAAGATGGCCCTAGAGGATGAGGTGAGCTATCCCAGTATGCAGATTCATCATGGACATATGAATCAACTGTCTCGAGTCTGTTGTCTGGTAGGACAGACACTATTCACCAGATTTTAGTGTATGCTTCTCCCTCGTCGACACTTGGACCACCTTGAAAATAGTCGTTTAAGTCTTCCACACTTCTCAGTTCAAAATGTTTTAGGGTTAAATCTTCTTCCTTATCGAAGGATGATGATTCAAACTTCTTTCACAATCGTTGATTGTTCAAACTTCTATAAAATTGTTGATGGTTTAAACTTCAAACAAACATGTTCATGGTTCAACTTCCATTAAAAATGCTGAGGGTAAAAACTTCAATCAAACATGTTGATGGTTCAACAACCATAAACATCTTGAGGAGACAGACTTATGTACTCAAAAAGTTTGAGGGTTCAAACTTCACCCTCAAAAAGTGGTAATCTGAAACAAACAAGTCTAGGATAGTCATCGGAACCAACCCGTTTAAACATGACCTAAGACTCCTCTCCTCTTTTCATGGTGAGTCTCAGGTATCTGGGTATCTGGTAATACACAAATATACATAAATATATATTTATAGATACATGAAAGATGGGCATCACTCCTATAGTGACCGTAATATTCTCCACTTTCATTGATTTTTACCAAGGTATTTGATACAGTCAGCAGAGAAGAACTGTGGAAGATTATGGCTAAATATGGGTTTCCACAAGTTTGTCCAAATAGTGCCGCTATTTTAAGATGGTATGCAGGCAAGAGTTCAGCTTGCTTGCTTGCTTGTGTTCGTTGGCTTGAGCTCCAACGCGAAGTCCTGTATGTCGGATGAAGACATCCCGTTGTCCAACATCAGTGTGATGTCATACAGGACCTGAGGTTTGCGTGAGTATCCGTTGTCCCATGTCTGGCTTATTGGTGTGCATACTGGTGGTTCCTCGCCGTACAGGCAGACACTCTCCGACTTCGGAGGAATCAGCGATCCTATTGACTTCAGCCAGGACCCCGAAGGGACCTGTTGCCCAGGACGCTCGACGAGGACGCGTCAATAGGTCTTGGCCAGTATATAACCCGGCCCTGGTGCCTTGGAAACACCTCTGCGTCCCACAAGAGTTCAGGAAAATGGTGAACTGTCTGAGCCCTTTTCTGTCACCAATGGAGTGAAGCAAGGATGTGTCCTGACACCTACACTGTTCAGCCTCATGTTTTCAGCTATGTTTGATAAATGCCTTCGAGAACAGTGACATTGGAATACAAATCACCTACGGCATGGATGAAAAGTTGTTAAATCTCAGAAGGCTGAAAGTTAAAATCAAAACTAACAGCGACACCGCCAGAGAGCTCCTGTTTGCTGATGATTTCGCTCTATATGCCAACTCAGAGGCATACATGCAACACAATGCTTCCGCTTCCTCATTTGCCTGTGCCAACTTTGGGCTCAATAGCAATTTTAAGAAGACTGTAGTTATGTACCAGCCAGCTCCAGATCATAGACTAAGTGTGGTGGACAAATTCACCTTTCTTGGCAGCACTGTGTCACAAGCTGCCACAATTGATCAGGAAGTGAATGTAAGAATCTCCAAGGACAGTATTACCTTTGGCAGACTGTACAAGAATGTGTGGGACAGAAATGGATTAAGCCTGCAAACAAAGCTGAAAGTCTACAAAGCAGTTGTATTATCATCATTGGCACCTTGCCGTCTTGACAGACGATAGTTTGTGCTTTAAAAACGCATAATAACTTTTACTTAAGACGGTAGCGAATGTGACAGATAAGGCAAATTCGCGCTGTAAATGTCCGTTCACAGTGGGTGCATGTGAACACGTGGTCATTTCCACCACCATGCACCATCTCACGTCTCACACGCTCGGTGTGTGACTTATCTGCAATAATTTTCTCCTTTGTCTTTATTCCATTTCTGATGTTTGCCCTTCATGCAACACGTTCAGCGGCGACTTGCTCCCACTGTGCATTATCAATGCCTGTATCAATCAAGTCCCGCTTACACACACCTTTGTATCGTAGTAGAGGTCGACCCAGAGATCTCTTACCCATCTGTAATTCACCAAAAAAGATGTCCTTTGGTATTCTACCATCATCCATCCTCCTAAGATGTCCTATCCATCTAAGTCTACGAAGACTGAGCCTGTTGTATTATCCACACTGCTATATGCTTGTGAAACTCGAACTGTTCACCAGCAACACGCTAGGAAATTAAACCATTTTCACACAGTCTGCCTTAGGAAGCTATTGAAGATTAAATGGCAAGACAAGATCCCAGACACTGAAGTCCTAGATAGAGCGCCCATGCCCAGTATCCACACTCTACTAATGAAGAATCAGATTCGCTGGGCTGGTCACTTTATTAGCATGCCAGATCGGAGCGTGCCTCGTTTCACTATACCGTTGTCACATAGGGGACTAACTTCACTTTACGTCGCTACGCTTCGCCATAACGTCGTTTTGAGGCTGGCGATCGGGCTGTTAATATCGGTAAAGCCCATGTTTTACCTCCAACCACGGTAAGAACAATTCATACAGGTGCTGACAAAATCAAAGACGGTGCTAAAAACGTAACCCCTTTGAGTGCTTCTAAGATCAATCGTACCAGAAGTATTCTTATGGAGAACATGGAAGCACTATTGGCTGTCAGGATTGAAGACCAGAACCAACGTAATATGCCTGTGAGCAAGATGGTTATCTTGGTTATACTTTCAGACAACGGGTGAAGCGGCGAGTGCTGATACGCGGCTGCAGAGCGTTTCTCTGCAGAGTTAATGGCCATGATTGAGGAGGGTGGTTACTATGCAGCAGACATTGGACAACATTTTTGTTCAAGCAGAGAAGCGACAGGAAAAGAGGCAGGAAGAGGTTACAGTTTCATCCTCAGATGAAGAGGCAGAAGTTAATGCCTCTACGTCCCAATAACTCTACAATTCGCCCTCCAACCCACCTCTATTTAGCCAACAAATATCAACAACGATAAAAATAAACATAACATAATACACAACATTTCATTAACTTCTATGGGAAATAGTGTTTCGCTATACGTCGTTTAGATTATGGTCGTCAATGGGAAGAAGGAAATACCACAATGTGATATACGAGTAAATGGGCATATACTTAAGCAAGTGAATCGATACCGTTATCTCGGCTCAGTCATAACATCTGATGGGAGATGCATGAAGAGATTAGAACAAGAATTGCCATTGAGGAGGTAGCCTTTTGCAAGATGAATAACATACTTACCAATAAAAAGATATCAATTGAAACGAGAAAAAGAGTGTTGAAGTGGTACATAGAACCTATACTTTGTATGGATGTGAAGCGTGGACAATAAGCACTCAAGATGAAAAACAGCTGATGTCTGTGGAAATGTGGTTTCTGAGGAAAATGCAAAGAATACCATGGGCAGACAGAAAAACCAATGAACAAGTCCTTCAAGAAACAAATGAAGATCGTACACTGATTAGATTCATTAGACGTAGACAGTCAAAATTCTTTTGGCATGTTATGAGAAGAAATGACTTGGAGAACTTGGTGACGATTGGCAATATCGAAGGGTAGAGACCAAGGGGAGTTCCGAGAAGTAAATACCTGGATGGCTTGGCCATGTGACATGGTCGAGGCAGGAGCACGGAGCTGATCCACGACTCTGGTAAACGAATGAGATGGCAGAACATGACCGCCCACGCTTATCGGCATGACACATGATGGATGGATACGTCGTTTCACTTAAAGTCGCGTTTTCCAAGAACGTATCCCAGACGTTAACCGGGGCCTTCTGTGGTGTTTTTTTTTTTTCTTTTCCTCAATATAACATTCAATATCTCAGTAACCAACTGTGGAAAAATGATGAGATTTAGCATATAACCTTATCATTATGTCCACCCAACAAAAAAATTTTTGTTCTGGAGATTGCACAGCAGATTTCAATGTTTGTTTATATGCGGTATATAATTTATGGCTCCCGAATTCATGCCATCATTTTAAGATTATTACAGCTTCAGCAAGACACACCCCCGCTCTTTTTGAATTTGTCTGGCAGTTTTCGTCTTGGCACAGACTGAGGGAATTTATATGGGATAGTTACGAGGTGTCGTCAAACTGTAGGTTCTTTCATGAAACGTGATTACATAAATAAAATAGCTGGCTCGGCCCGGCTTCCCCCCAGCTCCTGGCGGGAATCTATCTATCTATCTATCTATCTATCTATCTATCTATCTATCTATCTATCTATCTATCTATCTATCTATCTATCTATCTATCTATCTATCTATCTATCTATCTATCTATCTATCTATCTATCTATCTATCTATCTATCTATCTATCTATATATTTATCTATCTATCTATCTATCTATCTAATCTATCTATCTATCTATCTATCTATCTATCTATCTATCTATCTATCTATATATCTATCCGTCTGTTTGTCTGTCCGTCCGTCCGTCCGTCCGTCAGTCCGTCCGTCCGTCCGTCCCTCCCTCCCTCCCTCCGTCCGTCCGTCCGTCCGTCCGTCCGTCTGTCTGTCTGTCTGTCTGTCTGTCTGTCTGTCTGTCTGTCTTTCTGTCTGTCTGTCTGTCTGTCTGTCTGTCTGTCTGTCTGTCAGCCTGCCTGCCTGCCTGCCTGCCTAGTGTCTTTTCTTTTTTGCCTCAATATAAAAGAGACACTGACAACTATTTTCATAGTGCAAGACAAGTAATCATGTTCCGTCTCTGAACGGTAAACAGCAGAGTAGACAGTCTTTCACGAAGATTCATAGCGGGTCTGTCACCCATGTGTACGTGTGAACAAACTACACAGACAGCTGAACAGATCCTTACAAATTGAATCATGATGACTAAATTGCGGTATCATTTCTGGTCACCTCATACGCACATTAACGCACAGCTATTTGGAAGCTTTCACGAACTCAATATAAAAAGCTAACATGAATACTTGTGTACACGTTATTAACCAGCAGCTGAGGAAACAAGAAGGAAATGAAAAATAAGGTAAGAAATATATTCCTTCTACTTTCCTGTTAATTTACAAATTATTTACCCCGTGTCGCTGTAAATTCTCTGTCTTTACTAATATTACACATTGCACCCCTCTCGGGGTTTTCCGTGGTGAAGTGGTCAAGCCGTCTGATTCGGGCTCCGAAGGTTGTATGTTCGATTCCGGGCCGCGTCCTTCATTTCACGAGTGCATTTTTTCGGAGACTCCCGAGGGTCGTCGCTGGAGTTACGGAGTTCGTGCTTTGTAAGACGCTTTCCGCGCTGCGGAAAGAAACTGAGCCCTATGGGATAAAAACCCGGTGCAATGCAGCCGATCCTGTCGATTTTAAGCTACTTCTTTCATTGCACCCACTCCCTTAAGAATATAGATACGCCTTTGTGTGTCATCTGAATTGGCAGGTCTCCCATTACTATAAGCATAACTTTGTTTTATATTATAGTTACATATTATAGTATCTTCATTCTAATACTAAAACAGGGCAACCGGCAATTATGCACCAACTATAGAACTGTTGCCCAGATCAGTCATGCAAGTAAAATTCTACTAAAATCATAATGGGAAGACTTCGTGAGAAAATGGACGAAGAAATTAACGTGGTTCAAGCTGGATTTAGACAAGGAAGAGGAACAAGAGATCAAATTCTCATTAAGCGTTTAATAGTAGAGAGGTACAGAGAATTTAATGTAAACCTATTCTCATGTTTAGTGGATTATTCAAAGGTATCTGACTGTGTACAACATCAGAAACATTGGGAAATCAAGAGGAATATGGACTTTCCATCACATGTAATACAACTCATAAAAATGCTCTATCTAGACCAACAAGCCGCGGTTAGAATAGATGGCGAGACATATAACTTTGACATCAAGCAAAGAGTCCGTCAGGGATGTGTGCTGTCCCCATATTTGTTAAACCTGTACGCCGAAAATATGAGAAATGTCCGATATGATATAAACAGGGAGCTATATGATGCCCTAAATATCGGTGGTCATGACATACCAGAAAGTAGGTACGCTGATAATACAGTATTGCTATCCACAGCACAGAATGGTAAAGAAAACCTAATAACCTCAACCCAGTTGAATAGTGAAACTCACACCTTATATGGTAACATAGCAAACAAGACGATAATGCATACAGATAAGACTACTATGGAGAAAGAAATATATGTTAATGAGGAAACCGTGGAGGTGGTGGAAGTTTTTTAATATCTTGGGTCATTGATTACCAACAATGGCGACACAATGAAAGAAGTTGAAATACGAATAGCTATTAGTCTTCTAAGACTAAAACAACTGAATAAATTGTGGAGAGGGACAAACTACAAAAATCAGATGTTTAAGGGCATGCATCTTTCCCATTGGAACATACGCCTGTGAGACCTGGACACTTACTAAACACGCTGAACTGCGCATAAATGCTAGTTAGTTAGTTAGTTAGTTAGTCGACAGATCATCCTCGTTGCACATCGGACCATTCAGTCCATAAGTGCTCGGATCCCCTCCTCAGCAAATCCCGCAGCGTGTAGCGGCTAACGACGCCAGTTCTGTGTTGGTTTATCAATCTTCTTTGGCTTCCTGCGTAGTGTTCTTGTTTGGCCACCCCTCTTTTAATTTGCTGCTCTCGCAGTCTGGCCATTGTTGTAGATTCACAGTCATCACTTGGTTCTTGCAAAAGTCTCACTTCTCGTAGAGCATTCAGAATGTCAGCCTGGTCCATGGCGCGTCCGCCCTCCACAGTAGCCTCACCTGCGAGCTTATCAGCCCGCTCATTTCCTTGTACTCCCGCATGCCCTGGCACGAAGATGAAACTAATCTTTGCCAGCCGAGACCGCTTCAGAGGCAGCAACCATTCTCTTCGGATCGACCACTCCTCTATCCTCTTGATCATGTTAATTGAGTCGCTAAGGAAACAAGCCCTAGTGAATGTCTGTGTCTCGAGCCATGCTATTGCTTTACTTACTGCCATGACTTCCATGGTCAGGCTACTTGTGGTTTCAGTGAAAGCACCAGAGTCCTCCTTCACAATTCTCCCTCCGGCCCGAGCTGTAAAGGCCCATGAGCTTCTCACATGTCGGACGACCGACCCATCTGTGTAGATGACCGCGTCACTGTCTAGCGAATTCTTGAAAATCAACGCTTGTACTTCAGCCACAGCAGCCGGATTTTCTTGTCTGCATTTTCTATCTAGTTGGATGCAAACTGAAAAGGATGTGCAGAAGTCTGTTGGCACTTGCACCCACTCCTCGCCAGGTTCTAAGTCCTCAAGTGAACACACCTGTTGAAGAATGTCTTCGGCTTGACCCATCCACGACCGTCCTCTTTTTAACCTGCTGCCCTTCACCTTCCTAATTTCACTATGCAGTGGATGCTGTGTGTTTGCGTTAATTCTGAGGTAGGCGCGTGCCCTGCAAACTTGCATTCTCTCTTCAATGGTTGGAAAATCAAGAAGGTAGCGCATCGCCCTGCATGCTGTATCTCTTGTACATCCAAGAATAATGCGCATAGCTTCATTCTGTATCCTTTCCATCCTTTCTATCTGCTTATGGCTGACAGTCAGGATTGCCATTGCATACTCCAAACCAGACATGACCAGCCCCTCGTACAGAAGATATAGATGGCGCTGCTCACAGTTTGCTGCCGCCATCACCCGCATCGCTGCCAAACCCCGCTTGGCCTTTGTTATCACCTGGTCTATGTGCACATTATAAGCAAGGCTTCGATCAAACCGTATCCCCAGGTAATTCATTGCCTGCGTTCTTTCCACCGTCTCTGAACACAGCATTACAGTTGGTGTTGGATTGTTGACAATATGATTATTCAACGAGAACCAAGTCACTGTTGCCTTTGTTGGGTTGACCATTGCCCCAGCTTCATCACGCCAAGTACTTATGCGATTGAGTTCGGTTTGTAGTTCCACAGCAACCTCCTCTCTATCCTTACCCTGACGATACACTAAAACATCATCGGCATATGACAATGTCCTGCCAGGTCCAGTGATCTGCTCACTGGTGATTCTCACTGTGTAGGCGTTGAACAGTACCGGAGATAATGGTGATCCCTGTGGTAGGCCAGGATATATTGTTGTTGGTTCCGAAGTCCAACTGCCACATCTAAAAACTACTTTCCGTTGGAAGAGGGCTGCAGCGATCCAACTAAGGAGGAATGGACTTACGTTTAGTTCAAGAAGCTGAAACATTAAAAAATCCAGTGGTACTCTGTTGTATGCGTCCTCAAGATCAATCGCTGCAGCAACGGTTTCAGTGCCTGAGTGGAAACCTTCATAGACATCGTGGGCAAAGACTGCTGCATTGGTCCAGGTTTCTCTTTTTGGACGGTACCCACCCAGGGTAGGTGGGAAAACACCTTGCCTCTCTAGTTGGCTTGATATTTTCCTGGCAATTACCTTCTCCAGCAGCTTGCCTATTGTATTCTGCATGGTTATAATTCGATATCCCTGAATTTTTTTGTGGTCTTTGTCAGGCTTCGGCAAGGGAATCAGATAGCTGTGTAACCATTCCTCCTTGATGCTAGCACTCCCTATACTGTTGTTGTACATGTCTGCTAGTTTCTCTAGCTCATTGTCGGTACACCTATTTATGTCGTCGTATCTTATGCCATCAGGACCTGGAGCACTGTTTTTTGATCGTCGAAGCACAGCCTTGATTTCTTTCCCTGTCACTGGGTCTTCATCCGAAGTGTTCTGGGCCTTGCATCTGTCTGAGGTGACCTCCTTGGCCAGATTCCGGCCTCCCATGTCTGTCTGGTTGCTCTGCTCAAGGTAGCGCTCAAAGAGGGCTTTGCCCTTGTCCTCGTCAGTCCTCTGCCAGATGAGGTCAGCACCTTGGAAGTCAGAAATGCTCTTATTCTTGACTACACCACTCATGCTTTTATGTAGTCGCCAGAACAATTTCAGTGACTTGTCTGTGCTTACTCTTTGACACACCTCTGCCCATTTTTCGCTTTTAACCACCTTGACCAGTTTTTTGAAATAGCTTACTTTTGTGTGCATCTCTCTTTCTAAGTGCAAGCAGGGACTAGGATGACCAGCTCTGTTCTTCTTGGCATTTTGCCATCTCCTTACAGCACTACGCTTATCCACACAAGCCTTCTCCACCTCGAAACTCCACCACGGTGGCTGCTCCCAGCTTTTTTTCCTGCCCTGAAACGTTCTGCGCTTGTCACGTCTTATTTTACTCACCACATCTTGCCCTGTACTGTCATACTGGAACGTCTTTACCTTTAGCTTGTGCTGCCTGGTTCTGCCTTTCTCCACCAATATGCTGCATGGGTGGTGGTCGCTGCCATGGTGTCCTAGGACACCCCATCTACACACTGTAGTGAGCGAAGGTGAAACTAGCGCCAGATCAATAGCACTGTCCTCATCGCCTGGACGGCTTGCTGTCCTGGTGACACAGCCGCTGTTGATACAAACCAGCTCGATGGTTTCCAGTGCAGTCTCGAGCTCCTCCCCTTGTGTATTGGAGGAAGTGTTTCCCCATGATATGCCTTTAGCGTTGAAGTCACCACAGAAAATAACATTTCTCTCGTGGCCTAATATGCCACTTAAGCACTGCCACTTCTGGGCGTCCACACTCGCATTGCGGGCATAAACATTAACCAACACGAATGGTATACTGGAATGAACTCTCAACGCCTGTATTTGTATATCATCACTGTTCCAACTGGACATGTCTAGCTCTGACGCCACCATGCTGTCGCGAAAGAGAATCGCCGTTCCCAGATGTCGTCTGTTGTAGAAACATTTGAAGCCGGCAATTCGGAGTAGCTGATCGCCCAGTCTCGTCTCCTGGAGTGCTACAATGTCGTTCCTGTAAACTAGGGTTTCTAAAATAGAGCCCCGTTGTTTTACACTGGCACAGTTCCAATATAGAATACGGATGTTCCTGAGTCCTAGACGGTGACACTTGAGTCTAAAACGTCTCAAGCCACCGCGCTTACCTGGCTTCTTTTTCCCTGCGCGGCTACCACGCCGCTTCGGTATGTTGACTGCTGATCTCTCGGAACACACACGTTGTTCCGCCATGTTGAAAAAACGTAAACACAGACTTTTGAGAACCACACACGCTGCTGAAAATTCACTCAAGGATGGCTTCGCTCGATGCACGAACTCCGTAGCACCCGCGCAGATCTTGAGTAGAAACTCCTGGTTTTACATCCTGGCACACCAATTACACGCAAGAAATGAATAAATCCATCCCCTACGCGAAAAGGTTAACGAACACAAAACGAACATAAATGCGCATAAATGCCCTTGGATATAAATATTATAAGCGATTTCTAAGAATATCTTGGATAAAGAAACAAACAAACGCATCCATAATTCAAGAGCTGAATATTAAAGAACGTTGGCTATTAAGGATAATAAACCAACAAAGAAAATTTAAATGTTTTGGTCACTTGAAACATCACGAAAGTTTGGAGAGAATAATGGAAGGGTATATGCCAGGGAAGAGAGACAGAGGAAGGCCAAAGAGAAGATGGGTACAGGATGTGGCTGATGATCTCCACATAAGTGTATCAGACACAGAACATCTTGCTTATGGTCGAGAGATTTTCCGGAAGGTTGTAATGTGAGCGAGGTTCTGCAAAGGACATGCTACTGAATGAATGTATGAATGAATGAATGAATGAATGAAAGAATGAATGAATGAATGCGCAATCACAGTTCTTTAATGTTGTAATTTACCTTTGATTCGTCTTCTGTGTTGTGTTCATAGTGCGGTGTTCTGAAAGTCTGGTTTATTTACATATGCGGTTTATATTGATTATGAACAAGAGGGGGAACGGGACACAATCCTGTGTCACAAATTCCCTGAGGTGAGGGGAGCTATTGCTACACTATATCCCGTGGGTTCAGTTCTGTGTATTGGGTACTTATGGTTTAGTCTACCAACCCCCTCCAGCCTCTGGACAACACCCTCTGACAATCTTTCTTTCAATGGACTTTATCCTTTAAGGCTCAATCCATATTAGTGACTCAAGTCTGGTCTGAAACAAACATATTAGACATTTATTATACAATAGGATGTCAAAATATATGGAGGTAGATAGAGGTACACAGTAGACTAATGTATAGGCCAGATCAGCAGGATAGGTGTACGGCTATCATCATCGAGCCGTCCCTGTGTCAGATGCCGCTGCAGTCTGCTGTAGAAGGACTCTCACCGGGCTGATGCAAATCCTCCTCACGAATGGGACAGATTGGTGTAGTAGCAGCTCTAGGTTGGTACACCTGGTAAAGTGCTGGTATCACTCGGCCTTACACTCCTTGGGTTCCCTTACACTGGGTCTAGGTTGCAGTGGATGGTGAGTTGACAAACCAGGCAGACTAATAGTTCACCATATCCCGGGTAGCCCTTTGGTATATAACAAAGTTCCATTTCATATCAAATAGGGCACCTGGATTTACATACTCATTGAACAATGAGTCTAGTCTAAGTAATTCAGCATTGTCTATACACCACAGACTCTGTTTAAGTAAATAGGCACTGTCTATACACCACCGCCTCTAGTAACTGGAGTCACTAACACAGTTCTGTAGTCTACAATAACTGGACTCATTAACACAGTTCTGTAGTCTATAATAAATGGACTCATTAACACAGTTCTGTAGTCTATAATAAATGGACTCCGGCATTAAAGTCGAACCTAAAGTGACTAATGTTCACCACAGTTGGCCGTATATATTAGGCCATGTCTCTTCTCAGGCCCCTCTCTGGGCCGCAGTAGCCAGATATGACATCGATAAATACATCTTTACCTTACTGATCACGGCGGTATGGTCGCTGGCTGTTCATGGACTGGGAATGTTTAGTGGCTGATTTGCAAAAACCATAGGCCACTGGAACTATGGCTTGTCAGGAACTGCCGGGCGCTACCTCAGCCCTAGGAAGCTCACGCCCACTGTCTTCTTGGTTCGTTCCATGAAGTAGGTTCACAGGTCGCGTTTACGATCGTCTGGTACACACTTCATGACAGGCTCTTCAACAAAACAACCTTGTGAGAGCCACTGGTAACAGCAAACAGCGCATAATGAATATAGGAGTGGGCTCTCAGAATTATAGAATCAATATATAACAATATACATGATCATGAACCCTTCTGCATCTGCTATGATCTGGACTGGGGTGAACTGGGACTCATCTGTCAGATCGCTACAGAAAGAGCGTCGTCCCTCGAAAACTGTACGGCAGCTCGGACTGGTCCCGTCGAGTAGACACAGGTTAGGCACACAAGTTCCTGCAAATGTCTCAGTCATGTTATCCATTCACGGTTAGGCATCAGTATAACGCTCAACGCCAATTTGAGGAGATATTCGGCTACTCCGCCGACCCTTCTTTAGGTTTCTCTCTCTCCTCCGATAGCAGTGTAACTATCTCAGCACCTTCCCTATTCCCATCTTCCAATTCTGAGAAATGTACTTTCATTCTAGTCAATGGCTTTTTAATACATGGTTTCCCCCTCCATGTCACAGGTCTTAGTCATCCCCTGTGTGAATACATGGTCTATCTCTCTGTAGCGGGTGATATCCAGCTTCTGTGTAAAGATATGGTCTATCCCCCATGTAGCGGGTGATATCCACTCCGTTCTCTCACATCTGTCCAATAGCTGAGCAGGTGGAACGGTGTCATTGTTCCCTGGAACAACAGTCGGATGGCCCAAAGGTTTATTTCACTCGGTTCTATTTCTGCCTTTTTCACCTCCTGAAATAATTAATGTCCCTCCCTTTGGTCCCTTCAGAAGAACTAAATACGCAAAGGACAAGTGGGAGGAAAGTAGAAACAGAACAATCCAGTGGCCCCATGAAATTGCGGAGACGGCCGTCATCATATCGGTCGTTAGCGGAATACTTCTGCCGACATTCGCAAACGTCGCCAATCGTCCTCCCGAGTAATTAGATAGATCACACACCGTGGTTTGGGTGTCGCCCTGTTGCGCCCCAGCGTCCGCTGCGTCTTCTGGAAGTCACTCGTCGCACTTCCCCGCCACGCTGACTTCAACTGGCGATTATCATCACCAAACCCCCTCATGCATAGATTCATTTTAACATTTCAACAATTCCTGTTGGGCTACCACATAGACTCAACCAATTAGGATGCCATTAACCGATGGTTGATAACGCCCTCCTTTCTACATCTAATTTCGATTAGGTCCCATTTATTCCGACTTCGTAACTATGCATGAGATAGCCTGATTAACGCGTACATTGCGCACTCACGTAACACGAAACATCGACACGAAATTACTATTCTAATTAAAGGCAAATACCTTCAAACATCAGAAGCTTGGTCCACATGCTGGTAAAAATGTAGAACCCCTTTGAGGGCCATTCATACACAACACACAGCGCTAACAACCGACGTTCTCTGAATAAGCAGCCTGCAACTCAACTAAACTGAAACATCAGTTCAGTTTCGACTTTCAGCCTAAGCAGCACTCAGCTTACACGCGTCGGCAAAGTTGCTCCGTTCGAAGCATGAACCGATAACTCAGTCGCAGTATGCTGAACAGAGCTAACCCGTCTAGAATGTTCTGTCCAGAGCATAAAAGGAGAGCAACTCAATTACTGGGATAAACCTCGGCAAGAATTTGCACGGTAAGTTCCCTTTGACCGGTAGCGAGACGCAACTTCACGCATTTCGCTACACCCTGTCGTACTCCAGATTTTATGGTGAAGGGTTCTGAGTTTCCTCCATGTGTTCTTATTTTGCATTCACTGTTGTTTTATAAGCTTCTACATAACTTTATTAGATGTGTACTCACTCCATACCGTTTAAGTATTTCCAACATATGGTTTCTATCTACTCTATCAAATGCCTTTTCTTGCTAAACAAAGGTTAAGTATAGTGTTTAAGTAAATACTATTGATGTTTCTATAAGTTGTCTAAGAGTAAAGATGGCATATGTACATCTATTGCTTTTTCTTAAATCCAAATGACGTAGTTAAATATTCTAAGTTTGGTGGCACGGTCAATTTCCTTTGACGTCAAAACATGTTATATTGATATAAACGTTCCTCTTGCTTTACTTATTCCTATTTCAATTTCCCTTCCTTTATCTGCATTGCAACTCAAATAGGTGTATGACAACATCTGATGAAGTGAGATTTCACCAAGGCAAATGAGGCTTTAATCCTTTCGTTTAATCTCATTTGTGTAATTTCCTTAGGAATTTTTAAACATAATTGGTGTGACATTTTACCAATTATGGTTAGTTTATCTTGCATTTGATTACGTGTGTGTGAGAGAGGGGTAAAATGCTCGTCTTATCTTTCCTGGGACGCCTTGCTGTCAGCCATTTCCTCTGGCCACTGCCTACAGCACCCTTCTCTCCAAACTATAATGCTGTATCTATTCTTCCGCACTACACACACGATACCAAAGGACGCCAACCACGTCTGCCATATCATGCACCAGTACCCCATCCAACGATGCATACCCAGCCAATATGTTCGCCTACACTTTTCCCACCAGACCAGCATGTCCTGGGAAAACACAATCCAGCACATGCTCTCTATCTTTGATTGTTCAGAGCCTGCCACTCTGCCCGAAACATGCTTTCTTCACCTTTCTCATCATACTTTCTGAGTCCTTTACATTCACGACATGCATGGGCTGTCTGACCTCCATCCAGCGGAACGCAGCTGTGACTGCCTCCACATCCATTCTCAAACTAGGTAGTATGGTATCATATGCTATGCAATCCTGCACTAACAACGTTCACCAACCTTCGCAACGAACCCCCAGGCACATTTTTTAACAATAACACAGAGCCATCATTGTAGGTGATTATATCCACCTGGTCACGAATCGTCGTTATGTCTCTGTTTATGAAGTGATGAAAGATAATGGATAGAATGCATGGTTTAGCCAAGGTATACAGACATAGTCTTCGTGGTGCAGAGGTTAAGCCGTTTAACTCGTTCTCCGAAGGTTGTGGGTTCGATTTCGGGCCGTGTCCTTCGGTTCACGAGTTAAATTTTTCGGAGACTCCTGTGGGTCGTCGCTAGAGCTACGGAGTTCGTGCTTTGTGTGACGCTTTCCGCGCTGCGGAAAGAGACCGAGCCATATGGGATAAAACCCGGTGCAATAAAGTCGACCCTGTCGACTTTTAAGCGACTTTTATACAGACAGAGACAGCTGGTGGCCGTGTGAAGATTCAATACATGCTGCTTGGAAGGAAGAATTATAAATCAGACGTTAATTAAACTAAGTATTCCACAAATGATGTATTTCAAACCATCTTGATATCACCGATGACGTTTTGTGGGAGAAAGAACGAGCGCCTTTGGATGACTATGAGGTGAATATGTATTATGTTGCCACAGATAATCGCATTGAATCGACAACACTATATGTGTTAAATACGAGTGCTTATTGCAGTGAGCGATTCTAAGGTCACTTTCCGTCTCCCTCTAACCCCATTAGTGTGTGTGTATATATATATATATATATATATATATATATATATATATATATATATATAATATATATATATATATATATATATATATATATATATATGAGAAGCAACCCCGTTTACAATCATTAACAATACGGCGTTGGATCCATATTTTCATTGACAATTCGCCAGTCGGTGGGTGATGTAGCCAGTATGATCCAGCGAATGCAGCACTCTGAACAAAGACATTGTAGATTTTCACAATTGCATTCAGTCTTGCAGGCAAATCGAATACAGTTATAAATACAACCAGCCCACATTATAACAAAGACATTCATAGTATTCAACACGAATAACTCATAGTAGTATTTGTAATCTGGATTACATTGCCAAATATCTTCATACGTGGACACGTTAATGACCTCCCAATGCTTATAATTTAATGCGATGGCATTTGATTATTTGTCAAACAGTTGCTACAATATATATTTATATAGCGAATAATTACTATAGTAGCCATGTGCATGGACAAGTATCACACAATGCCTAGTTTTACGAAATCTGAGCAATTTGAAAATGTAGTTCTCTTTTCTTCGTCGTGTTAATTATAAGTTACTGTCACATGTACACGAATAGTGTTATTTGAAAGCAAATTGTAACTGTTATGGTTGCAATTATCTTCAGTTTGCAAGATATACAAGTAAATATATACAATCACCTTCAAATTAATATCCTGTCATTGTAAATCCGTGGGCAGCCTCTGTTAGTGGCTGAGTCAGAAACATGATTATTAATCTGAGCCAGGGGTGACATCTAATATAACTTCTCTTTGAGGTTAGACGGGGTAGGGGTAATTATAAAATCGAAATCGTAAACTAACAAAAACACTAGTTGAAAATAAATGTATGCATCGCTATACTGTATTCGTGCAATAATAATAACTGTACAAAGTCAAATATGAACAAGTGACTTTATAACAAAGTATAACTTTAATATAACTTTCACGATTGATAAGTAGCTTGCGAGTTGTACAATACATTTTAGCAAACGCACATTGTCGTTGGCATTTTAGTAAATTCTGTTTTGCATCGAGGATAATGTGTTTAAAATGATTGTCCCGGACTCTGACGTCACAACAGTATAGAAAAGTTACCAGGACATCTCTTGGGAAGTGAAGGTGGTCGGTGTGATATTGGCCACATCACCCCTCGAGTATCCAGAGATTTATACAAATATAGTTCTACCTTATTATGCTCAGTACTCAGAATATGTGTAAAACGGGGTCCTTTATGTTTGTGTATTTTTATATTTATTCCATATCGTATTGGATTTATAAACAAAAGTAAATTGCTGCAAATACGGTTAATGTTATTTACCTTACTGTTGTAACCCGATTCGGACACTATGTATAGTTCAATATTTAACAAATTAAACATACGTCACGTGGTTCTTGTTACTGTATTTTTGGCTGAAATAGAAATTGAAATGCAAATAATATCCACTCTTAAAACACATCCTTAATGTGTATAAGGCTAAAGCAAATTTTCTAAATGTAACTTTGATGAAACAAGAACAAAATGAATCATATTTTGAGCGAAGAGGGAAGGGCAATATTTGAAATGGTCAATTTTGAATATATTTGTACCATTATATCCATTTTCGGTATGTCAGCCAATATTATTAATATGATTGTTTTCTACAAACAAGGTTTCGAAAATACTATAAACATTGCGTTTTGTTGCCTCGCTGTTTCTGACTTTCTTTGCCTCTTGACGCTGCTGTGGTCATCTATATCATTGAACCCATTGATCGCTTCTTCAAATCTTGGTTGGTCACCCATAGAGGTCTGTTATTTGACAGGTTCGTGGCCCTACGCTTGCTTCTCTAGAATTACAGGTTTCATTACCGTTTACGTAACAGCTGAAAGGTATCTCAGTATAGCATTACCACTAAAGGTGAAATACTTTATAACTCGAAAGTCAACAGTGTCGATGTTATTCTTAATTTATGTTATCAATATAGCAAGCTTGACTCCAGAGTACGCCACTACTTACCTTGGCTGGGAAATAGATCATGATAAGAACAAGACAATCTTGCGCATGATGTTTACAAGCAGTAGAAAAAATGTAGAAGGAGTTATCCATGTTCTTCACTCCTTGCTAGGAATGACGTCATTCGCTGGAGTTATTATCTTTACAATTTTATTAGTAATAAAATTAAGACAAAGTTCTCGATGGCGGAAAAATGTCACGTCCAGCCACAGTAAGCAGGAGGTCGTGGCTAACAGAGACAAGAAGACAGTGAAGATGGTTGTATTGATTGCTGGTGTTCTCATAGCATGTTACTCTCCTGGTGCAGTGATCGCGTTAGCTTCATTTATTGTTGGGCCGGAGTTTAACGTCGGAGGCCGATACAGAAACTTATGCTTCGCAATGTGGTCCACAGCATTCATTTTCCAGGCTGTTAATTCCAGCGTGAATATATTAATCTATTACTCGATGAGTTCAAAATACAAACGAATTTTTCTTCAATATATCTTGAGATATAAATGTTAAACCTGCTTTGTTAATTAATATAACAATTAGCAAGGTCGTCTTCTCTGCCACTGATTCTGCATCTGAATATGATGATAGAGGCAATTATTCGATGGACGAACGACTGGCAAAGACGATCATGTGGGCCCTGTTACTTGTTTTTCAAAATTCTAGTACCCGCGTCAAAGGGTTGGGTGGGGGGGGGGGAGTGGCAATAATGGGCGTCGATGTCTGGCTTCTCTGCTGGAATTAAGTCTATATGGATTTCTTGTTCCTTTTGGACATCGATTTGAAGTCTGTCGATAAACCAAATACTTAACAACTGTAGAGGAAACATGACAAACTTATGTCTAATCCCATCATGTTTCCTGTGCTCAAGTATGACCTTCTTATTCATTCGTTTGTATCTCCCAGTGAGGCATAGGTCCTTAACCAGTTCACCCCAAGTCGTCCTCTCTCGTGCTATCGAATGTTGAATGTTGAATGGTGTCTTCGTAATATGCTTTTCCGAAGATGTGCAATTTCAACAGAAGTCTTGCATTCCTAGCTGGTTTCTGAACTCAGAGAAGGGGGATAAGCTGTGCAATACAGTCCGCGCGGAGATGGTCCTTCTTTTCCGAGTGGGGAGAACAGTCTGTATGCCAGCCTCACTGTGGTAGCTGCAAATCCTCTTTAGGGTGTATACAGCCTTCAAGCCAATGCATCAGACGTAAGTGTTAATTAATATTCAGCCCTCCAGAGGATTCGCCACCCAACAAAACAATGGATCTCCTTATATATGTCAGTGGAATGTAACAACCTACAATAATAAAACAGATGTAGAAGAGACTGTTTTCGTTCTTCAGCGTGATTTCCCAGTGTAGGACAGTTTGGACCAGCATGGACAGTCCGTTTAAGAACTTACTTACCTGGAACTGTGCTTTGAAGAGTACATACGACATATTCCAGTTAATGCCGTCATCTCAATGGTGCCGAATCTAAGTTTTCTGTGACATAGTGTATGATTTCAGTACTTCTTATGACTGACACTATTTCAATAGATGCCAGTCCTCATGATCAAGGTGCTAGGAGCCTGCCTCTTTCACAATGTAATGGACGACTTGGTCAGTCCTTTTATCCAGGTGTTCAATGCCCCATTATCAAGTCTCACCCATTTATGTATATTAAAGCAGTTCGTTGAATTAATACAAAATTATAACAGTCACGTTAGAAAGCAATGGCAAACTACTGAACGTAAAATTACCTAGAAAATCTCAACCAACTAGAAAATATTGGGCTGAGTGCGACGTCGTATAAACCGAAACGCAACTAACTTGTTAGTTTGCTATTGCTTTCTAACCGATCGATACTCATACTGTTGTGAAAATCAAGACCACGTAATCTGCTCCAAAACTGCCTATTGCTGACTTTGAATCCAGTCTGTCAGGATTGTGAAACTGCGGTCACAAACTTTAAGCCACAGAGATATATCTATAGTGACTGTCAGTTCAGACAAAGGTAATTATGACTGAAAGACGAGATGTAAAGAGTTAAAGACAGTTACACAACAGTTCGACTGAAACAGACAGTCAACACGAGGAAGGCTCACGACCAGTATTGAAAGTTCCGAATCGGGATTTAATGAGTCCCTCATTCAGGCCCCTACTCCGTGGCGAAGATGTTACGAATGTATTTGTAATCCCGCATACCGCTTGAGAAGCACAGCTACGAGCGATTTGGAAGCAGAGCGCCTTGTGCTGGTTTCCCATACACATGTATCGTTTCGGGCAGTTCCAGCCTTCCAGAAAGCATTGGCACACTACTAAACGTAAACGTGCCAAGAAATCATGAACAACCAAAACATGCTGGGTTTAACTGCGATGTGCACATAACTTTTACCTAACTTATTCAAGCACAAATCAGCTTTGAGACAGGTCACACAAGTCACATAGTAGTCACAAATAGGATAGTCAACATCAGTGATGATTAGTGATACCCCTTCGTCAGCTTGCATACAATTCACATTTGACTACCTACTAGCGTCTTACGTCAGATTCGGATTCCCAAGCAACATTCTGTTAATATTCAGTGGACCCAAACTAGAATGAGTGATGAAAAGTTACATTAGTTGATGGCACTGTTAATCGTCGAGTGTAAGCAGTAGTAAGATAGAATGAGTTCTTCCCACTGTACAAGACAGGCTAATAAGTTGGCCTACTGAGGTGTACCAAGTAGCAACTGAGCGAGATTGCAGTGTGGGGTAGGTTTCTGTGGTGTGGCTGTCTTGACATTATTGAGTTTACTGCTCGCTATTGAGACATGAATACATACGACTATCTATTGTGACTAAAAGTTTCTTAACCTATTGGAGCATACTGGGTGCACACCCTCAGGGAATACATGTTTTACCAGCTACCACCGTGACATTGTCTTGATCATTTCTTCTTAGCATCTGTCAGATTTGTGTGTGTTTCAAATAATCATTGTCAGCAGTATTATTCTTAAGTCAATAACCTCACACTTGCATCTTGGCAGTGGCATTTGGTGACTAGAGATGAATTATTTAATATGCATTTTCATCGGTTACACCTGGCTTATCGGGCGATCTAGCTGGCTAATCGTCTAAGTACACGATTTCTCTGCTAAAAGATTTAATAACTTTGAAAATAGGAGCTTGAAGACTAAATTACACGAAAGTAATCTGGTTTAAAAGCGAATATACAAGTAGAAAACAAGCTAAGAACAGACATGTTAACGTCACCGGACTAGTAACAAATAAAAGGAGGTGTACAGCAAAAACAGTCTATGCAGAGCTTGAAATACTCGTAAGATAGAAAATATTCAACCAGTTGTCAAAAGTAGTATGGTATATCGTGTGAGAATGTTGTGCTGGCAGCTATAATTGTAAAGGACCGTGTTCACATGGATAACTTCCCATTGTCTGTTATCTTGCCAGGATTATTGAATATTTGTGACATTGGCATTCATTTTCATATTTGTACCATGCCATTCCATAGGGCATACAAAGAAATTTTTAAAGTGAAGATCTGGAATAAACTTTGCTATGCTTGAAAACATTTTATCGAATTCAAGACAAATCATAGACACGTTAATCGAATGTAGTCTGGTTAGGAGTAATATTTGTTCTTGTAGTAGTATTAGAAACTAAGAGATCTATAAAACAGTTAGAGCAGCACCAGTTGTTAAATTCGTTGATAAAAAAGACATAAGTGGTGAACCATCTAGTTAGAATAAATTCTGGAAAAAATAGATTAGAAAAAATAAATCTTGGAGGGCTGAGTGGTCTTGAGGTATGGTGTCCGCCTCGAGTGCTGGAGGTCCCGGGTTCAGGCCCCGGTGAGGACCGGGATTTATTTAAAGATCCACGTGGACTTCCAGTAATAAAATTTCCCCTGGTCTCTGGGTAGTGATATCGGACGCCCGTGTGTATTGTTGCGCACGCAAAAAATCCCTTGGCAGTTGGAAATCGAAAAAGAGTAGCCTAACGGCTCTGCCCGGGCAAAATTTCGAGTTAAAAATCTACCCAAGTATTTCAGGATCCTCGCCGATGCAACGGAGTTCGTGCATTGAGCTGAGTTTCTCCAGACTCAGGTTTGAGTTAGGAGGAGAACGGAGCACTTATGGGTTAAACCCGTGTGCCGTGATGTTGA
The DNA here is from genome assembly GCA_963921405.1 of Cepaea hortensis. NCBI lineage: Eukaryota > Metazoa > Mollusca > Gastropoda > Stylommatophora > Helicidae > Cepaea > Cepaea hortensis. Next base: position 74,510,421 of record OY992878.1, read on the forward strand.
TCCGACGACTAAACTAAACTTAGAATAAATACAATGTCGCCAACAGCAAGAGCATACAACATAAAAATGGAAACATAAAGATGCAGGGGAAGACATAACAATAATGGATTGGTGGAGTCATCAACATCTTAAAAACCCACCAAGCATACTCAGCATACAAATCGACCGAGCTAGCCCTAGTTCGGAAACCAATCATCAAACAAGCCTGCGATGCCTAACGGCACAAGCCAATAAAGGACACAAGAAAGAAGAAAAAGAAAGTAGTAATATTAAACGTGCCGGCTTCCTGGCTTAGAGGTTATGACTTTTCTCCGCAATCTCGTATACTCTCGTAGGGTAACGTGATGACGGTGAGAATCAGCAGTGGTTCGAATCGCATCGGTAACTTACGGGGTGTGTGAGCCGGCCGCTCAGACATCAATGACAAACTACTGAGCGTAATCTTGCCAAGAAATCAACATACAGCTGAAAGATGATGGTATTGACAGCGATGTCCTGTAAAGGATATGCACCAAAAAAAAAAAAAAAAAAAAAAATTATTGAAGTAAAGCTGATAGTAGTTGTAGTGGTAATAATAGAAAGAAAAATTGGTGAATGTTCCAATCTTGCATCATCACCTACTCCCATGCTTATCCATTGTCGGATAAATAGTTGATGGCTCACCCCAAAGAGTTAAAGGATCCAGAGTCTGTCTCAATGTGATCCTGCCCGTTAAAATTAATTTAGCTGTTACTGGCTCAATGATTTGAGACCTTTAAATAGAGTTTTGGAGAACCAAGGAATACCTCAAGGAAAAAGAATGAAATTTTTACTGATTATCCCAAATGTCCCTAGGGATGGCTCCTTGCCTCTCCTCTACCACTAAATAACTAAATAATTAATCTAGGGTAATTGCTTCGAATTGCAACGAAAAAATTAGGGTAATCACCAACTTTGTCGACTTTCAAAAAGCCTTCGACAGCATCCACCGTCCTTCACTTTGGAATCTACTTAACATCTATGGTTTTCCTACCAAATATACCAACGTCATAAAATCTTTCTACAAAGAGACACGTTGCTGCGTAAGAACAGAAACAGGCAACTCTGACTGGTTCTCAGTCGAAACAGGAGTGAAACAGGGTTGTGTCTTATCACCGATGCTTTTTGGAATAGCTATCGATTGGGTCATGCGCAAATGCACAAACAACACAAATATGGGTATTCATTGGGTTGACAAAATTCTATAAGACCTGGACTTTGCCGACGACATAGTGCTTTTGAGTTCAACACACCCGGATGCCCAAGAGAAAATAAACCACCTCCAAAATGTTTCAGGGCAAATTGGTCTCCAAATTAACACCACAAAAACAAAGACTATTGATCTTAGCAACAGCTCAGATGACACCAAATTGAACATCTACGTTCTTGAAAAAGTCAACAGCTTCACATACCTAGGAAGCAGAATGACATCTACAGGGGACTCAACACCAGAAATATCATCTAGAATCGCGCTGGCATCTAGTGCCTTCAATAAACTGTCAAACATCTGGAAGTCAAAGACACTCAACAAACACACAAAACTTAAAATCTTCAACTCTTGTGTGATTCCAGTGTTAACGTATGGATGTGAAAGTTGGAAATCAACGGTAGCTTTAGATAAAAAATTAGACAATTTTGAGAACAAATGTCTTAGAAGACTTCTAAACATCCACTGGACAGACTTCAGAACCAATTCGCAAATAAGACAAGAGACTAAGCAAGATACAGTATCCAATTTCATAAGAAGACGCCGTTGGAACTACATCGGCCATGTACTCAGAATGGACAAGACAAGACTCCCCTACCAAGCCCTCATATGGTCACCGGTAGGGGAAACAAAACGGGGAAGACCAAGAGAGACCCTGCGTAGAACCATCATTAGAGAAGGCTCATTCAATGGCCAAGTAAATATCCAAGATCTACAACAGGTAGCAGCGAACCGCCAGGCATGGAGAGACAGGACTTCTGCCCTTTGCGCCGCCTTAGGCTCAAGAGGAAAGACTAACTAACTAACTAACTAATTGCTTACAACAATTTTACTATGACAAGAGAACTCTCAAAAGAGAAATAAAACCCGTAATTTTCATAATTTAATATACATATACATGGATTTGTAGCTTATACATATAATAGCATACACCAATCAATACTGTACAATTACAAGATCATGGGCATAGTAGTCTCTTAACTAAGTATATATCTCCTGGCTGTGCCACTGTATCATACATGTCGTAAGTAATCCTTTAATACTTTAGTGTCGTCCCTGGAGTGAGGGGAATCAACACCCACAATTTTTTAACCCAATATTATTGTCCTTGAGAAACCACCAGAATCCGTCCACAAAACTCCCTCAGTCTGTCGACACCTCTTTCTTACTCTCACTCACCCCTGGATCATGCCCCCTCTCATTCTTCCCCAACACAACATACTCAACATCTCTAGCTTTAACAAATAAATACAACAAATAATTTATTAAAGCAAAGAGTATGTGTGTGAGAAATGTGTGTGTGTAATGTGTAGAATATGTGTTGAATATTCTAATGTGTATGTAGAATAAGACCAGTGAATCAGGAGCAAAGTTAGTTACATCACTGCGCTGAGCACACAACAGCACCATGTATTCCGGACAGTGAACCTCACCCAGAAGATGTTTCTCCGTCCACGTGACGACTTTCTCCGATAACGCTCGAACAAACAGGATGCTGGTCATCAGTTAGACACTGTTCGATCTTGGTCTTCACTCTAACAAACACGGTACAGTTACTCTGTTTAATAATGTTTGTTGAACAGAGAATCTTTCAATTAACTGAAATGTCACTTGGGAAAATCTACTGTTCATATGTCTCTGATTATAAGATTTTCCCCATCTTTAAAAAACAACCTATTAATGTTTTTAGGTGTGTGTGTGTGTGTGTGTGTGTGTGTGTGTGTGTATATATATATATATATATATATATATATATATATATATATATATATATATATATATATATATATATATGTCCTTGGTATATGAGTTATGAATCTTCGGTGATGAAGCTTATCACTCAGTAAACACTTATGTTCATCAAGTCCGGCTCAGCAGAAGCCAGGTTTCTGCAGACCAAATAGGTTCTGAGCCCCGTGTAAAAGCCTCTCAGTAACCTCTGTCTTCATTCCGTGAGCCATCATTGTATAAAACTTTGAAACTGCTTTTTCGTAATAAATCATTGCACACTCAAGTGGAACCTGTTGAGTAGAGAACATTATGGTGAGAGCAACTCAATCCTGACCGTAATTAGGTGAGATCCGATCTCTGTCATACGGCCCAATAGCTCATCACATTGGTCTTAGACATGGCAACGCCAGGAAAGAATAAAGGAACGGCTAGAAACCCAGCAGATGCCCTAATGGATGATCCTACCTTTTCACATTCCCCTCCTCCCTCCCAACCATCCTCAATCTCTCTAATTATTATCCCAATACATTGTCCTCAACTCCCCGAGTAAAATGATATATCACACAAGCTAGTTAAAGCCATACAATAGGACACTAGTGCCGACGCTCCTATAATACTTTCTAGCACCGCACTTATAGAACATTCTATCACCGCACCAATAATACATTATATCAGCGCACAGTACTGTACTCTATTCCTAATCATACTCTAAGTTAGATATGATTAATAGAATACCATATGCCTATTCCGGTTGATGATTGAGACTATGCAATCACAGACTGGATCTATGTCCGTCCGATACATTATTAACACTTTGACACTATAGTCTCTTTCAATTAACACAACTCGGAATACTGCGCCGATCTTTAACACTTCAGAATTTTTGGTCGACTCCTCGAACTTGTTTACCTCAACTGGTTTTATATTGGGGTTTGAGTGACGTCAGCAAATTGTCTAGACGCAGAGGCGTCGAGAAGTTGTTTTTCTCTTTATTTTTCCCAACTCAATGTGAACATCTGGCTGGTGTCCCCTTTCATCTGGGAAATTGTCTCCTGTCTGTGATCTAGAGAACCTTCTCCACATCACAAGACTCCATCCGACCTCTGGCCAGACATTCCGTCTATCACTTCAATGGCTGACTCCCGCCTTGTAGACGGATGGCGCCATTGTTCGTCTCGAGCAACAACTTGTTAACAAAATGCCGACCGGGGTTAGACATTTTGACGCGACTTATTTTGTTCCTCAGTCTATACAACATCAACGGGTTTGCCGGTGTTTGTGCAGACGAATGTCTCTTTTTTTCATCGATCGAACTATCAAGTTTATTTTTCGTGACAATACATAGTCCTCAGAGTTGCATCCGTTCTTAAATATTGGGCCTCTTCTGCAGGTCTAATCTGTGGAAAGAAACTGGGTACACCCTGGTTGGTTTACCATCCAGTTATTGGATCTAGGTAACAGTGTAGAATATTCTTGAGTGTTCTTTATTGTTTTCCCCGGTGATTTATTATAAACTGGCTCACTGGTGTTCTTCACCTATACCTGGATAAAAGGATATGTGATTCCTGTCCTGGAAAGGTGGTGAAAACTGGCAGGAAGTTGCTGTGGAATAGTATTTGGCTTCACTATCTCAGCTGCCTCACTCAGTTAAGTGGCTACTGCATTCAGTCAAGCTGCTACAACTACTTTCACAAAGTGCTGCATTCACAAATTCAGGTCTGGGTAATGACCACTACCTTTCATGTAAAATGAATTTCTTCCACACTTCGGCGCCAGGATTCAGATTTCTCCAAAGCGATGTCGTGGGCTGATGTTTGTCTTCGTCTATCTAACTTATACTAAATTATCTTTGGTAAGTTGATTTTGAAGAGACTATCACTCCTTTCGCTCATCGAATCTCCTGGTTCCTCTGCTTGGGTGGTAAATAAAACAGGCTGTCTTCCGGATGTCCACTGCTATTTATACGGTGCCTTTTTCGGTTCACGTTTTTCATTGCCAATGGGTATATTAAATCTTTGATCGTACAATTGTGGAACAACCAATCCTGTTGCGGTGAACTCCGATTTTGTCGTCCTGGAAATATTTAACGTGATGTTACGTTTGTGAAATACAATATATCACATCCATGGGAAATATTTTTCTGTCCCATCTCATTCCATCCCATGGTAATTTATCCATGTCCCATTCCATCCCATCCCATGGGATTCTCATTATAATATTAATATGGATTACAGTTCAAATAAAATTATGAAATTGATTAAAGTTTAGGTTTAATGTCTACTAAATAGGACTATATGTACAAAGAGACATGTAAAACGCCATAATTTATTAATTTTAATATTCAAGAATATTTTCTTTAAAAAAAAAGTTTAAACTAAATATTTCAATTCAGTGTCATTCTGACTGACACTCTCATTCTGTTTCTGTGTCACTCTGCTCATTCAGCACGTTATCAATTTCCTGCTGATCGACTGTTTCTAATAATTCAATTAATCCAGGTAATCCCTAAACCATTTCCAAAATTCTCTTCTTACATGCAAATCTGACATACACAGAATTTATAACGAGAGCTGGTAACATCCGTTTTCGTGTCTTACTCAACAACAATCCAGCTGCACTAAATAAGCGCTCTGCTGCTGCTGATGACACTTCTTTCTTTCTTGTTTCCCCCGCATATCCTATTTATATGACATCGCTGTCAACACCAGCATTTTACCGCTGTTGTTGATATCTTGGCAAGATTACGCCCAGTAGTTTGCCATTGCTTTCTGAGCGACCGGCTGACATACCCCCGTAAGTAACCAACTGGTATGGCCAAAACAATTTTCGCTCTTGCTTTTAGCAGTGGAAATCTATGTTCGTTTTCCCAATAATTTAAAGGTTGTTAAGTTGGTTGCCATAATTTTTGAAACATGGTCAAAAATTAAAATCAAAATCACTTTTGGGCTGTTGTTCTACAATTCCTGCTACTTTACATACAGCAGATGATTCAGAAGAAAGATTTAAATCCTCGCTGAATGTAGTAATCGCTGGAACAACAGACTTAGAAAAAAGCGATTCAATCATTGACTCATTTATTGGTGTCCACATTCCCTTTCTTCTTAGTAACACCTCACTTAACCATGTCTTCTATTTTTGCTGGTGACGCACCGAAATGTAATCTTATATAATAAAAGGCTATGTGTATTTATTTATTTGTCCAGTGTCCCACCACAAGATAAAGAATAGATACAAATATATTAAGAAAAAAAGAAGCACGAAAGACCTTAAAACGGTAAAAAAATAAACACAATTAAGGGTAGCTCTGAGCTAGATCAAGTTGCTATGACATGGCTACTGTCCCATGCTGTCCCTTGGACAAGGACCTTTACCATGGGAATCCCATGGGTATACCGTTCCCATGGCCAAGCCTGCCTACTCCACCATACCATTTAGCCTCTAGCATCGCTGTAATCTCAAATCTAGCAGATTAAACGGAAGCATCAGGTTTGTTAAACATAACACACGCCATTATAGAACAGAGATTTTAGGTTGAAAAGATATGACAACAAAAATAAGCTCCTCACTAACTTATATACGTAATATTCTTATTCCTTGCTACACAAGATATATCAATAGATAACTAAAATTAATTACATACCATAAACGCATCTTTTAGACATAATGGTCTGGTGGGAAAAAACGGTAGCAATAGATAAGAACATCTAAATGACGCAAGTACCATGAAATCTCAAGGTCTTATCCGCGACGCGCTATGAATAAATGACCGATATTTCTTTGATAACATCGCGGTGTTTTCTCTCAGCAGACGCCTAAATTAATTACCATTTTGTACACGTTATCGCTCATCCTATTGACAATAATATGGAAATATACAGATATAACATTATGTACGTGTGGGTTTTCATGAATATCTGACGAGTGTGATAGAAATTACATTAACCATGCAATTGCCTTGTAACCTGTCAGTATTGTTTTTAAGGATGTCAAGAGTGTTAAGCACATGATATTACGGAGCAGACGTAATTTGTGACGTCATATGGGCGGTTTAAAGATGGCGATCACGCTTTTGAAATGCACCGATGTAGAACATCTTTATATTATTTGTTTTTTCATCAGTGAAGGGTGAAACATAGAAATTAATGTGCGAATGTTGGTTGAATGATGCATGGTTAAGTATGTCTATCATTCCAGCACGTATATGAGTGCAGTAGGAAGTTTTAAAACGACGTGACGTCTGTGACATATTTGGGGAAAACCGTGTGATCCAAAGACGGCAATATAATGCAGGCCTTACACCTCGTCGCAACCCAGGAGATAAAGCTTGTTAATTCCTGGGAAAGTGAGGAGGCACCAGCAGATTGGAATGTAGGTATGACGCAACGTCTGTTGCATGGGCCAAAGCATTGTTTCAGACACGTGGCAGAACATCGGTCAATTTGATTGACAGATGAAACTACCCTTCACAGGAAAGGAGGAGGGGTGAAAAGAATTTGGCACTTAATCCATCAGGGTAAATCGTCCTACATGAAAAATAGGTGGAGCTAACAGGAACGTGGACATAGTAATTAGCTAACGTGGAAACTAGCCAGGGATGAAGAGAATAAAACTATGAGCAGGGACAACAATCCTCAGACGCATTCACAATAGCGTACCAAGGAAGCCGGAATTTTAATTTCTGGTGAGAGATTACCCTCTCGTTTTGTTACTTCGATACAATGTCGTATGACAGGATTTCCTAGCTAAACCCAGGTAATACCATTATTCTGAGTTTGTCTGCTAGTCTGAAGGCCTTATAGTTTCTTGTTTCTGTTTATTCTCCCAAACTTTACACTGGTGGATTTTCTTTGTACTTAATGTTCCAGTTCTAGCTTTACGATTTCACTGAGAACTATTTTCTTCTTTCATTCACCACTTGGTTGTCTGATTTGTTATATGTGATAATTTGGAGAAATCCATTATCCAAGCTACATGAGCGTGTGGCTTTTGCATGTACAGGAGATACATTTAAATTCATCCTGTATGATGTTAAACATTGGGGAGACTGACTACTTAGGAGAAATTCCTGAGAGCTACCAGTCTCTTGATAGCGTCCAATTAACATTGATTATTTGGACCAACACTTTGAGTGCCTACCAAGATTGTGGTGAAACCCACTTGGTTTGAGGAATGGCACCAGTTCACCTTGTCTGCATGATGTCTGCATGAGGACAGACATGACTTAGGACATTCAATATCCCAGACAGATTCAGGGAAGGCATTTAATGTTCGACAGGACTGTGCGACCAGCCCTTCCGACAAGACAGTATGAAGGAATCAGAAAGGGAAAGAGTAAGTGAGGTGAACTTATATGGGAAACACCCCATTACATAAATGTATGTGATGATGTATGTTTTGAGCTATAGATGTTCTAAATGGTTTTATGAATATATACATATATATTTATTTATTTAGAACTGATATATGTTTATGTAACATGCCATCATCTATCATCATACCATCATATATTATGACTTGAATGTATGTTTATATGAATGTATAGACATATGTGTTTGAGATGTGTAGACGTAGATACTACCCATCTCCGTTCGTTTCATTCCAGATCTCTTAGGAGCAATGGACAGTCAACAACCCATATCAGGAAGTGACTTAGCCTTGTGAGGGACCAATTTGGACTCCTTCAATCTGACAGTGAACTGCGTCTCACTGGGGGAAGCATGACCTATGTGACCTCTTAAGTTACGTATACCATAATATAATCATCATCATTATCATATGATCATCAATAGCAATAATAAACACAGTTGTTGTATTTTAAAACTCAATTTGTCCGTATAATTCTAAATGTTTATAAATGTTTGTGTAGCGTAATCAAGTACACACATTTTGTATCATTTAGTGGGAGTTCACACATATTGTCCAGAAGTGGGAATCTATGTCCGGGAGGTACTTTGTCTATGCAGTCATAAGTAACCAGATTACGTTGCATAACTTAACTCCTCCTTTCTCACTTCTGGTGATACCAAGTACAGCCAAATCTATATAGATATATTCTATCTTCAACGAGCCACTTTTTCGCTGTTTTCTTGAGTATCAGGGACAGTGTCTTAAATCAGCATAACAGACATTTGTTCCACGTTTTCTCTCTGGGATCTGGGGTGTTAATTAGTCCCTTCTGACAGAGTTAGGGGATCTTAAACTGCATCCAGAACTAAACACCAGTAGAAGAAAATGATTTTGGCTGAGTGGTTGCCCATCTGGGATCTAACCCCAGCCAGTTGGTGACACATATTTGTCGGCCAGATGAAGATATGGGAACACGAAGCTGATCGACGACTCTAGTGATCGAGTGAGATGGCAAAACATGACCGCCCACGCTTATCGGCATGTCACATGATGGATGGATGGGAGAGGTACAGAAGGTGGTGTATGAGTGGTTTACAAAGGCAGAATTTGCGTACGCGCTATCCCTCGTTTTCTGGTCACAGCCTTTCTTAGTTTGAAAAGGAGATCTGCATAGTACTGCCCATAAACCATGTTGCCATGAAGCATGTAATCTTTCAATATGACACCTTTGACGTCCCAAAAATCAGTCAGCATCACATTTCTTGCAGATTGTTGTGCCCTTGACTTAACATGTGTTGGCGAGCCCGGGCTTTCCACTGCATGCTGGCAATTTTGGATTCTGGGTTATAATGGTGAATCCAAGTCTCACTACCGTCACCATGGTCGACAACATGTTTTGCGACCGCCACTTGTTGAGCAACTGGCCACAGCAATCAACCCGTGTTTGTTTCTGTTCACATGTCAGCAGGCGCGGGCCCCGGCGGGAACACACTTTTCTCATGTTCAGTCTGTTGTGTAAAATTCTAAAAACTGTACTCCTACTCAGTTTTGCTGAACCCGATATCTCTGCAATTGTCATTTTCCTATACTGGTCTATGATTGTCTTCACTTTTGCAGCATTTGCATTATTGCACTCTGAGGACGGTCGTCCTGATCTTGGCAGATCAGCACCTTGGGAACGGCCACACTTAAACTGCAAACACCATTTTTTTAACAGAAGCATACGAAGGACAGATTTCCTCAAACACTGCGTCCATCTCCTTGTATACTTCTGTAGGTGTTTTTCCCTGTAACATCAAGAATGTTATCACAGTCCTGGCATCTGATTTCTCCATTGTTCTGACAAACCGTTGGATGTGCAGATCGGTCAATAGGGTGTGTTGTGCCATGGACCATATCGGGACAACCAGTTGAGGAGATGAACTTCATAATTCATATTTCCATTACAAATTGAATGAGCTATAAAAAATGTTTTGCATATCCTTTACAGGACATCGCTGTCAACAGCAGCATCTTTCAGCTGTTTATTGATCTCTTGGCAAGATTACGCTCAGTAGTTTGTCATTGCTTTCTGAGCGGCCGGCTCAGTTATCCCGCAAGTCACCAGCGGGGGTCGAACCGCTCCCAGTTCTCGCCCGCTACGAGACTCTGCGTGATAAACGGGATTACGGAGAAAGTGTTGTAACCTCTCGGCCAGAGAGACCGGCGAATGAGCTATACATGTGCCAAATTTCAATGTTTTCCACTTACTCTTTCATGGTCAGGCGAAAGACTTATGAGAAGCCCCTTGTATGTAATGTCTCATGTTTTACTATTATGATGTTTCTATCTTTTGTTTTCAGGCAGCCTGTTAATGTAGGTGTTCTTTTATTAATAAGCTCCTGATTTCTTTTGTGCATTAATTTGGTATATTTACTGTTGTGTTGTTTTTACATTTATATGCAATTATTTTCAAGCCATGCTCCTTTTGCTTCTTTACATAATGTTCTGACTTTCCTTTGAATCTCTTCATATTTGTCATGATTATTTTTATTCTGTCTTCTTGTTTTTATTAGTATTAAAAAATCTTCCGTCATCCATGTACGACCTACTTTCTTTAATTTTGGAATATTTATTTCTGCAGCCAAATTGATTCAATTCTTCAATATTTCCCATTAATCATCCATATCTTGAAATAGGATCTATAGTTCAGACAATACATCAAATCTTTTCTTTACTTCTGTAATAACATTTCTTGCATTTACTTGTCAGTTGTAATGCACACAGATCATATTTAGTGTTTCCTGATGTATACTTGACTTATCATTATAGCACCTTCCCTTAAACAAATTAATCGGTACAGTTGTCTCGGAACAGTCATAACATCAGATGGGAGATGCCTTGTAGAGATTAGAACAAGAATTGTCATTGCGAAGGTAGCCTTTTGCAAGATGAAAAACATACTGACCAATACAAATATATCAAATGAAACGAGAAAAAGAGCGTTGAAGTGCTACATAGAACCTGTACTTTTGTATGAATATGAAGCTTGGACAATGAGCAGACAAGCTGAAAAACATCTGATGGCTGTGGAAATGTGGTTTTTGAAGAAACTTTAAAGAATACCGTGGACAGACTGCAAAACCAATGAACAAGTCCTTCAAGAAACAAATGAAGATCGTAAACTGATTAGAGACATAAGATGCAGACAGTCAAGATTTCTTGAAGCATGTTATGAGAAGAACTGTATTGGAGAACTTGGTGTCAACTGGCAAGATCGAAGGGAAGAAACCAAGAGGAAGACCGATAAGTAAATACCTGGATGGCTTGGCAAAGTGGCATGGTCGATAGAGAAACACGCACGGAGCTGATCCATGACTCTGGTGATCGAGTGAGATAGCGAAACAAAACCTCCCACGCTTATCGACATGGGACATGATGGATGAATGAACCTTCCTTTAATAATATCTTTTCTGTTTTTGATTTCAACTACCATGCATCTTTCTCCCGTGAGTTCACTGATTTGTCGGTGCAATATGTCTGTATCTTTTATGGTATTTAATTCAATCTAGTTGCACTTGGAGTTTAACCAACTATCTTTCACATTCACACATTTATCTCGTATTTCTTTATCTATCTTATCATACTCTTGTTTGTCACTTTTTGTCCCACAACTGAAAGATTTCTTCAGTCATCCGTTTAGTCTTAGCTTTTTGGCTTCTCCCTTGTAATATTTCTTCGCGTTTTTGATGCATGGAGCCCCTTAACATTTCCCATTGTTCATTTGTACTCTGTATTTCAGCTATTACAATGTACTTATTGTTTACAGTCATTCTGACATGTTCTTGGATTTATGTATCTGCTTTCAGAACATCTTTACTAATTCTCATATGCTTAACCACCTATTTCTTCTCTTCAATGTTACTTTTATTTGTCCACACAGTTGTACTTGATCACTATTACAGTCAGCACCAGACATTGTCTTAACATTTATTCAGAAATTTCTAAAGTTGTTATTAACAAATATGTTGTCAATTTTGTTGGATATTTTTCTTATCAGGGCATTTCCATGTGTAAAATCATCGTTTAAGAAATTTACACCAGGTGTTTTAAATTATCATATCGTTTACATTTGCCCATTCTATTATTTTCTCTCAGCTTTCATTTTCAGAAGCATCAGCAGCGAAAGAAACCTAGACAGCACCAAGACAGAAATATTAGAAAAATACACGTACCAAATAGACTCATGAAAATAGTAATGGAAATGTTCTTAAAAATATGTTAGCCTTTCTGGCTTTTTGCCAGTCTTTGACAGCCTGCCTCTTTCCCAGCCATGCCTTGTCGACCTCTCCATTCCACCATGGTTGCTGCAACCTTCTTTCTTGTCTCCTGCGAGAGGAAGTTAGTATTCTTCTTCAGATCTTGCTTATGGCGTCTTGACAAGTGTTGTCGTACAGGGAGGCATTTGTCTTGTTTCCTTGGCTCCTGGCCCTGTCTTTCTCGATCAGGATGATACAATGGTAGTGGTCACTGTCGTGGTATCCCAGTGAGCCCCACCGACACCTTGGTGCGATGGTGGGCGACAACTGAGCCAAGTCAATGACGCTGTCAGAGTCACCTGGTCGAGTGGCTATTCTAGTGACATTCCCATCATTCAGACAGACTAATGAAGCAGATGCCAGGGCGTCCTCCAGATCTTCTCCCTGTCTATTGGTGATGCAATTCCCCCATTGACTGCCTCTAGTATTGAAGAACCCACAGTAGATGATATGCCTTTCATCCATATCGAACAAACTCTGCCATTGTCACACGTCGACCTTTCCATTTCGCGCATAAATGTTCACGATTACAAACTGCACTGGCGTCATTATTCTTAATGCCTGCACTTGCAGGGCATCACTGTTCCAGGCGGACATATCGATCTCAGACACCATTATGTTGTCGCGGACCAAAATGGCCTGTCCGAGGTGCCGCCTGTTAAAGAAGCCCTGAAACCCAGCGACATTGACTGTTCCGTCGCCGAGCTGTGTTTCTTGTAAGACTACAATATCGTTTCCGTAGAGTAGTTTTTCAAGAATGGGTCGGCGTTGACTAAATGATGCACAGTTCCAGTACAGTACTCGAACGTGTCCGATGCCCAATCTGTCACATTTTAATCGCCTTTTGCGTGCGCCTGCTCTCTTACCACGCTGTGTCCTTGCCTGTGGTCTGGTCGTCATGTTAGGCTTAACTGTCACCACCGGGAGCCGATGATACGCCGAAGGGAGTCTGGGAGACCGTGCACGAACTCCGCTGCACGGTCCGAACTCCATTCCACCTCGAAAAACACACTTAATCCATAAACGTTTCGGAAAAAAACACGTTCCATTTTACGGGACGAAGATATTCCCACCATCTTGCTCAAGGGAACTCACTCCTTCTAGTATATAGGATGTGTGGTACTAACATTATTTTCATACACCAATCGGTTCTTCTCCGCGTCGGTGACATACTGGGTATTGAGCCGTTCGCGAAGAAAGCAATGGCAAACTACTGAACGTAACCTTGCCAATAAATCAACAATCAGCTGAAAGATGCTAATGTTGACAGCGATGTCCTGTAAAGGATGTCTTCTTCTTCAGCTTTCCGAGCCATTGAGGTTCTTTGCTGCAAATACAATCCGTCTCCATTCGTCTCTCTGGTGGACCTTCTCTTGCCAGTCGTTGATTCCAAGTGCTTGTAGGTCTGTACATGTATTATCTCTCCACCGTCTTCTTGGTCTACCTCGGGGTCTACGGTCATTTATCCTGTAAAGGATGTGCGAAAAAAAAAAATCGGTAATCGCATTTCAGTGACATGGTAAATATACACATGTCGCCTTTACTTCCCATGTTATTTCCTGGTACCAGTGTTAGGCTGGTTCAGACTGAAGGTCCAGCTCAATTATCCACAATTACCTCCTAGATTCGGATTTGAAAACATGACCATCAGACAGACAAGCAATCGTACCAGCCATTTCGATATCGCGGCTCCCATCATACAATTGGATTCATCATCATCATCGTGTACCATGCCGGAAACCTTGTGCGGTAATTTTCGCCATCTTACCGGATTACCAGAGTCGTGGATCAGCTCTGCTGCCAGCCATCAAGATATATACAACTGGATTATGACTTGTACCAGAGATTTATCTGAGGACTTCCTGTTAAATATTAATGAATGAATCACTGAAAAACGAGAAGTAGCTTGAGAGCTTTACCAAAGCACAACTACACAAAACAATGGTCGTTGCGGCCAAAGCCTTCGTCAGCACAGAACAAACAAACAAAAATAGACTAACAAATACACGATCGACACTACATAAATGTACAAATAACTTATCTGTGTCCTAGCTGGAACGGCTATCCATGGGTGGAAGGAAACGGATGTTGCGGTTGAACGGGGTCAACTGACTAAAGGTCAGTACAGCCAGAAACTCGGTGATTGGTTAAATCAACCGGTGCAACCTGTTAAATATTAGACTTCCGTGGCGATAACGCACTATAGATTCCAACAGTATCAGATACTATGTATTTAGTATTTCAGCCAATGATTTATTTTCTTGTGCACTTCATATGATATATAACTCTGCAGTGTGCACCTGAACAGATGCAGGGAAACATTTCAGGCAAGAAATCGTGCAATATATTGTTTATCACATTTACGTTTAACAACTGTTATGCCAGCCTGCGTATTGCTGACAGCGCTGCATGCTGTGGGATGAACATTAGTATACCTTTTTTTATCTGTCATTAGGTGTTTGGTAATTTGTCAGACCTGAGATGACGTGTAAGTCCAATGCGGGTACGGAATGTCTTGGAAAGTGACGAATTGCAATATTACTTGCAAATATAGTTCCTTTTAATCAAGCTTTCTACCTTGTCGCAGTTGTTCTGCCACCGTATTTTTGGATGCCTCGCAAGTCATTGCACATAGAGATTGTATCGATGCTGTGGACTAATTCGTTAACGAATATTATTTATTTTTAACAGCGATTGACTTCTTAGTGTAAGCAGAAGGTGCGGTGTTGACGTTGTGCTTCAGTATAACATTATGAAACGTTTCTTTATATTTTGAGCTCATTGAATAGTACACGAATATGTTTACGCTGGAGTTACCTGATTCGAATGTTGACGCTATAGACCACACTGATGTGCATATATTTGTGTAACTTCCCCTGATGTTGAACTCTGGTCCAACGATGAATGTCGCTAACGCGATCACCGCACCGGGAATATGGCATGCTATGAGAACACTGGCGATGAAGACAATCATCTTCACTGTCTTTTTTTTCTCTGTTAGCCACAACTTCTTGCATACTGTGATGTGATGTGACATCTTTTCGCCATTGAGAACTTTGTTTTAATCTGGTAACTAGTAAAGATGTAAAAATGATAACGCCAGCAAATGAGGTTATCCCAAGTAGTGAGTGAAGAGCGAAGGCGATTCCCTCAACACTGTTTCTACTGCTCTTAAACATAATACCTAAGAGTGTCACATTCTTGTCAGGAAACCACCTCCAACCAAGATAAGTTGTAGAGAACTCTGGAAG